>WNGS01163519.1:15799064-15801564 GCA_020271785.1 Procambarus virginalis
GAAGTGGAATGCTGAGCTCAGGTGCCCACTCCTCTCAAGACCCATGGTGAAACTCCATCTGGACCAACTGCCTTGTTCTTACTTAGCTCCTGAGCATTTTTCCACTTCGTCTCTAGTCACCTCTATGTGCTCTTTGTTCTTCTCTGGAATTCTTATTGTGCTTGGTTCCCTGAAGATTTCATTTTTGTGCAAACACACTTTGGAACATTTTCGTTTAGTGTTTCACACACTTTCCTTTTGCATTTCCGTGAATCTATTTCCCATTATCAACCTCTGAATATTATCCGTTACCTGCATTTTGTTGTTTATGAAATTTGGAGAATAGACCTGGTTCTGTTTACATTGTGTCTGCAATCCCTTTTCAAAATTTCTTCTTCTGTCTGCCTCTCTCCTCACTGCTGTGGTAGTTGTTTCTTGCATCTTTGTATCGTTTGTATGTTTGGGGGTTTGTCCTCTTCCTGTATTGATTTCCATTTTTGTTTCCTTTTGGTCTCTGGCCCTCTCACAAATTCAGTTGAACCAATCGTTTCCTAGTTCTGAGCATCCTCGGTTTTGGTATAAATTTGTTTGTGCCTTATCATATATTTCACCAAACTTGACATACATCTCCATCACTTCCTTGCCTAGCAACAAGTCGGTCCAATTATACTCACTAAAAAATTTCTATGGTTGCCATAATGTCCTCTCTTGAGTCGGAAGGTTTTTCAACTGCCTCATCCTACTTATTTTCTTCCAGATTATAACACATTCCATACTATATTCCCAAAAAGACATGGTCACTTTTACCCAAGGGGAGAAGGTACTGAATGTCAATACTTCTTCCTCCTTCCTGGTAAATATCAATCTAGCATGGAGGGAACAAACCCTTCCCTCATCCTCGTAGCTTGTTTACATGTTGATACAAGAATGTTTCCAGGATGTTGTCTACAAATTTACAGGTCCAAAAATCTTCTGTTTTAGCTTCATATGCTTCCCTGTCTATTGATTTCAAGTTGATGTCACCAACTATCAACAGTCGTGACCTATTGTTATCCGCTCTCGCTATAATCTCTCTCATTATTGTTATAAGACCTTCTCGTTTACTATCTAGCTCCTCCTTTGACCATGTGCTGCTTGGTGGTGGACTATATGCATTTATAACCATTAGTTTTATCATCTTCATGGCAGATCTCTAGTGCTATTATGTCAACCTCTTGTGGGATTGGCAGTCATTATTTCCTTCACCTTTATATGTTCTTTCACCAGCACAGCAACGCCACCCCCCCCCCGCCTTTCCTAATTTTCTGTCCCTTCTCCAAATTGAGTAGCCCCTTGGGAATAGGACCTCATTTAAAATATCATCTTCAAGTTTTGTCTCCGTGAGTGCACCAATGTCTGGTGTCTGCATCTGTATTACATCACTAAACTCCAATATCTTCGATCTTACTCCATCTATGTTGGTGTATGCAATCTTCAGGAACTTGTTCCCCCTCTCCTTATTCTTCACTCCCCTCTCTCTAATTGATTGTGTTGGTTTGCCTTTATGTACCACTTTAACTGGTCTGGCCTACCCCTAACACTTTGTAGAAAAAAGATTTGATTTCTTCATCATTCCTGCTCTCATTTAAACGTTTCGCCTCGGCGAGGTTCAGTTTCAGCTTCTCTCTGTCTTCTCTTGAAAAATCTCGTCTTAATGACCACATTTTCCCATCCTCATCACTTTGTAACTTTCTAGCATTCCTTAGTACTTCTTCCATCTGCTTGGCACCGTTAGGGTGATCCTCAAAGTTCGATCTTTCCCTTTTACAACTATCTGCCTATTGTCCTGTAGTCGCACACATTCTCCTTTGGTTGTAAGACCTTCCACGAGGCCAACAATTTTCTACTACTTTTGCTTCTTCTACAGCTCTTTCTGACCTAGATGTTATCTCCTTTTCTTTGCAGCCAAAATTATCAGGGACTCTACTCCGATCAACTGTGTTTTGCACCAGTCTCGGGTTAGATGCCAATTCTTTTCTCACTTCTAGCCTAATGTTTGTTTTATCTTGGTTGCTGCAGTGTTGGGCTTCCTTTACGGCTGCTTCCAGTTTTTCCTTCTCCTTGGCCACTTGTGCATAATTGAGTTGCAATACTTTCTTGCACTGTTCTATTCCCTGTGTAACTTCCTCCATCTGTGCTGACTTCCTCCACTGTGCTCTGTGTGTGTGTGTGTGGTGTGGTGTGTGTGGTTGTGTGGTGTGTGGTGTGGTGTGTGTGTGTGTGTGTGTGTGGTGTGTGTGTGTGTGTGTGTGGTGTGTGTGTGTGTGTGTGTGTGTGTGTGGTGGTGTGTGTGTGTGTGTGGTGTGTTGTGTGTGTGTGTGTGTGTGTGTGTGTGTGTGTGTGTGTGTGTGTGTGTGTGTGTGTGTGTGTGTGTGTGTGTGTGGTGTGTGTGTGTGTGTGTGTGTGTGTGTTTGGTGTGTGTGTGTGTGTGTGTGTGTGTGTGTGTGTGTGGTGTGTGTGTGTGGTGTGTGTTGTGTGTGTG
>WNGS01163519.1:15804064-15814510 GCA_020271785.1 Procambarus virginalis
TACAAGTACCGTGTACCCCACCAATGATCGTCATTGGTGCGGTGGTCACGGTACGTTTAGAGTTGATCCTGGTACGGCATGGGTTCGAATCCTGGCCGGGTCAAAGAGTTCTTAGTGATATATGGCTTGCGCGTTCATGCAGCTTTCTCACACACACTATATATATATATAGTCGTACCTAGTAGCCAGAACGTACTTCTCAGCCTACTATGCAAGGCCCGATTTGCCTAATAAGCCAAGTTTTCCTGAATTTAATATATTTTCTCTAATTTTTTTCTTATGAAATGATAAACCTACCCATTTCATTATGTATGAGGTCAATTTTTATTATTGGAGTTAAAATTAACGTAGATATATGACCGAACCTAACCAACCCCACCTAACCTAACCTAACCTATCTTTATAGGTTAAGTTAGGTTAGGTAGCTGAAAAGTAGTTAGGTTAGGTAGTCGAAAAACAATAATTCAAGAAACTTGGCTTATTAGGCAAGTCGGGCCTTGCATAGTAGGCTGAGAAGTGCGTTTCTGGCTACTAGTACGACATATTATATATATATATATATATATTAAAATATAAATTATACATACCATACACACACTCAAAGTGAAGAGAAACTAACTACAACATTCCATGACAGTACTGTGCAATTTCTGTTTAGTACAATAAAATATTGAGCTACACTCAAGATCCCATTCAATATACAGTACTTTCAAATTATTCTTTTATTTCCATTGGTTACTATAGGAGTAAATCTGGGATGTACTTTGAGTGTGGCTACCTATTAATGGTGTAGGTATATTCAACACTACAAAAGCTCTAGGTAAATGGCCTAAGGATCCTCACATATAACATGTCAATTATCAATGACTTCACTAAGAGGAGAGAATCAAGGGCTGAAATTAAATACTTTACTAGAAATTATGTCATTTAGCAAAGCTCATACAATACAGAAGGAAGTGGGAGGGGATGGGCGCTATATGGCTTGCAATAAAAGGATCCTATGGAACATTCACATGAGTTAGTCAAACATATTGAAAAAACATCTAGTACTTCCCTTGTCACTATGGTGCTATGTCAATGGCACACCTCTCCTGGTCTATTTTAGCACATGACTAAACTACTAATTTACAACAGCTATCCAGTTTGGGTGGGTGTGAAGACCTGAGGTTGTGGAGTGGTCGTAACAGGTGTCTTTAAGACATTTTACTGCTGAAAAACGAAAATCAATTATGTTGCATTACTTACCGGGTTCACCTGAAGAGGAGTTGCTGCTTGCGCTGCTAGGAAGGGGTCATAATATACACCGCTGCAAAAAAACCATGCATTTGAGCATCATCATTAACCCAAATACTGGAATTCTGGCACAAATATATTGGCCCTCTAATGATTTTTTACACTAGCACTACAAATATTATTAAGACAGCCGAAATAATTACAGCAAATTTAACATTACTCCTGACCAGTAAGGCTTTTTTTTTATTTAGAGGTCTTGAATGTATTTTAATTCATGTACATCATTGCCTGGTCTGGAGATGCCTATGCAATATGCATACAGATAGAACGATTTAAAGTGGTAAAATTTAAACTGCAAGTGCAGGAAATATTATTACAGCCAGACAAATGACTGTACCAATATACTGACCATCCTGTTTCCCATCACAAATGATTTGGCAGCTCTCCAGGTAATAAACAGCTGCAGGTGTACTGTGGGGATATCTTCATGGGCCTCCTCATCTACCAACCATTCAACATGTCTCCGTTGAATGCACAACAGTACTTGAAAAACTGGATGTGGCCAATCCAGTCCAATAGATAATAAACTACAAATATGTATAGTTCCTTAGAACTACCACTTACCGGACTTTGTGCAATATGCAATCTGGATCTTGTCATGATCTAGTCGTCAACCTTCCAGAAGTGATTTTTGAGAAATATCTTGCTTCTCATTAAACCAAACTTGACTGTTGTGACTAGATCAGCTAGTTAAAAATCCTTAATCCAGCAACACTTTTAACAAATTTGTTAAAGAGTTTTGCAAGATTTAAAGATTTTGGAAGATGTCTAGTGGTACTGTGGGACAGTCAACAGTGAGTATAGAGTCCAAGTCTCAGTCTTGAGTTTAGTTAACTATCTACCACCCCGGGTTAATCAGTGACCGATTAGTTGTCTAAGAAGCTCTTAATCCTCTTATGTTGCTTTAAATGAGAGAATTAATCCCTATTAATCTTAATGCAGAATACACAGAGAGGGCACAGGAAAGTTAAACAATTAAAACACATTCAAACTTATCTCCAAAATCCCCAAGCATAAACCGTGCTAAATGCGTGTGCAGGATAAATCCAGAGCATAGCACACATTCAAGTCAACAACACAGAAAAAATCATCTACAACTATGATGGTATGTACGCAACATACTAATAGTGGCTCTCTGTAGTTAAGGAGTACATTTTGCTAAACCCAAATTGGTTGGATAACTTCATGGCAGTCCATCAACTAAATCAAATAATAACATCTTGTACATGAAAAAAGCTACTTAAAAATGAGGAAATGATGTATCAACAGTCAGTTGAGGGACTTCACAAATTCTACTCCAGAACAAGTAGTGGCTCTAGCGCAATGCCCCCTTACTAGAGCCTTAAGTAATAATACACAGCACGAGGTCCAAAATAAACCTAGCAGTCAATGTCACTCCCAACAACAGGTGAGAGGTTAAATACATTCCCAAGGTGTCAGCAGCATTATGTAATGATCTAAACGAAGAGTTATGTCCGAAAGTGTGAGGTGCCCAAGTTGAATGGCATAGGATAAGCCAGGGGTGCTTTCATCTGCTTCATGCCCAACTCTCATTTCCTCCCCCCCTTCCTAAATTAACATCTTAAAACAAAACAAAATATATTAAGAAAATACGTAGCTCATGAACACTAAAGTAAGATTAGGCCTAAATATACTGAAGGCAGAAGTTTTTCTATGCAATAAAATACTGTAAGTCAAAAACTATAATTAAATGCCCAGCTGTATGCAATGTGCAGAGGAAGCTTTATGTAAAGGCAATTTACATTTACTGTATAGTATTAACAAAACAATTGTATAGAATAACTTAGCCAAAGAGAAAAACGTGCTGTTAAAATATTCTACATCATTAAGATGACAAACTTTATATATTGAAGTTATTTATTTTGTGGCTTTAGAAAATTTGATTTCAAAATGCATTCTAATTCCCAACAAATAATTTCATACCTAGAATTGAATGAACAATATGTGCAAGAGTTCAATGTAAAAAATAACATCATCATAGACTGTATTGCCTCTGGCTTATTCTGGCTTCCCAATGGCACACCCTACTCACACTACTACATAGCCAGCTGGGTTGTTCTTGGTTATCACAAACCTAAACTTGTTGTGGCACTAGTCTGTACCCTTTACCACAGCCTTAAGAATGTGACACCACAGCAACACCAGCTAGTTACACTCCAGAGAGCACTCTGGCATCTCCTCACATGGTCACAATGCTCCCTCATCTACATTTATCAAGAGGGTTTCCAATAATTTTAACCTACCTGCCCTTAATGGGTCAAGTAACAGACACAGTGTGAGAAAATGACATATGCTGACTCGGGTGACTGTACTGAAGAGGAAAGTATGAGAGACAGAGTCAGGTTGGGACTACAAAACACCCCCTCAGACAACACGCAGTCACATGCATCTTAGTGCAGTCCCTGAGATCCAAAAGAACTTAACAGACTGATTTTCTGGTGATAAAATGTGTAAAATTCAAATGGATAAAACAGACTTTAAGGATCAACCTTTTGTAATTTTACTGAATATGTATTCAACCAATTGGGTGAGATTTAAAGTGCTACAAGAATGGTCCAGTATCAGTGATTACCATCAAGGCAATGAAAAGCTAAGGGAACAGTCAAATAATGAAATCTTCTCTACAAGACAAATGGATAGGGACTGAGGCATCCACAGCAGGCAGGGCCAAAGAGTGACTGCTACACCATGTAGAGGCCAATACTGTTGCTGCTGCTGTGTCTGCTGCTGCGTGGTGTCTTCAGAAGTGTGATGCAGCTGCTGTTCTCGTCTGGTACTGAAACTTACGGTGTGTAGCCATGCAGAGCTGTGGCGGCAGCTGTTAGTGGGGTGGGATGACGTGCAAGGGCAGTGGCCGGATACGTCCGAGCCCTGCCACGCTGGATCGCAACACCTCGGAGGGCCGCCGCTGGAGGCATGCAAAATGATCAACATTCATTACAGGCACAACTCACTTCAGACGGCAGGCACGGGACAAAGGCCTCTCCTAGTTCCAGAGGCCCGAGGCTCACCAAAAACAAGCTAAGTTGGCAGGCTGTAATTCCCTCTTCCCATACACATCATACCAACAATTAATACTTGTGTAACCCTTTCCAAACAAAAATTTACTTTTAACTATACAGACATCTAATGAGCGAAACTTTAGTAGGGTGAGGTACATGCCGCAATTATGGTAGTTAAAATTTATGCTTAGATTTTTACTAGCATGTGCACCATTGACCAAATGTTAACAGATGCACCAATATGTACAAATTTGCATGTGGATGGGTGTGTATTGCGTGGTGTGTGTGTGTGTATTGCGTGGTGTGTGTGTGTGTGTGTGTATTGCGTGGTGTGTGTGTGTGTGTGTATTGCGTGGTGTGTGTGTGTGTGTGTGTGTATTGCGTGGTGTGTGTGTGTGTGTGTATTGCGTGGTGTGTGTGTGTGTGTGTGTATTGCGTGGTGTGTGTGTGTATTGCGTGGTGTGTGTGTGTGTGTGTATTGCGTGGTGTGTGTGTGTGTGTGTATTGCGTGGTGTGTGTGTGTGTTGTGTGTGTGTGGTGTGTGTGTGTGTGTATTGCGTGGTGTGTGTGTGTGTGTGTGTGTGGTGTGTGTGTGTGTGTGTATTGCGTGGTGTGTGTGTGTGTGTGTGTGTGTGTGTATTGTGGTGTGTGTGTGTGTGTGTATTGCGTGGTGTGTTTGTGTGTGTGTGTGTATTGCGTGGTGTGTATGTGTGTGTGTGTGTGTATTGCGTGGTGGTGTGTGTGTATTGCGTGGTGTGTGTGTGTGTGTATTGCGTGGTGTGTGTGTGTGTGTATTGCGTGGTGTGTGTGTGTGTGTGTGTATTGCGTGGTGTGTGTGTTGTGTGTGTATTGCGTGGTGTGTGTGTGTGTGTGTGTGTGTATTGCGTGGTGTGTGTGTGTGTGTGTGTGTATTGCGTGGTGTGTGTGTGTGTATTGCGTGGTGTGTGTGTGTGTATTGCGTGGTGTGTGTGTGTGTGTGTGTATTGCGTGGTGTGTGTGTGTGTGTGTGTGTGATTGCCTGTGTGTGTGTGTGTGGTGTGTGTGTGTGTATTGCCTGGTGTGTGTGTGTATTGCGTGTGTGTATTGCGTGCGTGCGTGTGTGTGTGTGTGTGTGTGTGTGTGTGTGTGTGTGTGTGTGTGTGTGTGTGTGTGTGTGTGTGTGTGTGTGTGTGTGTGTGTGTGTGTGTGTGTGTGTGTGGGTGTGTGTGTGTGGGGGTGTGGTGTGGGGGTGTGGGGTGTGGGGGGGGGGGGCATGGTATGTGTAGTGTGTATTCACCTAGTTGTATTTACCTAGTTGTGCTTGTAATTATCTAAGTGTAGTTCCGGGAGGAGAGCTACGCTCGTGGTGTCCCGTCTTCCCAACACTCTTTGTTGTATACCGCTTTGAAAGTACAGATGGTTTTGGCCTCTACCACCTGCTCACCTAACTTGTTCCAACCATCTACCACTCTGTTTGCAAAAGTGAATTTTCATATATTTCTTCGGTGGCTTTGTTTAGTTAGTTTAAATCTAGGACCTCTTGTTCTCGAAGTTCCAGGTCTCAGGAAGTCTTCCCTATTACAGTGGCACCTCGATTAACGAGCGGCTTTATCTATGAGCATTTCGAGTAACGAGCGAGCCACTCATAGAACATTTGTCTCATCTAACAAGCTTTTCCTCTATTAACGAGCGTTTCCACTGGTTCTTGGACACCTTTTACGACAGTTTTGTTGTTGTTTTGCAAGACGAGCTTTCCACATGAGCTCGGTGCCGGAACGGATTAAACTCGTTAATCGAGGTGCCACTGTATTTTTATCAATTCCTGTTACTATCTTGTAAGTAGTGACCATATTGCCTCTTTCTTCCTTCTTCTAGTTTTGGCATATTTAATGCCTCTAACCTCTCCTTGTAGCTCTAGCCCTTCAGTTCTGGGAGTCACTTAGTAGTATGTTTTTGCACTTTTTCCATTATGTTGATGTGCTTCTTAAGATATAGGCACCATAAAACCCCTGCATATTCTAGCTTTGGCTTAACAAAAGTCGTGAACAATTTCTTTAGAATTTCGCCATCCATGTATTTAAAAGCAATTCTTAAGTTAGAAAGCATAGCATAGGTTCCACGCACAACGTTCTTTATGTGGTCCTCGGGTGATAGTTTTCTATCTAGAACCACCCCTAGATCTCTTTATCAGAAGTTTTTAAAGATTTTCCACATAATTTATAGGTTGTGTGGGGTTTATGTTCTATTCCACATTCCATAACATGGCATTTATTCACATTAAATTCCATTTGTCAAGTGGTGCTCCATATACTGTACTTATTTTGTCCAGGTCTTCTTGAAGGGCATTATAATCATTTAAGTTTTGTATCCTTCCTATTAACTTAGCATTATCAGCAAACATGTTCATATAATTTTGTATTCCATCTGGCAGATCATTTATGTAGATAATGAACATCACCGGTGCAAGAACTGAACCCTACGGTACTCCACTTGTGACATTTCTCCAGTCCGATATATTGCCTCCGATTACTGCCCTCACTTTTCTATCAGTTAGAAAATTTTTCAGCGATGTTAGAAGCTTACCTGTCACCCCTTCAATAAGTTCCAGTTTCCAGAATAACCTCTTATGTGTCAGTCTGTTGAAAGCTTTTTTAGGTCCAGATAGATGCAGTCAACCCAACAATCTCTTTCCTGTAAAATCTCTGCAGCTCAATCATAGAAATTGAGTAAATTTCATACACAGGATCTTCCAGATTGAAAACCATACTGTCTGTCTGATATTATACCATTTCTCTCCAGGTGTTCTACCATTTAGTTTTAATTATTTTTTTCCAGCATTTTGACTATTACACTTGTCAATGATACAGGTCTATAACTGAGGGGATCTTCCTAGCTGCCACTTTTGTAGAATGGAACTATGTTAGCCTTTTTTCACACATTTGCTACAACTCCTGTACACAGGGATGTCTGAAAAATCAGCCGAAGTGGTATGCTGAGCTCAACTGCACATTCTCTCAGAACCCATGGTGAAACTCCATCTGGGCCAACTGCTTTGTTCCTACTTAGCTCCAAGAGCCTTTTTTCACTTTGTCTCTAGACACCTCTATGTGCTCTGTGTTGTTCTCTGGAAGTCTGGTTCCCTGAAGATCTCATTTTGTACAAACACACTTTGGAATTTTTCATTTAATGTTTCACCCATTTCAATTTCACTTTTTGTGTATGTCTCCCATTTTCAACCTCTGAATATTATCCTTTACCTGCAGCTTGCTTTTAATGAATTCATAGAAAAGGCCTGGATCTAATTTATATTTGTCTGCTATATCGTTCTCAAAGTTCCTCTCTGCCTCTCTCCTTACTGTCATGTAGTTGTTTCTCGCATCTTTGTATTGTTGGTATGTTTGGGGGTTTGGCCTCTTCATATAATGATTCCATGATTGTGTCTTTTGATCTCTGGCCCTTTCACAATTTCTGTTGAACCAACCCTGTTTTCTAGGTCTGCATCTCTGTTTTGGTATGAATGTTTGTGTGCCTTCATCGTATATTTCGCAAAATTTAGCATACATCTCATTTACTTCCCTGCCTAGCAACAAGTCTGTCCAATTATACCAATGAACAAATTTTTTAAGTTCCCCATATCATCCTCTCTTGAAATTGAGTTTAACAACTATTTTAATGTCCCCATTCTCTGCTAGATTAAATTGCAAAGCGTATTTAATGTCCAATAGGACATAATCACTTTTTCCCAAGGGAGGAAGGTACTGAATGTCAAATACCTTTTCTTTGTTCCTGGTGAATATTAGATCCAGTACTGCCGGAACATCCCCTTGCCTCATTCTTGTGGCCTGCCGATACACGAATGTCTCCAAAGTAAGGTTTACAAATCTGCCTTTCCAAATGTCTTCCGTTCTTGCCTCGTAGGCCTCCCAGTCTATTGCCTTAAACTTAAAGTCCCCCAGTACCAACAATTGGGATTTATCTTTGTCTGCTCTTACCATAATCTCTCTCATGACCATTATGAGGTCCTCTCATTTGTCATCCAGCTCTTCTTTTGTCCATGTGTTGCTTGCTGGTGGGCTGTAGGCATTTACAATTATCAGTTTATCATCCTGATTCCAGACCTGCAATGCCATAATGTCAATATCTTGAGGGTTTTCAATTATTAACTATTATCTTCAGGTATTCTTTCACCAGCACAGCCGCTCCTCCCCTCTTCCTAGTTTTCCTGTCACACCTCCAATCTGAGTAGCCCCTTGGAAATACCACCTCTTTTAAAATATTTTCAAGTTTCGTCTCTGTTAATGTGACAATATCTGGGACCTTGAGCTGAAGTATATTCTTCAACTCCAATATTTTCAATCTCACTCCATCTATGTTGGTAATACAGTACTATTTTCAGGAACATGTTCCCCTTCCCTTTGTTCTTTACACCCCCTTCCTTTAATGATTTTGTGGCTTTGTCTTTATGTTCCATTTCACAAGCTTTCCAGTCCCTGGCACTTTGTAGAAAAAAGAATTCCTTTCTTCTTCATTTCTATCCCCATTTAGACGTTTTGCTTCAATGAGGTTCATTTTCAGCTTTTCTCTGTCCTCCTTTGAGAGGTTTTGTCTTACTGACCAAAGTTTGCCATCTTCATCACATCGCAATTTTCTTGCATTTCTAAGCACTTCTGTCATATACATTTCAATCCATTAAACGTCACCCCTTAAGGGACGGTTCTTGTCTTTCTCATACTTTCCTATCCTCCTAAAATCACAGACATGTTCCTTTGAATTTAGGCCTTCTCCTAATCCTACTATTTTTTCTATGATTTTCATATCTTTTTTTGCAGCTCTGTCCACCCTAGATAAAATTTCCTTCTCTAAACATCTAAAAATTATTATGGACTTACTTCTATCTGCAGTGTTTTGTACTAGTTTACTGTTGGTAACCAGTTCTTTCCTAATTGCTTGCCTAAGTTCTGCCTCTCGTTTATCATTTCTGGTCTTGACTTCCACACTTCCATAATCGTCGCTCTCTCTTTTACGACTTGGGCATACGTCTCTTAATTCCTCTTTATACTTTTCTAGTTCTTTATTAACCTCCTCTGTGTGAGTTGTCAATGAAGTTTCCGGTTGCAGATTCTTACCAAACTATGTTAGCCCTCAGGGTCCCTTGGAGTTGTTCACCAGATGAGTATTTTCTTGATTATTTCTTCAAAGTTACCACTTTTAACTTTCCATGCATCATTTTCTTGCATTAGTTCCTTTATTTGTTCCTCCCGATTTGTTACCTTGTCCGTTAATGCAGTAATAACCTTACTTTGCAGAAGACTACTTTCTTTTAGAGTGCAAAGCTCGCTCCTGAGAGCTCCATTGTTGTCTTCCAATTTAAGCAGTTTTTCTTCATACTTCTTTTGCATATCTACAATTATCTCTAACCTGCCAAGAATACCTCCTTTCCTTGTATCTAGTGGTGAGAATCCTTTGAAACAGTTATCTGTTGGTGTGTATACATTCCCTGTGATGGTGGTGGCCATCTTTGACATAGTTTGTTCTAGAAAACAGCTTTTTCTAACTCAGCTATTTTCACTCACTTTCACTTCTTTAGTGTATCTTATTTGCTTTTAAATTTCCCTCAATCTTTATGTAACCTGGGACACCACTGTAGCCCTCAACCTGTTCCAAATACTTAGGTAATTCAACATTCCAGAAGCTTGCTGCAGTGTGACTCCTGCCTCTTCGAGTGTCCAATGTGTGCTCCAGAGTGAGTGAGTGAATGAGTGAGTGGGACTGTGTGTGAGTGAGTGTGAGAGTGAGAGTATGGGTGTGTGTGTGTGTATGCACGCGTGAGCTTACCTAGTTACGCGAGTGTGCAGGGACACACGTGTAGGGTGTGTGGACGAGGCATGTGTGTTGTGGGGGCATGTGCATGTTGTGTGGGGGGGGGGGGATTATGTGCATGTTGTGTGTGGGGAGATTATGTGCATGTTGTGTGTGTGGGGGGCATGTTCTGTGTGTGGGGGCATGTGCATGTTGTGTGTGGGGGAGATTATGTGCATGTTGTGTGTGTGTGGGGGGGGGATTATGTGCATGTTGTGTGTGTGGGGGGCATGTTCTGTGTGTGGGGGCATGTGCATGTTGTGTGTGTGTGGGGGGGATTATGTGCATGTTG
>WNGS01163519.1:15868421-15881648 GCA_020271785.1 Procambarus virginalis
AGGTTCTCATTGTCAAGGATAAGCTTAGCTTAAGCTTATCCTGGACTTATATACATATTTATATGTAGGGATCATATTGCCGCCACCTCTTCTGTCCTCTAGTTTTAGCATATTTAATATCTCTAGCCTCTCATATCTTATTTTTCAGTTTTGGAAGCCAATTTGTAGCATGTCTTTCCACTTTTTTCAGTTTACTGATGGGCTTCTTGAGATATGGACACCATACAACTGCTGCATATTAAAGTTTTGACCTCACAAAAGTTGTGAACAGTTTCTCAATATATCACCATCCATGTATCCATGTAACAGCAATTCTCAAGTTGGAAAATAGTCATGTGTGCAAATGCCATCCAAGATTCACTCAAGCTAAAACACTAGACAAAAAAAACATAAAACACAATATTTATATTTTATTTATTATACAGAGTAAACACAGGGCAGATTTGTACAGTACCACAATCAGGTTTAAAAGGAGCAAAAAGTTGTCTAAAACTAGTACTCTTCCTGTCATTACTAAATATCATTACACAATAATACATCATACAAAAAATGGTGGTTTCTTACATGGATTACGAAAAATGAAACAAATGAAATATCATCTACTGGACGTTACGATACACATTTATTCACCATTGTGCTTGAATGAAGGAATCAATAATTTAATCTCTCTTGTGCTCTGATTCACAACACGACACAAATTATCCATTGTGCTAAAAGGAAGACTTGACATCTCTATTGTCTGGTTTCTTTCCTGCACTGTGAATTTTAGTAACCTATCAAGCATTTCTTGAGTAAGGTAAATACCTTAATTACTTCAAATACTCTTACTCTGAGAGGGTTGTAGCTGCTTCAATTCCAAATGCTGCCATTTTCAACTCCAAGAGTATTAAGACCACAATAGCTGCACAAAATTTAACACTGCTGCACTATGTTGTCTACAGGCTGGGTTATGTGTACCTGTGCCAAGTACAGTACACACACACACACACACACACACACATACTGCCACACTTGTGAGCCAAATACATCTGGCCAAATACAAGCTTTTAAGCAAAGCGTTGTATAGACATCTGGCACAGATGCTGATTTGGATGCTATATGTGATGCCCAATGCGGCATTGCAGATATGCGCACTGGCACAGAAGACAACAGTTTTAGATCTTTGGTTTATTTCAGTTATTCCATGCTGCCACTTTACCTCTCAGATGAACAGAAATACAAGAAACATTATGCACATTTAAAACTAAGAAAGTGGCAAAAAGCATAGCACAGAGTGGAGACTTGCAGACTGGACAAATACTGATATCTTTGGTTCTGACAATCCCCATGTGGTCAGCTTCTCTACGGACAAGTCACAATCCAGGATCTAGGATAGGTTCAAACTTCATATGCCTCAAAATCAAGTACTGAAAAGCCTGGAGAAATATCATAAAGTCCCTATTGCACCTGATGACTATTTTGATATTGTGCCAGTCGGGAAAATGCAAAAATGCAACTTCCTTGTCCTGAAGTGTCAAGTTGACCCAAGGTAAGCAAAACAATAGTTCACAGCAGAAAGAAACCAAGACACTGCAACACAAATGGGATGATCGACAAACTGCACATTTGGGAAAGGATTGTGCAAGAAGATAGCAGGTGGCGTGGGGGTGGGTCAGTCAGTCGGGTGTATTGGTCAAGCCAGTATGTACCTGAGGGTTTGTGCGAACACCACTCCACCCTACACTCACAATACCACACTGCATACATAGCAGAAGCAATCAGTTATAAAACATGAGAAAATACACTCGTCACTGATACTTCGGACACTGATGACACAATAATATCATAATGAATACACATGTCATTAATATGAGCATTAATGAAAATAGCTCACAAATTACATGACTGATCACATTGCTACTGGGAAAATGCACATTGCGAACATCCACAAAGACATCACTTTGGGCATATGGAGAAAATGATTGTGCTGTCCATTACTAAAAAACAGTTTGATTTCCAACAGTATAGTGCAAACTTACAAATATTGTACAAGGAAGGGATAATTAACCTACAAAAATGTACTGACCTAAAAAAAAGAAAAAAAGAAAAAGAAATGACGAGGTATACTGGAGAACCCACACAGTTTCTGTAAAAAGCAAAACTTTAAGCATGACAGTCATATGCTTAATGTCATGCTATCAGTATAAATAAAAATGTGATTGTCTTGGCTACAACTGATGATGCAATAATTCCTACCATAATAAAATTACATGACAGAATCATACCCTTTGTGACTTGGTACCTATATGTGACCTTATATGTGGGGTTCTGCATCATACAAAAATCCATGTAACACCAAAAACATTTCATTTATAATGCCTTCGGGATTCAAGATGTTATGACATTGCACCATGTATAAAATAACTTTACGCTCAGAAACATTAAGTGCAAGCGGTGCACTTTTGAGTCTTGAAAATTAAAAATGAAAGAAGAAGTAGTAAAGAAAATGAGATTCTATAGCTAATATCAATAGGGCTACCAGAAGTCGAGATTCATAATTGGTTATCAAGTATATCTTAAGAGTGTAAACATACACTGTACAAGTATAGGTTATACGAGTCACACTTGTCAAATGTTTCGTTGAATACATTAAAAATGCACTATTTCATTTCATAATTTGTCTATGAAATGGGCCATGCCTACTCTCAACATAACAAATACTCCACTGACTCAGAAATTGCCTACATGGGTTTAAACTGAAGTTTCCAAATTGTCCAGAAATTCACTACAAGACCCTTCATACAAAATGGTAGAGGGAAAATGGTAACAACAGCACAGAGTCCATGTGTTGGTCAGGTTGGTGTGGGTGGCATCACACCACCTTCCAGCCCCAGCCACCTCTTGTACAAACTGGATGCCACACCAATGCAGCCACCTTTAAAGCACTCTTAGGTCCAGTCTGGCACACATTACACACTCGTCCTACCAACATGTTGCCACCAGTTATTAATTAGGTAACTGCTGATAAGTCTTGGGCATGGGAAATATTAACTTAACTATGCTTCTTTTGAGAGTTGTCATCATCTAGATGAGCCCTAAGGAACAAGTGGACGTGAGCTGTCACAACAGAAACTTTCTCGAGTGTTGTAATGACAAAACGACTTGTCAACTAGGTGTGGTGACACTCCATGGGACATTACAATAGATGGTCAAGGGCTGGGAGCAGAGTTCTTTGTTATATAACCATACAGTCACACAGACCAACATAGTCTCTAATGAGCAATTGATAACGGCATTGTCATGTTATTTAATGAATGCACACATGAGGTCCTCAGTACGGTGCAAATCGATTGTAGCTGCCTCTGTAGACCGCCTGAAAAGAAATATTAACTTGGCTTAGTATCTCATAAACACAAATACAGTAAAAACTAAATAAGCAATATAAAATATTCTTTGCCTATACAGTACTTTTAATGGCATTAAAATAGGTAACATGTAATACAATACCCTATGTCATTACATTAAATTTAATGAAGGAAATCTTTCTGAAGACACTGATTTATTAAAGCTACTAGTAACAATCAAGCCTCTGACTGCTTTCCTAGACTTGCCAAACACACACAGGACCAGAATCTAGCATTCTCACAAGCAAAGGAAGAATAGGGATAAAAAATCAACTTACACCAAAGCAAACCACATGACGGTAAAAGATTATCTAAACAATTCAGTGCCTTGATAGAGGTATCTACTCTTCAGCCACAGGACAACAGGTATTATGTACTAGGGGCCTGACAGCTGAGCGAGTGGATAGCACTTCGGATTCGTAGTCCTGAGGTTCCGGGTTCGATCCCCAGTGAAGGCGGAAACAAACGGGTAGAGTTTCTTTCACCCTAAAGCCTGTTACCTAGCAGTAAATAGGTACCTAGGAGTTAGACAGCTGTTATGGGCTGCTTCCTGGGGTGTGTAACAAAAAGGAGGCCTGGTCGAGGACCGGGCCGCGGGGACACTAAGCCCCGAAACCATCTCGAGAAGATAACCTCATGAAGATCTACATATATTTTTCATGTCAAAAACACATTAGAAATCAACACCAAAAAATTACAAGTTAGACCTATGAGAAAACAGGTAAGATGAGAGCTTGGGGAAGGAGGAGCAGCAGCATCAGTGCCTAGTTAATAGCTAAAATGCAACACAAATAAGATAGGGGTATGAACATCCATAATGTAAAATGTAGATACCAAAATACCAAACCTGTAAATTAGCTACAGTTATTTGCAAAAAAATGTTGGGCAACATTACAGAATGAGTATGGGGAATACACATCAGGCTGACTAAAGCTGATCACCTTTCAAATGACTAGAAAAGACGAGCCTTGGAACAAAGTATCATGGAAAGAGGATTAATAAAAAGAATACAGTACTTGCAAGGGATGCAGTAAAATGAGTAAATAGCATCACACAGCAGCCTCAGGACAACAGGTATTATGTACCCCTGGCTGCTTCTAATAACCCCTAAGCTGCACAGGGCTATTTGCCCGTCAACACACACAGGCGAGGAAAAAATGAAAAAAGAAAATTAAATTCTTTTGTTTCATAAGTGTTCATTTGTGCTCCCTGATCATGGGAAAAATAATACAAAAATCGTGGGTGGCATATTTTTGCTGCAATAGGGCGGGAAAGTCTGACAAAAATGAGGCATTGACAGCAAGCGCTGCTGGTCAGCTCCACCCCAGCTGACAGGCGGGAGTGCGGGAGTTACCACAAAGATATTACCTAATTATTTCAATGTCTGATTTTTTTTTTTTTTTTTGCAGTACTGTAATATTTTTCAGTAGTGTGTAGTGTGATATATTTATACAATAAAATGTGTGAATCATCACTATACTGTACTCAAAAGTATTGTGATCATATTAGTGATTCAATTATTATGTTCATAAAACAAACAAATAATTTTGCTGTTATTACACTATATATTCACATTATATACAAGTATCTACATGTTTTGTTTGCCATAGTTGTTCAACTAAGCTGGTATAGTGCCCAAAGAGCATAGTGGCCACCCTTAAACAGCACAACAAGTCATGCAGATGACGCCATCTCCCTCACCAAAATGGCTTCTTCCACCATGCCTTTTGCTGTTATTACACTGTATATAAATGTGAACCCTGTGTAGCCGCAGGCCGTTTAAATCTTCCGCGGTACTCCAAAACGTCATATGAAGGGGAGCGCACTTTCGCGTCGGTTACCCAACACGTCATATGAAGCATTGCACAGTTTAAGGGTTAAGCTTCAGAAAGCAAAGCTAACAAATATAGTACATCACCTAACAGAACAAGTTGTTCATTGAAAGATATGAAAATGTTGGGAAGACAAACGAACTAGCTTAACAAGAAAAATCACACATAAAATCTAACAAGAGAAGCTCTGCCAAAACTGGATGGCATCAATTTGTGTTCATTAAAAAGTTGAGAAAAAAGACATGGCAACCAATAATGAAACCAATAATGAGGATTCTCGACAGAAGGTGAGAATAGGCAAAAGGAACTTTCTACCACTTCGTACAAACAATTGTACACGAAACCTAAAAACCTCAAATATAAACATTTGCGGAGTCATGAACTACCGAGAGAAGTCAGACTGCTGATCCTCAAGGAGAGGTGAAATTTTGGGAACAGATTAGGATGAGGATACACCATCCTGGGCAACAACGAGAAGTGCACAAAAATCTGGGTAAAAAGTTAAAATAATTCTTATTGTTTTCAATTCACCCAAAATGTGTTCACTGTCAAGTTTGCATTATTGTGAAATGAAACTTTTGTAAAGAGAAAGTTGATTCTAGGCCAAAGTGAAAATATGTACCTGTGTGCATATGAAAGTCACCTAAAGCCAATGAAAATATGCAACATCTATGTGTACTCCATTGAAATCAGACCGAGGCAAGAGTGTCTCTCTTATTCATTACAAGTTGAAAAGACAAAAGATAAGAATAATGGGAAAAAGAATGTTAACGAATTAGAGAACAGCTTACAGCAAGGGTAATGAAGTAAAAATATGTATCAGATCAACTGTGAGTACAGATGAGAACAACTATAAATAGTAGTGTTTACATGGGTGGCTAATGCCTACCAATCACATATTTCAGAGCTTTACAAAATCAGAGGAAGTGTATAGTACCTATTTAATACTAATATCTAGCAACAGCATCAAATACAGTATGATAAGTTTAAATCACCAGGCATTCCTTTCTTTATACAACTGTTAACTCTTATAGAGTCAATGCTCATAATTCTTCCACATTTCCCATTCTTCTGCTCATTCATCTTTTATAATCCCCCCCCCACCCTACTATAATCCACCCCCTATCTGCTTACTGTCAACCTCATTATTCCTAACTATTTTGTCTTTAATATCAATCTAGCCAGCTAAAAAAAAAAAAAAAAATATACGAGTCCTGTTACAACAAGTAATTTGCATCTTTCTTCACTTCCATTCATCAGAATATATGATATGTGTCTTCCTGCCACCTTCACTGCACCTTATCTTTCATCTACATTATCATATTTTTCTCCCCATCTACTTTTTAGACCTGTTATAAGTTACTAGATACTGTTGTAATAAACAGTAGCTAATATTCAGATATTCAAATCCTCCAATCCTATCTGACATTAAGACATCCTTTTATTTATATTTACTTTCTTCTTTTAGGTATTCTACTACACTCTAATGTGTGTCTCTCTCTCTTACAAATTAGGATCCATTCATTATTACCAATATTCACATCCTTCATCATATTGTCATTTGCAAACAAAATTACAAGCAAGACATCCATAGTTCTTCTATTAAAATATACTGAAAAAACCACATAATACACTTTATAGCAACATTCACCCTAAAATATTCACACTTGCTCTCTCACACCATGATGCAGCTCTCGTTCCGTAACTACACTTGGGTAATTATTTATACAGACCTACCTCTACTGGTTCAACCGCATATCTTAAATCACTAAAGATTGTTCTTTCTGCTTCTAGTATCTACCTTACCTTTTTGCCCATTTATACCTATTATTAAACATATAATACATGGAAAACCTGATTACACACAAGAGTAACTTACCCCGTAGCCAGCCACTGGTCCAATACCTGAAGCGGCCGCGATGTAGGGGTCAGGGTAGGGCCTGTCACTGTAATAGATCGATCTATGAACGGGAAAAAAAGGGAAGGTTTCTATTAGTAAGCGGGTCCTGGAGTACATAACAAAAGACTAGCTACCCGACTAGAGAACTGCAAGCACAGCACAAAAACTCAGGCAATGGGCCTTACTTTCAATACCATGCTCCATGAGATATTAGGAAAGATTACAAAATGCATTTCGAATTCCATCACCCAGCAATAATCTTTCAAAGCAATTGAGAATGAAACAAAACATTACTAAGCTATGCTAGTAATATTTAATAACATATACAGTACAGTATATGTAACCTCTTAATCAAAAGACATTGCTTCCTTATTTTCTGTCAATGTTAATCAACCTACATACAAATGTGTATATTATCTATTTATGTATATAATGCTTTGTTTTTAGATTGTGGGTTGGCCTCAAACAGAGTTAATCAGAAACCAGCTGTAAATATTACAGACCAAAGCAACACAAAAAAAAGAAATCCATATGCTACAGTGGAAACTTCAAAGGTTTGGCTCTCCTATTCCAAAACCATAAGTTACGATAGGTATAATGCAATTATTAGCTTCACTTTGATAAAAAGTGATCTAATATTTGTAAATTCTGAAAAATGTTACTACAATGGGACCTCGACTTACGATGCTAATCCATTCCCAGAGACAGATCGGAAGTCGAAATATCGTAAGTCGAAGCAATTTTTCCCATAAGAAATAAAGGGAATTGAATTAATCCGTTCACAAACTTACAAATACATTTTATGCTGAATACAATTGTTTTTTCTAACTACAATACAGTACATACATGTATCTTACCTTTATGGAGGACCCTTGATGGCTTATGGAAGATGGTGATGAGGGGGGGGGAGGAGGAGAGGTGTTACTGTTTAGAAGGGGAGTCAACTTCCATTATCACATCAGGGAGTGATGTTTCCTCTGGGGTACACTCTCTCCTACGTTTTGCCTGCATACCACCAGGACCTGGTTGTGGTTCACTGCTTGTTTGTCTTACTAAAAATTTGTCAAGACACACTAGTTTTTCCCTTTGTTTTAACATTTGTCTATAGTGATGTATCACAGTGTCATTGAATAGGTTAAGGCAACGGCCTACTACAACTTGCTCTGGGCGAGTCGTTTCAACAAAAGTTTGCATTTCTTCCCATAGTCTACATCATAGTCTTCACTACATACATAGTCATCCATATTAATAACTGTTCAACTTCCTCAAGTGTTTGTGTTCCATGTTTTGTGATTATTGATACGCCTCTTGCCACTTTAGTACTCATAATGTCCTTTTCTTAGCCAGCATGGTGGATACCGTTGACTGAGATTTGTTGTACTGCCTAGCTAGTTGAACAACCTACGCACCATCTTCATATTTACGAATGATTTCTTGTTTTTGCTCTATGGTGATTCTTACATGGGTTTTCATATGTTGAACCTTACCACTGACTTTCTTGGGACCCATGGTGTGATATATAATAATTACTTTTATGTTCAAAAAGCAAAAAATCACCACAAAAACGGATTTTCTTATAAGCATGATCGTCACCAAGTGGGCAGCTGTAGTAAACTGAAGCAGGTTGGCCCACATCACCGGGAACCACGCTCTCGATCGACCCGAACGTGTACCAACAAATATCATTAGTAAACGACACCATTGTATGTCGAGTCACATTTTTTTATCAACTTTACATCGTAGCTCGAAATTATCGTAAGTCGGGGCAATCGTAATTCGAGGTGCCACTGTAATTATAAAAGTTGGAAAACCATTTTACTGTACAAAACACGATTCAATTTTAAGCTTAAAATAACAACATACATGTAATATTTGTCACAATATTAAGTCCTCAATGATAGTAATCAATATTCTGTGATATATTTGTTCCATTATTTTCTAATTGCCCTGAGTTTTTGAGTATGGCTGTAAAAGGTGCTATTATCATGCTTCATCATGCAGTACAGTAATGTAAAAAGCTACTAAAACTGAAATAAAGACATTAAATCACTAAGATAATATGCACAAAATTATTTGAGGTCCTACAATTTAATAATATACAGAAAAGTTGAACACAAATAAAGTTTAAATTGGTATCTAAATATTACAATTCCATTGCACAGGGGCTAATGAGAAGGTAAAGTTGCACTGAATCCATTTTTATATACTAATGAGTTGAAATTACAAGAAAATTCATCTGCCATGCCCCAGTGACAAGCCCAGCCCACACCCCCATGCACACACAAGTTATGAGGCATCAACCCCCCTTGAGATTAAAAGTGCTGTAGTATTGTTTCATATAGTTTAAGCTAGCTTCCAAGCACACCAAGTGAATTATTACACTTCGTGTAGGTGATTACAGGGTGAGCAACTTTCCAGGGGGCAACCCTTAGCATTTAAAAGTCCCAATACAGCTACCTACTAATTTAGGCCACTCCATAAATATCAAACATTAAACCTCTATGTAAACCTTGAAAGGCAAACAAGTGAAGAAAATAACAATAAAATAAGACAAGGGTGCAGTCATTACAGCATGATCTTGGCCCGTTGCAAGTGGCGCTTGTCAACCACACTTGAAAAGGCCACAAACAACTGTAAAATTATGTACACTGCCCAGGAACACCACTTACTTCAAAAATATTTCATAGCATGCATTCAAGTGTGTGCCTTACCAAAATTTGTCATCTATTTTTTGAAACAATTGAAGTCTCCAATTTTCACCTGAGAAAAACTTTGTTTTTTTTTTTTTGCACTTCATTTATGGAAAAGTATTAAATTCACAGTAAATTTTTTCTTAAGATTTATTAGATATGACTAAATAAAAAGTACACAATGCGTGTCACTAAACACTACTGAAATTCTGACTACCTGAAGTGCCCTATGATTTCAGTTTTAAAAATTAACACAACTGTTGTAAAATGTTTTAAAAGAATTAACATTTGAAAATTAACATTTAGTATAGCTAACCCTTAAAATGTCCTCAAAATACATTTTTAATTACCATATTAGTAAGTAAAATTAACACTGAAAAGGACAAGGCAATACAGGAACTTTCCTCAAACAAACTGGTTCCCTCATCTTTATAGCTTACAATGTGTCTCAATGCAAATAATCTCGCACAAAACCGAGCTTAATCCAGCCAACAAATAATTTCATTTAAACACATGGAGATAAGTATGGTACCAGATTTTGTACATATTTATGTTAAATTTTATTTTTATTTTGATATTGTCAGTTCAATAAAGTAATTTCTCTCTTCTTTTATCCAATAAACACAATACTGTACTGTATTTGAAAAAAAAATTTTTTATTAATTTCTTTAATAAACCCTTAACCCCCAAGCTGCTAAGGCCTATTTAGCTTTTGTCACCCCACAGGCACATAAAAAAAAATTGAAAAAATTGTTTTCTCTTATAAACCTGTTAATTTAATTTGTGTTCCCTGATCACGGGAAAAAATACAAAATCGTAAGCGACATATTTTGGCAGCAATGGGGGGGGGGGAAAGTCTGGCGAGAGATAAGAGAAAAAAAAAAAAAAAAAAGGGCGCTGACTCAGCAAGCGTCCGAGGCGGTCTGCTCTGCCCCAGCTGTCAGGCGGAGTGGCCACAAAGAGATAATTACCTAATTATTTCAATGTCTCTGATTTTTTCTTCGTTTTTTTTTTTTTTGCTGTAATATTATTCAATATATTTATATAAAAGAATGTGTGAATCATCGCTGTATTCAAAATTATGGTGTGCATATTATTGATTCAATTATTGTGTTTATAAAACAATAAATAAATACTTTGTTGGTTATTGCACTATATACACAAAGGTTTTATATAAGTATCTGCATGTTTTGTTCACCATAACAAACCATTAAGTTGATGTAATATTTAGTAATTTGCCGATATTGAAGTTGACATTGCGAGTCAAAAAGCAACAAGGAGCTCCTCACTCCCCCACATCCTCCTCCCACCATACTGTTTTTGCTTTTATTCACTATATACAAACGTTATATATATATATATATGCATGTTTTGTTCACCATAGCGAACCACAAAGCTGGAATAGTGAGTCCAGACAGGGAAAGGTGATCACACAGACAGCAGACAATGCTACCTCCCTCCCCACCAAGATTACTCCTCCCACTACAGCGCTAATTATCACAATAATCCTGCTATTATCAGAATTCTGGTCATTTTTATCACAGTCAGGGGTCTTCTGTAATCCGATCATAGCTAAATAATAGCATGTGTGTATATATATATATATATATATATATATATATATATATATATATATATATATATATATATATATATATATTAGTATATTTTGGTAGCAGTCTTTCCTGTAGACATATGTTATTAAATATGACCGAAAAAGTAAGATTAATAATTCTAACACGAATTTAGACTGTGCCTGTACTCCCCTTGACATGCCAGAAAATATCCTGAGGAAACTACTCCAAGCTTGTACTAAGGAGGCACCCTTCTTGAGCCCGGATGGGCACATGTATAAGCAAGTAGATGGGGTCGCTATGGGTTCTCCCCTAGGCGTCCTGTTTGCAAACTTCTACATGGGTACTATTGAGGAAAAAGTCTTAGTCGACTTGAACTTGAAACCGGCCATATACTGCAGGTATGTTGACGACATTTTTACACAGGTACCTGATGTCAGACATCTGCAGGAGCTGAAAGAAGCGTTTGAGCAGAATTCTGTGTTACGTTTCACTTACGAGATGGAGAAGGATGGGAAGCTGCCCTTTCTAGATGTAACAGTCATGGAAAGGAGCGGAGGTTTCCACACTGCAGTCTACACTAAGGAAACAAACATAGGAATGTGCCTAAATGCCAACAGTGACTGCCCAGATAGGTACAAGAGGAGTGTTGTTAACGCTTATGTCGACCGTGCTCTCAGCCACAGCTCAGAATGGAAGCAAGTCGACGAAGAACTCTGTAGAGTAAGGCAGGTCCTAGTCAACAACGGCTTCTCCAATGGTTTCATTGAAGACATCATAAGAAGGAAAGTGAAACGCCATGCAACCTCTGAAGATACAACTAACACAACACCTATACCCCCTATTAGACTATTTTACAGGAACTTCTTCTCCACAGCTCATAAAACGGAGGAAAGGGTCCTGAAAGATATTGTTAATAGAAACGTTATCCCTACAGACAAAAATCAGAAGATACAATTGACGATTTACTATAAAACCAAGAAAACTGCCAACCTACTCATGAGAAACTCTCCAGACACAAAGCAGAACGCTTTGAAAGAGACCAATGTCGTCTATGCCTTCAAATGCCCACTTGGGGACTGTAAGCCCCAAAGAACTCAATATATAGGCAAGACAACAACATCTCTTTCCAGGCGATTAACGATGCATAAGCAACAGGGCTCTATCAAGGAACATATAATCTCTTCCCACAACCAAACCATCACCAGAGAAATCTTAACAAACAACACAGAAATCATTGATAGATACAGCGACAACAGGCGGCTTGACATCTGCGAGGCACTACACATCAAGAAGTCAACACCAGCAATCAACAGCCAATTAACGCACAACTATATTCTACCCACTTCAAGACTCCGCTCCAATATAGAAACATCAAGAAATACGGGCCAATAGGCCTTCTGCAGTTACAGATCTATTCTTCCCTTTAGCTTATACCCATTGTTTCGTGTTCTGTGTTTGTTCTCACCTCACCCCAAACCATTGTAACATGTCACCTCACCCAAATGCAGGTATAAAAAAGAAAAGCTGTTTAAACTCTGTTCAGTTATAGTTGTTCTGTGTGTGTGTAATTATAGTCTTTGAAAATGTAATAAGTTTTACGAAACGCGCTCAAGTGTCGCGTCAGACTAAGAAATAAAGAATGAATTTTGGAGAATTGATTTTTCATTTACCGTCATCAGTAAAAACAAACATAAGGAAATTGAGAAAATCGTGTTAGAATTATTAATCTTACTTTTTTCGGTCATATTAATAACATATAATATCTAGATAATATATATAGACTATATTATATATATATATATATATAATATTATCAATATATATTATATAGATATATATATATAT
>WNGS01163519.1:15909012-15919662 GCA_020271785.1 Procambarus virginalis
ATTGTGTTCACCATAACGCGAACCACTAGTGGTATGCCGAGTGTGCAGTGGCGCGGCCGCCACTGGCTGCCACTCCCGTCCCCCCCTCACCTCACCTTACCTGACTTGCCACCATTCTCCACCCACCAATGTAGATACGTATATATAGCGTCTGTATATAGTAAATAAGGGCAAAACACAGTATTGTGGGAGGAGAATGTGGGTGAGTCAAGTGACTTGAGGGAGGGCGTGAGTGGCGGCTGGTACATGGCGGTCACTCCCGTTACTTTTTGACTCATAATAGCAACTTAGTGGTTCGTTATGGTGAACAAAACATGCAGATACTTATATATAACCTGTGTATATAGTGTAATAACCGACAAAGTATTTGTTCACTGTTTGATGAACATAATTGAATCAACAATATGCACACCATATTTTGAGTACAGCGATGATTCACTCATTTACTAATAAATATATCACACTACACACTATTGAATAATATTACAGCAAAAAACCACAAAAAATCAATCAGAGACATTGAAATAATTAGGTAATTATCTCTGTGGCAACCCTGGCCTGACAGCTGGCGATCAACAGACCGCCTGGGACGCACACTGAGTCAGCGCCTATTTTTTTGCCAGACTTCCCGCCCTATAGTGGGCAATATATGCACTTACGATTTTGTTTATTATTTTTCCCATGATCAGTGACACAAATTAACAGGTTAGGAAGAATTTTTTTTTTTTTTTTTTTTGTATGCGCCTGTGGGTGTCAAATGGTATATAGCTATGCGCCGTTTAGGGTTAAACTGCGCATGGCATATATATATACGCCCTGAGTAACATGTCCCACGGTGCGCATGGCGTATATATACGCCATAGGGTGCCAGGCCCGATTCAAATGGCCCGCGGCTACACGGGGTTCACATTAGCTTCCTCAGGGCTCTTGTAAACAGACACCATTTTTTTAAAAAATCGTGGGCAATATTCTCAGGTCTGAGAGGCACAGTACTGTTGGAGCAACCAAGGCTGGCGCACGCAGCATGAGCGAACAGCATTGCTGTTCAGCTTGTGACCACAGCATCACCGAAAAATGTCAAAACAAATATATAATTATTATTATTTAGCAATGACAATATTACAGATGACCCCTGACTGTGATATAAATAACCAGGATTGTGTTAATAGCAGGATTGTTTTAATAATTAGCGCTGTAGGAGGAGTGATGCCGAGAGACGGAGGGAGACAGCATCGTTTACTGACCGTGTGGCCACCTGTTTTTGTTTGCATTCACCATACCAGCTCAGTGGTTCTCTATGGTGAACACAAATGTAGATACATTTATATAATGTGTGTATTAGTGTAATAACAGCAAAAAGGATTATGTTGGGAGGAGCCATTTGGGTAACGGAGGTGACGTCGTCTGCACGATTTGTCTAGCTGTTTAGAGGGTGGCGCTATGCTCTTTGGGCGCACTACAAGCTTAGGTGTACAGTTACGGTGCATAAAACATGTAGATACTTATATATAATGTGTGTATATATATGGTAATAATACTGCAAACAGTATTGTTGGGGGAGAAAGTTTAGTGCGTGTGACCTTGAATGAGTGAGGGAGCCGCCAGCCGCTAGCTGTGTGTAGCGACGACTCTTAGTGCCTGAACTAACTATATCAGCTTAGCTGTACAGTTGTGGTGAACAAAATATATACATACTTATATATAACATCTGTATATAGTGTAATAACACCACAAATGGTATTGTTGGGGGAGAAAGTTCAGTGCATGTGTTGAGGGAGTGGCAGCGAGTGGCTGGCTGGTGTGTGGCGGTAACTCTTCGTTGCTTTTCGACTCTCAATACCAACTTAGTGGTTCGTTATGGTGAACAAAATATGCAGGTACTTATATATAACCTGTGTATAGAGTGTAATAGCAGCAAAACTATTTGTTTATTGTTTTATGAACATAATAATTGAATCACTAGTATGCACACCATACTTTTGAGTATAGCAATTATTCACCACTTTTATTATATAAATATATTACAATACACACTATTGAATAATATTACTGCAAAAAACTAAGAAAAAATCTATCGGAGACATTGAAACAATTAGGTAATAATATCTTTGTGGCAACTCCCACCTGTCAGCGCGGGTGACGCTGACCGGCCCTGACAACCGCTCTGTCATCGCTCACTTTTTGCCAGACTTCCTCGGTCAATTGCGCCCAAAATATGTCACCTACGATTTTTTCCGTGCTCAGGGGACACAAATTAACATATTTAGAAGACGAAAAAAAAATTGAATTTTTTTGTCTTGCGCACAGGGGTGTAAATGTCCTCAGGACCCCTGAGCAGTGGAAGGGTTAATGTACTGGGGCTGCATGCGATTAGGGCTACCTTCCCTAAGTGCCCTGTAAGTACTATCTTGGATTCTAGGTTTATCTTCCCTAGGGCCTTTGGGATCTCGCTCCCGTAAGGGGTTACTGCTGCTCGGCATTGACCCCACCCTTGGGGCCAGCTGGGGAGTCATGACCTTTATTTGCCTGTGGGTAAGGAGTGGTGGGTGTTTGCTGGTTGGGCACAAGGTGCTGCGCAGCTCACCTACATAATGGCAACTGTGTTTTCTGTTCCTCTGTTGTTGTTGTTGTGCTTTTGTGGAGTTTCTCTTTTCTTCTTGTTTTCCTGCCTGGGAGGGGGGGGAGTCTGCCTAGGGTTTTTGTCCTCCAAGCCTACATACTTGTACACTTCACAGGGGTTCAGTCTGCCCTCTTATCTTTGTGGTTGTTGGCGATTCCTATACGGGCTCAACCGGCTTTGCAGCCCCATTGTCTGGGATTCCCGAAGGGATGCACCCCCCTTGCGGTCCCTGGAATACCCTGTCGGAGCATGGTTGACCAATGAACTTGTCGTCCAAGTTCCATCTCGTCGTGTGTGAGTTTGCAGGTTGTTTGTCGCCCTTGTCTCAGGGTGATGATCACCGGTTTTGCCTCCGTCATGCTGCTTGTTGGGTTGCTGACACCTTCGAAACTGGAGTCATGCGGGTCTTACTCCCCACTTCTTCCCCACTAGGGTGCCTGGTGGCTGAGTGGACAGCACTCATGACTCATAATCCTGGGGATCGGGGTTTAATGCCCAGCGATGGCGGAAAACAAATGGGCAGCTTCTTTCACCCTGATGCCTCTGTTACCTAGCAGTAAACAGGTACCTCGGAGGTAGACAGTTGTTACGGGCTGCTTCCAGTGTGTGTGTGTGTGTAATTACCTAAGTGTAGTTACAGGATGAGAGTTATGCTCATGGTGTCCCATCTCCCCAGTACTCTGTCATATAACGCTTTGAAACTATTGATGGTCTTGGCCTCCACCACCTTCTCACCTAACTTGTTCCAACCGTCTACCACACTGTTTGCGAAAGTGAAATTTTCTTATATTTCTTCGGCGTCTGTGTTTAGCTAGTTTAAATCTATGACCTCTTGTTCTTGAAGTTCCAGGTATCAGGAAATCTTCCCTATTGATTTTATCAATTCCTGTTACTATTTTGTATGTAGTGATCATATCACCTCTTTTTCTTCTGTCTTCTAGTTTTGGCATATTTAATGCCTCTAACCTCTCCTCGTAGCTCTTGCATTTCAGTTCTGGGAGTCACTTAGTAGCATGTCTTTGCACCTTTTCCAATTTGTTGATGTGCTTCTTAAGATATGGGAATATCCTACATTCTTAGGAATGTTACTTCTCTGATATGCTTAGCACCTAATTGCCCAATGTTCTTTAAAACCAATCCTCACTGCTCTTGTATAATTGTTCTCATAAGTGTATTAACACTACTTTTTCCCTTTTATGTTAACATGAGTAAATATGACCACCACCATTTAACATCGTTATTCCTTGAGCTTTTCCTGGTTTGAATTCAGTTGTGGATGCTTGTACCTCTTCTTTTGGTACAATATTTTTGTCAACCTTTGTACACTGCTTCCAATCCTAAACATAATATTACTACCTGGGTGGTTGTAGAATTTGTTCTCTGCTCCAGTCTTTGGCATATTTACTAAATGATAGCTAGCCATTTCAGGATATCAACTCTTTGAAATACTGTGTGTATTCTGCCATTTCAGAATAGTACCTCACATTTTGGTGTGTTTCCCATCCATATCTTTTTTTTTTTTCATTTATCTCTAACCTCATTTCAGATACAAGTAAATTTTCATGAACTGGCAATTTCTTATTAAATTCTCATCTTTTTTTTATTCCTAACTTTATGGTTGGGGTGGGTACCACCATGAAGTTAGGTGGTACTTCACTACCATGAAGTTAGGTGGTACCTAACTTCCATAAAACTAAATGTTGCTTTTCATTACAGCTCTTATGCCTTGTCAGACATGGTATTCGCCCACCTTGGTGACACTCATAAATTAACAAGGAGATTTTGATAGAAAAAAAAAGTTTTCTTTTGAAAAATCTGGCAGAAAACAAAATTAATTACTGGCCTCACCTAAAGAGGTATTGTTCTGCCAAAGTAGCCAATAGTAGTGTTCTGTATAAAGGTGTTCATTTATACAGTGACAAAAATTCACACCAATTTCCCTCCCCAAATAGTAATGAAATGTTATTTTTACTGTACTCATCAAAACTGGCTTTGTTGCTCTCTTTAGGGCATTGATACTAATGGTATTATTATCAATGGTATTTAGGATACTAATGGTATTTAGTGTGCATGGGAACACCCACCGCATAGGTTCGAACCCTCATCATGGCTCCTACGGATTTTCTTACACATATCACGTTAGTGTGATTACTCTCTCTGTATGGTATTTAGTGTTTTTCACATTAATAAACTGTGTTTCTTTTATAATTTGTGATGTTACATTATAATAATTAGCATACTGTAGGTAGGGTTATACAACGGAAATACCGTAAATATAAAAATGCCCAGTTTCATTTTGGTTATAGATCGGCCTAGTAGCCATCACCACCACCATCACCAATCCCTCATTTCACACATACGTTACATAATTTTTCAATGTAATTCTCCTATCATTTTCTTTATGTAAGATGCCGTAGTTTGGACAGGTTGCTTTTATTATTTCCGGCCACTGAACTGTGGCAGGGAAAACATTCCAGCCATACCAGCATGACTACTGCAGCACATCATTTCTTACACACACAGTATTACAGTACTATGTTATTGTTTTTTGTAATAATAAACTCTGTATTTTGTGTATGTTTATTTATGATAAAATAGCTTGAATAGGTTTATGCAGCAGAAATAAACACGACTAATGCTGTGACAAGATTACTGATGTGTGAGGGAGGGAGGAGCAGGCAGCACAAACACATGCTTGATCAGCAAGGTGAAAAACCTGTACATGTGAATACCAGGTGTGTGAATACCATGCCGGCCAGTCTACTTTTAGTTCTCTCTCTGACTTTATTATATAAATATTACTTTTATATGTTTATATTTATTACTGTGTAAATATAAATACAGTACATATTTTACTTTTCTTGCTGGTCTCCCTCTTCCTCCCTACTCCTTTCAGATTTCTTGTTGTTTGGTTCTTTACTGTTCTAAACATATAAAATTGTTAGTTTTCAAGCAGTTCTGTGCCTCTGCTCTCCTCTGGCGATCCTCTTTCCTTTGCAGTAAGAGAGACCACTGATTGATAAAGATTCGGCCACCCAAGAAGTGGCAGGGGCATGAATAGCCCGTAATGAGAGAGACCAAGTAAGTAATCATCAAAAGAAGGCACCAAACTGGGAAGGCTATGTAGCACCATCAAATGTGCGGAATAATCAGAGGGCGCTAAATATCACCAAGGATGCCAATACGAGAACAAAAACGCATAAGGCGAACGATATCAAAAGTATCTGAGTCACCAAGAATTCTATCGAGGGACAGGTGACTGCGAGGGGCGGTCGGAAAGCAAGACACACGCTTGTCCCGGAAGTCAGGACATTCAAGAAGGACGTGCACGACCGTAAGAGAGACAACGCAATTAGGACAATAAGGAGCAGGGCGGCGTTCCATCAAGTGACCATGGGTTAAGCGAGTATGGCCAATACGCAACCTTGCCAGAGCAGTTTCCCATCGCCGGTTACGGTGATAGGAGGATGGCCACGAGGAAACAACATTTAAGAGTACGGAGTTTGTTACCAGTAACAGATGACCAAGAAGCCTGCCAATGGGTAAGGAGGGAGGAATGGATAACCGGGTAAAAGTCGGAATATGGAATACCTTTACGAGGGATGGGACAAGAGCAGACAGCTTCCTTGGCGGCAGCATCCGCACGCTCATTTAAAGACACACCAATATGGCTGGGAACCCAACAAAACTCAACCGACTTAAACTTACTGTGAACAAGAAACAGCCAAAGGTCTATGCCTTTAAATGCCCTCTTGGGGACTGTAAGCCTCAAAAAACTCAGTATATAGGCAAGACAACAACATCTCTTTCCAGGCGTTTAACGATGCATAAGCAACAGGGCTCCATTAAGGAACATATATTCTCTTCCCACAACCAAACCATCACCAGAGAAATCTTAGCAAACAACACAGAAATCATTGATAGATACAGCAACAGCAGGCAGCTTGACATCTGCAAGGCACTACACATCAAGAAGTCAACACCAGCAATCAACAGCCAATTGACGCACAACTATATTCTACTCACTTCAAGACTCCGCTCCAACATAGAAACATCAAGAAATATGGGCTAATAGGCCTTCTGCAGTTCTATTTGTACCCAACTTCTGCAAATCTATATCCATTATTCCGTGTTCTGTGTTTTGTTGAAAGTTTGTTTTTCACCCCACTATTGTACTACATCACCTCACCCAAATGCAGGTATAAGAGCCAATGCTGTTCAGCCATAAGTTCAGTCATAAGTTGTGTGTGGATAAACTAAAGTCTTTGAAAATGTAATAAGTTGTACGAAACACGCTCAAGTGTCGCGTCAGACTAGAAATAAAAATGAATTTTGGAGAATTGATTTTTCATTTACCGTCACCAGTAAAAAGAAACATAAGGAAAATCGAGAAAATTCGTGTTAAATTATTAATCTTACTTTTTCGGTCATATTTAATAATATATATATATATATATATATATATATATATATATATATATATATATATATATATATATATATATATATATATATATATATACACACACACACACACACACACACACACACACACACACACACACACACACACACACACACACACACACACACACACACACACACACACACACACACACACACACAGTGGCACCTCGACTTACGATTGTCCCTACTTACGATAATTTCGAGTTACGATGCAAATTTCCTAGAAAAATGCGACTCGACATCCAGTGGTGTCGTCGACTTCCTATATTTGTTGGTACACGTTCGGGTCGACCGAGCGCATGGTTCCCGGTCACGCGGTCTGACTTGCCTCAGTTTACTACAGCTACCCGCTTAGTGACGATCGCGCCTATAAGAAATTTCGAGTTTGTGGTGATTTTTTGTATTTTGATCATTAAAGTAATTATTATATATCATGTAATGAGTCCCAGGAAAGTCAGTGGTAAGGCTCAACATATGAAAACCCATGTAAGGATGACCATAGAGCAGAAACAAGAGTACAGAATGTCTCTTCCTCAACAATTAAGAAAATGTGTGCAGCATGGGAAGAATTGCAGACCTTTGCTGAATCGACTCACCCAAGTCAAGATGCAGTAGGCCGTTGCCTTAACCTATTCAATGACACAGTGATGCATCATTACAGACAAATGTTAAAACGAAGGGAAAAACAAATGTCTCTTGACAAATTTGTTGAGAGACAAACAAGCACTGAACCACAACCAGGTCCTAGTGGTATTCAGGCAAAACATAGAGAGATTACCCCAGAGAAAACATCACTGCCTGATGTGATAATGGAAGGGGACTCCCCTTCCAAACAGCAACAACTCTCCTTCTCCCCCCTCATCACCATCTTCCATACGCCATCAAGAGCCCTCCATAAAGGTAAGATCAACTTAGGTACTGTATTGTAGTTAGAAAAAACATTGTATTCAGTATAAAATGTATTTGTATGTTAATATTTTGGAGGGTGAGGAACGGATTAATTCAAATCCCTTTATTTCTTATGGGAAAAATCGCTTCGACGTACGATATTTCGACTTACGATCCGTCTCTGGGAACGGATTAGCATTGTAAGTCGAGGGCCCGTTGTATAATATATATATATATATATATATATATATATATATATATATATATATATATATATATATATATATATATATATATATTATATTTATATTATAAATATATATTAAATATTTATTATTTATATATAATGTTAACATATAATGTTATAAGGTCCCTTAGTTTTAACGCACTTTTGGAACAAACTCCTCTTAGACCTATGTTACAACTTGGGCTGCAGATGCATAGGTACTGTATTTGTATACACACTGCTTCTCTCTGTAAATGGAGATCTGAAAGCAAGTACTAAACAAACTGTCCTCAGCCAAGATGTTCAGTTAGCTCAGACTGTCATCAGCCTCAGGTAAAATAAGCATAGCATGCCATTGCTATCTGTAGGCAGTCAGGCAACACCTTTATGTATAGATATCTTATATGAAGATATGTATGTGTGTACTCCAACTCCCCAGAAAGTTTTAAGCCAAAAGAGTTTAACAAACTTTCTAATGGTAAATTGGGTTTTACTCTGCAGTCACCGGGAAGTTCTCGGGGAAGTGGTCCACTACGTGTATGTCAGCTACGCGTTGAAGAGGGCATGGATGTTGTAAACCGTGAGGCTGCCCATGAACGAACTGTTCAATCCACACTTCAAATTACAGATTGTCTTTCACAGTCCTGGGAAGATCTAACCTTGGTAAGGAACATATTACATTTATACATTATCATTACCAATTTCTACTTGCATGGAGTGAACTGGCAGAGAAAACATGGCTAGTAATATAGTTAAAAATTTGTTATATTAAATAATGAAATAAAATATCACCTGTCTGTTCATTATATAATTCACAATATAATACTGTACATAGTGTCACAAGTAAACAATTACTTCACATTTCAACAGTCATCCACAGCAGCACCCCCACTGCTGCACAAGATCAGATGTAGAGTGCTCCTCATGAATTGTTATATATTATATTCAATCACATTTATCCTCTTGCAAACATCTTAACCTTGTCCTTTATCACATAGTATGTGTTGTCCACATTCAATGCCAGCCCACCCTTCTCTTGGCTTTCCTCTTCTATTTTGAAAGTTTACTTGAGTACACACTTCACCATTCTACCATCATCCATTCATTCAACATGCCAAAAACTATCTGAAAATGCTGTTTATTGATTTCTCCCACCATAATGCTTATTGCTTCTTGGCTTGTCCATTACTATTGCTCTCTCAATTTTTTATTAATCCAGTTTAACTAGGAAGAAAAAAGAGGAGGTATCTAACATTTAAGAAATGGCCAAATATACTGAGAAAAGTGAGAAAGTCTTAGAAGTACCAAGTTAGAGAGCTAGTGACAATGTTTGAAAGTGAAAAAATGCTATATAAATAAAGTACTGTACAGTATATTGAGTTTAACCACCGTGCTGCGCCGAGTTTATTGTGAAATTCCTGCTGTGCGCATGAAATAAAGTGTTTCCAAAAAATTATTTTTCTTTGTAAAATGATAAATTCCCTTCCCTGAACATGTCTTATGTAAAAATAAATACCAAATTCCACTTACTTTGGCTGTGGGGACGTGGACAAGATGCGCTGTGACGTCATCAGGGCCTGGTCGCCCATGCATGACTCGCCCAGACACGGTCGCGCAGGCCATTCAAGCACTGGGTGTTGCCACAAATATATTTTCAATTGGCCATTCATGACCATGTTGTAGCTCAGTCGATTAAGGCAGCGTCTGGGATGCTCTCGGACGCAGGTTCGAATCCTCGTCACAGCCCTTGTGGATTTGTTCATTTTTCAATTATTTGTTCTATATATTTTCAATGCAGTTTTATTTGTTTTTTTATCGTATGTGATGCATATTTGTGTCCTTTACAATATGAATACAGTAGAATGTTCATAATGTTCCATGGAACTGTAATACATCTGTCAGCAATGTGTCCACAATAAATGTTTATTGTTGCAATATTACTTGTTAAAAATTCAGAAAAATTACAATATGTACAGTTTCACACACTATTTACACAGTAACACACTGTATTACACACTCAGTACTTTGGAAGTGAGTAATAAACAACGAAGTAGTCCATGGTGCACAGCGCGACTTCGCTCTCAGTGCACCAGGTACAGATAAATTTTCGCTTCTTGTTTCTTCATTCTGTGTGCTTGCAAATAGTGCACTCACGTACACCCTTGGCTTTAGTACTTGTAGGTTGTATGTAGCCAAGCTTGTAAACCATAAGGTAGTATTGAAAAGATTATAGGAAAACATAAATTTGTAAGGTAGTCTTGAAAATATTGCTTTGTATGGTTCCACACAGGAAGAGATTCAGCTAGCCTCAAAAGAGTGTCCGTCAGGTTTTTTTTTTTTTTTTTTTTTTTTTTGAGAGATATATACAAGAGTTGTTACATTCTTGTACAGTTAGGAAGAGATTCAGGATTCTTGTACAGTTAGGAAGAGATTCAGGTATTCTTGAAAA
>WNGS01163519.1:15920662-15952278 GCA_020271785.1 Procambarus virginalis
CAACAACACCACGGCTGCCACTACAATGCTCGTGTTCTACTTGAGAGATGTGAGGACGCTGGGTGTGCTGTCATTGGCCGAGTAGCAGCAGCATCAATAGCAACAGCTCAATAGCAGCAGCATCACAGCAGACAGCAGCAGTATAGTAGTAGCAGCAGTAGGGCTTAACTAGTCAGTGGTAAACCAGTAGAATGGGCAGTACTAGGCCCATATAATAGTATTTCCAAGTTTGTGACCAGTTTTCTCTCAAAAAATATTTTGATTTCTATTTTTATTCCTGTCTGGCCCTCATGATCGGGTCCCAGTCTGGAGCCGTCCACCAAGATATACAAGTCTCGCATTTCTAGCATAGATTCTGCCGTGTATTTCTTTCCTGTCATGTACTTCCCATGTAATCAGCTCTCTCTCATCCCTCTCCTCCGATCCATCATATCCCCTTACCTCTCCGCTCTGCTCGCCTTCTCGTCGCGCTCCGTCTCCCGTATCCCGCGCTCCCTCGGCTCTGAGTCGCTCCTCACTCTTTTCCTCGCCTTTCCGGAAATCCAACCGCTATCATTTTCGACTTACAGGCAGTCACTGCATAGGGACGACGCCATATCTTGCTTGCAAAACGTCTCAAAGTGATGGAAAGGGGCACAAGGCGAGGGGAAAGGGAAGAGGGGAGCAGGCCGAAGCCCCGAATGGGAATGAGGGAGCTAAATGGGGACGGGACTGAGAGGGGGAAAGGCATGAGCGGAGAAGAGTGCCATTTTAAGCGTGGGGAGGCAAAGTGGTGATGGGTGGTGGCGGGTGTGTTGGGGAGAGGGGAGGGGAGAGGGGAGAGAGAGGGGTGAGGAGGACCCAGCACAGTGATCAACTTAAGCCCCCCCCCACACAACCATCCCTCCCCTCCTGCTGTGTGGTGTACTCACCTATTTGTGCTTGCGGGGGTTGAGCTCTCGGCTCTTTGGTCCCGCCTCTCAACTGTTCAGTCAACTGGTGTACAGGTTCCCGAGCCTACTGGGCTCTATCATATCTACATTTGGAAAACTGTGGGTATGGAGTCAGCCCTCCACCACATCACTGCCTAATGCATGTCCATTTGTTAACTACTACTGACTCTGAAAATTTCTTTCTAATGTCTCTGTGGCTCATTGGGTACTCAGTTTCCTCACCCTGTGTCCCCTTGTTCGTGTCCCACCCGTGCTGAAGAGTTTGTCTTTGTCCAACCCTGTCAATTCCAACCTGAGACTTTGTAGGTGGTATGCATGTCTTCCCGTTCTCATCTTCTCTGTTCTGTTCTAGGGCGTGAGGTTCAGCTCCTCAGGCTTTCTTCCCCGTAGCTCACTACCCTCTCAGTTCCAGAGAACAAGTCTGGTGGCATAACCCCTGAATCCTGTAACTTGTGTATTGCCTGTAGTATTCACTAGATAGGGACTACCCAGGCTGGAGCAGTGCATATTCCAGGATTATTTACCTAAGTGGTATATATACAAGGTCCTGAACGATTCCTTACATAAGTTTCTAAAGGCAGTTCTTATGTTGGCCATGTCTAGCATATGCAGCTGATGCTATCCTTTGATGTGGGCCTCTGGGGACGAGGTTCGGGGGGAATCACCACCCAGACGTTCGCTCTATTTGACTCTTGCAGGATTCTTCACCTCCCAGATGATAATCTTTGTTCAGCCTTCTGCTCCGCTTCTCCCTAATTTCATTACTTTAACACTTTCCTGAGTGAAACTTTAGCAGCCTTTCTAAACCATTCCTCCATCCAGTTTGTCCAGGTCATCCTGTAGTCTCTGTTTATCTTCATCTGTCTTGACTCTTCTCATAATTTTGCATCATCAGCAATTATTGATAGGAATGAGTCTATACCCTCTGGAAGATCATTTACATATATTAAAAACTGGATGGGTCCAAGTACTGAGCCCTGTAGGACTCCGCTGGTGACATCTCGCCACTCTGATGTCTCCCCCCTCACAGTTACTCGCTGTTTCCTGTTGCTTAGATACTCCTTTATCCACTGAGCACCTTACCTTTTACTCCTGCCTGTTGCTCCAACTTTTGTAACAGCCTTTATGGGGTACTGTGTCAAAGGCTCTCTGACAGTCCAAGAAAATGTAGTCTGCCCACCCTTCTCTTTCTTACCTAATTTTTGTTGCTTTGCCATGGAATTCTACTAGACCTGTGAGGCACGATTTACATCCCTGAACCCATGCTGGTGGTGTGTTACAAAGCTGTTTCCCTCCAGATGCTCTACGAGCCTTTTCCTCGCGATCTTCTCCATCACCTTGCATGGTTTACAAGTTATGGAACTGGCCTGTAGTTCAGTGCCTCTTGCCTGTCACCCTTTTTGTGTATTGGGTGTGTGCGTGTATTCACCTAGCTGTGCTTTGCGGGGGGTTGAGCTCTGCTCTTTCCGCCCGCCTCTTAACTGTCAATCAACTGTTTCTACCATTTTTTTTCCACACCACACACAAGCCCCTTCCACCTCACCCTACCTGCCCCCACCCAAATGCTCACCCCACCCTCCCTTCCTCCCACCCCAACCTGAACCTATCACCCCTCCCCCATTCCCACCATGTCCCCCCTCCTGCCTTCCCCCCCCATCCCACCTCCCCCTTCATCCCATACTCTCCCTATCCTTCCTCCCCCTCATCCCGTATCCTCCATGTCCCCCCTATCTCCTAACCCACACCCTACCTGTCCCCCCTTCCCTTGCACCCCCCCCCCCCCACCCCAAAATCCTCTGAGATCCTGCAAACCACCTCATAGATCTTCTCACCCAGGGAACAGCTTCCCACACCAGCAGAATGCTCTCCAAGAAGGGGACTAGAAAATAAACAAAAGAAGTGAGCTTCAAGGCAATGTACACTACATAGATGAATTACAAATAAAGCAAATGAGCTTGGAGAAAGGGTACTAGAGGAAAACCCAGACATAATAGCCCTCACAGAAACAAAGCTAACGAAAACGATAACAAATGCAGTGTTCCCACAGGACTATCATGTTATGAGGAAAGAGAGAGAAGGGAGAGGATGTGGTGGTGTAGCTCTGCTGGTAAGAAATGGCTGTGATTTTGAGAAGATGGTTGTTCAGGGCTGTGAAGGTTTCAGTGACTACATATCAGGCACCATAGCAACTGGAGGACAGAAAATTATAGTCGTAGTCATATATAACCCCGACCCAAGACTGAAGACCCAGACAGGAATATGATAGAAACAACTTGGCCACCATCAATATAATAGAGAGAGCAGCTTCTGTGGCTAGCAGGAACGGATCCAGACTACTAATCATGAGAGACTTCAATCTGGGAAGATAGATTGGGGGAACAGAGACCACATGGAGGACCAACACATGGAGAGCTGAGCTGCTGGACGTGGCAACAAGAAACTTTCTAAGTCAACACGTCAAGGGACCGACAAGAATGAGGGAGAGGACGAACTAGCCTTGCTTGATCTGATATTTACCCTAAATGAGTCGGATATAAGGGAAGTTAAGTTGGAAGCCCCCTTGGGAATGAGTGATCATACTGTATTGACTTTGAGTACCTGGTTAGCTAGGAATTATCTCCCCCAAAACAGAACTGGGAAACAAAGGGCTGGCATACCGAAAAGGAAACTATGAGGAGATGAATAATTCCTAGGGATATACAATGGGACACAGAACTCAGAATCAAGTCCGTACAAGACATGATGGACTATGTCACCCAAAAATGTCAGGAGGCTGTAAGCAGGTTTGTCCCAGCCCGACAGGAAAAAACAGAGAAGCAAAAGAAGAATCTATGGTTTACCAGGGAATGTATGAAAGCAAAGGAGCTGAACAAAAGCATGGAGGAACTTCCGTAATAACAGAACACCAGAAAGTAGAGAGAGATACCAGAGAACCAGGAACGAGTATGTTAGTGTGAGAAGAGCAGCTGAGAAAAGGTATGAAAATGATATAGCTAACAAAGCCAAGACCGAACCAAACTACTACACAGTCACATCAGGAGGAAGACAACAGTGAAGGAACAGGTGATGAAACTTAGGATGGGTGAGGACAGGTACACAGAGAATGACAAAGAGGTGTGTGAAGAACTCAACAAAAGGTTTCAGGAGGTCTTTACAATAGAACAAGGAGATATCACGGCGCTAGGAGAGGTGGCAGCAAACCAGGCGACCTTGGAAAGGTTCGAAATTACAAGAGATGAGGTCAAGAAGCACCTATTGGAGCTGGACGTGAGAAAAGCTGTTGGGCCGGACGGAATCTCACCATGGGTATTGAAAGAGTGTGCAGGAGCACTTTGTTTGCCACTCTCCATAGTGTATAGTAGGTCACTGGAAACGGGAGACCTACCAGAAATATGGAAGACGGCTAATGTAGTCCCAATATACAAAAAGGTGACAGACAAGAGGCACTGAACTACAGGCCAGTGTCCTTAACTTGTATACCATGCAAGGTGATGGAGAAGATTGTGAGAAAAAACCTAGTAACACATCTGGAGAGAAGAGACTTCGTGACAACCCATCAACATGGGTTCAGGGAGGGTAAATCTTGCCTTACAGGCTTAATAGAATTCTACGATCAGGTGACAAAGAATAAGCAAGAAAGAGAAGGATGGGCGGACTGCATTTTTTTGGACTGTCGGAAAGCCTTTGACACAGTACCCCATAAAAGGCTGATGCATAAGCTGGAGAAACAGGCAGGAGTAACTGGTAGGGCGCTCCAGTGGATAAGGGAGTACCTAAGCAATAGGAAACAGAGTTACAGTGAGGGGTGAGACCTCAGATTGGCGTGAAGTCACCAGTGGAGTCCCACAGGGCTCTGTACTTGGACCTATCCTGTTTCTGATATACGTAAATGATCTCCCAGAGGGTATAGACTCATTCCTCTCAATGTTTGCTGACGACGCCAAAATTATGAGAAGGATTAAGACAGAGGAGGACAGCTTGAGGCTTCAAGAAGACCTGGACAAGCTGCAGGAATGGTCGAACAAATGGTTGTTAGAGTTTAACCCAAGCAAATGTAATGTAATGAAGATAGGGGTAGGAAGCAGGAGACCAGATACAAGGTATCATTTGGGAGATGAAATACTTCAAGAGTCAGAGAGAGAGAAAGACCTGGGGGTTGATATCACGCCAGACCTGTCCCCTGAAGCTCATATCAAGAGGATAACATCAGCGGCATATGCCAGGTTGGCTAACATAAGAACGGCCTTTAGAAACTTGTGTAAGGAATCTTTCAGAACATTATATACCACATATGTCAGACCAATCCTGGAGTATGCGGCTCCAGCATGGAGTCCATATCTAGTCAAGCATAAGACTAAACTGGAAAAGGTTCAAAGGTTTGCCACCAGACTAGTACCCGAGCTGAGAGGTATGAGCTACGAGGAGCGACTGCAGGAATTAAACCTCACTTCGTTGGAAGACAGAAGAGTTAGGGGGGACATGATCACCACATTCAAGATTCTCAAGGGAATCGACNCGGACCTATCCTGTTTCTGATATACGTAAATGATCTCCCAGAGGGTATAGACTCATTCCTCTCAATGTTTGCTGACGACGCCAAAATTATGAGAAGAATTAAGACAGAGGAGGACAGCTTGAGGCTTCAAGAAGACCTGGACAAGCTGCAGGAATGGTCGAACAAATGGTTGTTAGAGTTTAACCCAAGCAAATGTAATGTAATGAAGATAGGTGTAGGGAGCAGGAGACCAGATACAAGGTATCATTTGGGAGATGAAATCCTGCAAGAGTCAAAGAGAAAGACCTGGGGGTTGACATCATGCCAGACCTGTCCCTGAAGCTTATATCAGGTGGATAGCCAGGTTGGCTAACATAAGAACGGCCTTTAGAAACTTGTGTAAGGAATCTTTCAGAACATTATATACCACATATGTCAGACCAATCCTGGAGTATGCGGCTCCAGCATGGAGTCCATATCTAGTCAAGCACAAGACTAAACTGGAAAAGGTTCAAAGGTTTGCCACCAGACTAGTACCAGAACTGAGGGGTATGAGCTACGAGGAGAGACTACGGGAATTAAACCTTACGTCACTGGGAGACAGAAGAGTTAGAGGGGACATGATCACTACATACAAGATTCTCAGAGGAATTGATAGGGTAGATAAAGACAGTCTATTTAACACAAGGGGCCCACGTACTAGGGGACACAGGTGGAAGTTGAGTGCCCAAATGAGCCATAGAGACGTTAGAAAGAATTTTTTCAGTGTCAGAGTAGTAGACAAATGGAATGCATTAGGAAGTGATGTGGTGGAGGCTGACTCCATACACAGCTTCAAGTGTTGATATGATAGAGCCCAATAGGCTCAGGAACTTGTACACCTGCTGAATGATGGTTGAGAGGCGGAACCAAAGAGCCAGAGCTCAACCCCCGCAAGCACAATTAGGTAAGTACACCCCCCCCCACACACACACCCAAACCCCATTCAACTACACCACAGGAGGGCATGCCCTCTCCACAAGCAATCCCTGCCCCCTCACCCCCAGGACTTCTTCCTGACCCAAGCAGGCCTGAGCAAGACCTAAGCCCTCCATCTCCCCCTGAACCCCTGGCAACTACCTCATAGGAGGATGAGCCTACCCAAGTAGCAATGACCTTGGAACAACTTCCTACACTTGTGGGGAGTGAGGGTGAAATTGGATATAAGAAAGTGAGCTTCAAGGTAATGTACTCAACATTGATGGGATTACCAATAAAGCAAGTGAACTGGCAGAATTTGCGTAAGAAGAAAACCCTGATGTAATAGGTCTCACGGAAACAAATTTGTCAGGAGTCATAACAGATGCTGTTTCCAAAGGACAACTATATAGTAAGGAAAGGGAGGGAAGGGAGAGGAGGTGGAGGAGTGGCCCTGCTGATAAGGAAGGACTGGAGTTTTGATGAGATGGAAATTCTGGGCTGTGATGGGTTCAGAGATTACATAACAGGAACTATTACAATGGGGGGACCTAAGATAATAGTGGCAGTCATTTACAACCCTCCCCTAAATGACAGAAGCAGACAGGAGTTTGATAGAAACAACATGGCAACCAATAATATAATAGAGAGAGCAGCTTCAGTTGCCTGCAGGAATGGCTCAACTCTTAATCATGGGCGATTTCAACCATGGAAAGATAGACTGGGAGAATGGCAACCCACATGGTGGTGCAGATACATGGAGAGCTAAACTCTTGGAAGTGGCAACAAGGAACTTTCTGAGCCAGTATGTCAGGGAACCCACAAGAGTGAGAGGCAATGATGAACCAGCTAGACTCGACCTGATATTCACCCTGAATGAGTCAGAAATAAGGGAAATCAAAGTTGAAGCCCCCATAGGAATGAGTGACCACAGTGTACTGACTGTTGAGTACTTGGTGGAGGTAGGGATAACCTATCCAAGGATGGGATCAGAGGGGAAAAGATCAAATTACCGAAGAGGAAAATATGACAAGATGAGGAACTTCCTAAGGGGAATACCATGGGAAACAGAATTTAGAGACAAGAATGTGCAGGACATGATGGATTTTGTCATCCAGAAGTGCCAGGAAGCTACAGACAGGTTAATCCCGGCCCAAAAGGAGAAAAACGAAAAAAACAGAAAAACCCATGGTTCAACCAGGAATGTAAGGTAGCGAAGCAACTGAGTAAAAGAACACGGAGAAACTACAGAAATAACAGAACACTGGAGAGCAGGGAGAGATACCAGAGGGCCAGAAATGAGTACCTCAGAGTGAGGAGGGAAGCAGAGAGACAGTATGAAAATGACAGTGAGTAAAGCCAAGACCCAACCAAAGCTGCTCCACAGCCACATCAGGAGGAAAACAGCAGTGAAGGAACAAGTGATGAAATTGAAAAAAGGGGAGAACAGATCCATATAGAATAACAAGGTGTGTGAAGAATTCAACAAGAAATTCCAGGTCTTCTTCACAATAGAACAAGTAGAAGCCCCTACACTAAATGTGGCGGCGGCAAACCAAGCAACCTTGGAGGAATTTGACCTCACCAGTGATGAGGTAAAAAAAAAAAAGGTATCTGCTGGAGCTGGATGTGACAAAGGCTGTTGGGCCTGACAGAATCTTACCATGGATACTAAAAGAAGGTGAAGAAGCACTAAGTGTGCCACTCTCTATGGTGTATAACAGGTCACTGGAAACAGGAGACCTACCAGAAAGTTGGAAGACGGCTAACGTTGTCCCAATATACAAGAAGGGTGACAGGCAAAGAGGCACTGAACTACAGGCCAGTTTCCCTAACTTGTATACCATGCAGGGTGGAGAAGATCGTGAGGAAAAGGCTCGTAGAGCAACTGGAGGGAAGTAACTTTGTAACACACCACCACCATGTGTTCAGAGATGGTAATCATACCTCATAGGTTTAATAGAATTCTATGACCAGGCAACAAAAATCAGGCAGGAAAGAGAAGGGTGGGCTGACTGCATTTTCCTGGACTGCCAGAAAGCCTTTGACACAGTACCCCATAAAAGGCTGTTAAAAAAGTTGTAGCAACAGGCAGGAGTAAAAGGGAAGGTACTCCAGTGGATAAGGGAGTACAGTACTTAAGCAACAGAAAACAGCGAGTAACGGTGAGGAGGGGAGACATCAGAGTGGCGAGATGTCACCAGCGGAGTCCCACAGGGCTCGGTACTTGGACCCATCCTGTTTCTAATACTGTATATGTAAACGATCTTCCGGAGGGTACAGACTTGTTCCTCTCAATGTTTGCTGATGATGGAAAAATTATGAGAAGAATCAAGATGGATGAAGACAGAGACTACAGGATGACCTGGACAAACTGGAGGATTGGTCTAGAAAATGGCTGCTAAAGTTCAACTCAGGAAAGTGTAAGGTAATGAAATTAGGCGAAGGGAGCAGGAGACTGAACACAAGGTACCATCTGGGAGGTGAAATCCTGCAAGAGTCAGAGAGAAAGATCTGGGGGTTGATATCACACCGAACCTGTCTCCAGAAGCCCACATCAAAAGGATAGCTTGAGTGTTGGGGGTTCGATCCACCAACTGTAGTCGAAGATATGGAGTCAACCTCGGGGATGGGTTGGACTAGCTGTGTCATGAGTTTATTGAAGAACTGTTCCAGAGTCATTTCCATTGCATTTTAAATGCCAGCAAGAAGTGTTTGAGGTCTGTATGGAGTTGAGTTTGGTGGGGTGTAGTGTTGCTTGGGAGTGGTGGATAAGTGGTGATGAGGACATAGCTACTTTCTCCAGTGTAGCTATGTATTTCTGAAGGTGAGGTCACCATGCTTGGATACAGTAATCCAAATGAGGGTGCACCAGAGATTTATAAATTTGAATCACTACCTTCTTTTCCTAGCCAAAGGTACGCTTGATTATTCAGTGTGTTTGGTTAGTTTTTTTTACTGCTGCCCCCTACCTGCTATGCAGTTTTCATAGTGGTGGATTTTGACTTGATCCATTTCTTTGTCAACTTATTAAAAATATAAATTTTTATTTGAGAAAATTCTTATTTTGAATGAACAGCATGTTAAAAACTGATGAAGGTCTCTTTAGGGTCGACCGCTGGATGGAATAGATTTGGTTTGAGGACGGGTAACAAAGGCCAAATGCTCGTTAATCCACCCTCTGAACCCCCAGTTTATGAATGAAAAACACGTAACATGTGCAGTTTCATAGTGCAATCGATTTTGCACTCGTGACAAAAATTACCGCAGGTGTTAATTAATTGAATATTATAAATCTTATGCTAAAAAGGTATATATCTTACTACCTAAAGACTACCCATTCCATACGATAGTGAAGGCTATCCACACCATAAAAATAAGATAATAATCAGTCATACTATATATTACATATGCCACCTGCTCAACTATTTGTTATCGATTAATAAGCATATACGATAAGAAAGTATTAATTTGCAATGAATGAATGTATACATATACATATACTATAGTAATTATAGTTAGAGACTTTAATTTTCAAACTAAAATAGTCACACTGAAAACTTTTTACTAATTTGCCTGACCTGGAGAGCATGCAGAGATCCTTTACTACTAGAATCCACTCAGTAAAACATCTAAACTACTGGACTGTCTAAAAGGCCTAAATCTGAATTCTCTTGAGCGCAGGCGGGAGAGATACATAATAATTTACCCGTGGAAAATATTAGAGGGGCTGGTCCCAAACCTGCACACGTAAATACCACATGAGACCAGATGGCACGACAGGATGTGCATAATACCCCCGTTGAAAAGTAGAGGTGCAACAGGTATTCCGAGAGAGAACTCTGTCAACATCAGAGGCCTGAGACTGTTAACACGCTTCCACTACACATAAGGGACATAACTGGCCGACCCCTCACAGTGTTCAAGAGAGAACTCGATAAGCACCTCCAAGGATACCTGATCAACCAGGCTGTGACTCATACGTCAGACTCGGATCAGCTGCATCCAACAGCCTGGTTGACCAGTCCAGCAACGAGGAGGCCTGGTCGAGGACCGGGACGCTAAGCCTCGAAACCATCTCAATTTATCCTTGTACAATAATTGATTGAGGTGCACCGTATCTAAAGGTTCATTAAACTTGCCCTCTTAACAAAAAAAAAAAAATGTGTTTTTTACGTTACGGTAACCAACGTTTACAAATGCAATCTACTATGAAACACAACGGCTTGCAAATATCTATCTAAGTTTTCTGTGCATCAGACTTGATGTGTAGATTGCTTTACCACTGTAATAAATAATAAAAGTTTATTCAGGTAAAAGTTTCATATAAGATGAGTTACAAACAGAATGTTGGATTTCTAGATAGAGCTAGTACATACTATGTCTAAATTCACTAAAACGCACAGCGTTTTGGGCAAGATGTGGTAAAAACACTCATACTGAAACTTAAAACTTTTGAGATCAAAGCATAAATTGAATTGAAAAAGGGGAACAAGAAAAAAATATATAATAATTACATGATGGATGAAACGGCAGAAATTTAAACAAAAACAGTAGAAGTAATTTTAACTAAATACACAGAAGACTACAATTTTCTTCAAGTTAATTATACATGGCAGATATCAGCAGTTAAACAAGTTGGTTAATAATCAATATTATTAGAAAATAACAAGACATAGGTTGACATTTGGGAGGTAAGGTAGGTTACAGAGACTTTATTAGGCAGTACTTAGTTTTCTCTTGAGACTGGGAGGGGTACAGTCTTTGACATGATTGGGAAAGGTCATTTCACATTCTGGGTCCCTTGATTTGCAGTCTTTTAGTTTGGTTAAGTCGCACTCTTGGAATATCAAATAACTATTTGTTTCTAGTGTGCTGCCCATGGCTTCCATTACAACCTTCTAGGAAGCTTGTAAAAAGTCCAGTCTCCAAACCCAACCAGAAACGTATGAACCCAAGTAAGTAATTATCAAAAGAAGGCCCCAAGCCGGGGAGACTATTTAGTACCATCAAAGTTGAACATCATGCAACTTTGATTGTGCTACATAGTCTCCCCGTCTTGACGCCTACTTTTGATAATTACTTACATGGGTTCATACGTTTCTGGTTGGGTTTGGAGACCGGACTTTTTACAAGCTTCCTGAAGGTTGTAAAAACCTTCCTAGAAGGTTGTATACCCCCATACCCACGGGATGGGTATGGGGTCCACCATCTCCCACTGGATGGGTATGCGGGTCTACCACCGCCCACATGATGGGTAGGGGGTTCCACTATCGCCCATGGGATGGGTAGGGGGGACCACGCCTGTGTTGATATCAGTCATATTTTCAGGGGTTTAGATATCATGCATAAAGAAGTTGTCCAGATCTTCCACTTTCATGCTGCTACAAGGGCTACTAACTAGTGGCCTTGACTGGGACAGGAAGCCAGCAGCTTGTCAAAGTCTCCCCCCCCCTCCCTCCACCATTTGGCCTGATGATTTTATTGAGTTGGATCCTAAAATTCAGCAGGGTTTTGGTATATACGGCTTCAGCGGGCGGGTGGCTTCATTGGTTTGTTACATCTAAACTTTTGAAGTATGGATCAATATCCTCCAAATTGTTCAATATTTTAAATTTTGATGGGATCAGCCCTGTTGTGTGATTTGTAGTGTTAGCCCTGTGGTTCTTAACCGTTCCTGGTATGAAAGTCGATTTGGTTTTGGAATGACTTTGTGCTCGGTGTTCAACTTTCTCCATAGCAGCTATGTGTCTGAAGATGAGATCTCCATGTTTGGATACAATAATAAAAGTGTCTTGATTATCACACCCGAGGTTTATATAGTTGAATAACAACTTTTCCTTGAAGTCAAAAGTTCACTGGACTTTTCCTGGATTTGGTTTGCTTTCGTTTTTTATTGTGCAACATTCACTGAATGTTGGATTCTGACCCAAAGGCCCTTTTCATCATTAATCTGCTGCAAGGTAATGTTAATTTGATAGTTTTGACGTGGATTGGTATGTCCTAAATGTAAAGTCTTGCATTTTTTGACATTAAGTATTTGTCAGTCTTCCGACCTTGCATGTGGTGCATAACATTGCATATGTTAAGATAAATTATATGGATATAACTAGATGCAATCATTGGGCAATGACTAGGTGATGTGTCTTAGCCTATGACTTGGCTGATGCTATGTTAACTTTATGATCACTAAACCATACAGCATCTAATATTCCCAGATCCCTTTAAATGTCATTTTCCCTCTATGAAGAAATGATTGTGTTGCATCGTATATTCCGTTTAGGTTCTTAATTTTGAATTTAATAGTGATATGGTAAATAGTTCATAGATTTTTAAGTGATAAATTTAAGTTTTTCTGTTATACTATTATACTGAAAGACTATTAATATCTGTAATAGCCCAAATATTAGGGCTACAAAATGAAGCTCAAAGTTGTAAAAAGCAGGATCTTTCAGCTCTAAATCCATGTTGATCAGGGTTGTATAAGTCAAGTGTTCTCCATAAAACTGGATATTTGGCTCCTAATCACCTTTTCTAAGATTTTATTCATGTGTAATTATAGTGCAACCAGTCTATATATTTTTTTTTTGTTACAAAGATTGACTACCTTGATGAGTGTACCTTGAGTGGGTAATGGGAGTTTTACTACTAAAATCTGGCCAGTGGCCAGGCTTGAGTTGTGATAACTTAAGCCAACAGGCTGTTGCTTGGAGCAGCCTGCAGGCTCAATGTCCACTATAATCCAATTGGAGTAGAGCTGTCAGACTTAAATCATTTTGGTATTTTTCCAGTATCCAGGCCTTTTTATTATTACATTAAACACTTGTGCTATCAATATTTTCCATTTCATTATAAATGTGGAATTCATGAAGCTTAGTGGGCGTAGAAGGCCACACTCGACTGTCTGGGAACCATGGGTAGGGTTTGTAGGGTCCCGGTAGTAATGTCAGGTTTGTTTTCGAACTTGACTGTATTTCCTAGGAACAGTAAACAGGTACCTAGGACTTAGCTTGCATCCTGGTTAGGATCAGTAACTTGACCCTGGGGAAAGGGCCTCAATATAAGCCTAACAAGTACAGTATGTATAAACTGGCTGCCTGTCCCCCAGACACACTGAATTATAAGCCTCCTTTACCACATAATGTGTGTGTTAAGGGGTTAAAAAAAAAAAAATGCTAATACTAGACATTAGACTAATAACATTTATGAAATGTTATGTCGATTGCAAAATTCATGTAAAAACAGTTATAATATTAGAATAATACACCGAATCTGTTGTTTGTTTATTAGATTTTTGTAAATCAAATAAAATTTACATTTTGGCAAGTCCCTATCAAAGACTAAGGCTAAAATGTTACACAAGATTGCCAGCCATTTAAATTTTTTTTTAAATTGTTCAATTTATCATTAAATGTATTTGAAATTTAAATGCAAAACTATATAATCTGCTTTAGAATGGCTAATGGTAGTTTATTGCCCTACAGGGATGGAAAAAATCCACAAAAACTGAGAACCAATCAAATTTTCTCCTAACATGAATCACAGATTCATACATAATATAAATTCATGGAAAAATATATATATACAGGCATATAACTACTTGACATACAGGTCATAAATAGTTACATAGTAAAATTCTCATGTAAATCTTAGCACAACAATTCAAAGTGCTTGTATCAAGTACAGTACCTGGATTAGTTTTATACAGCACAAAACAATGTATACAGAAGTTTAGTGAATTAAAATATTATACTCTTTGAATGCTGGCATTTATACAGTATCAGTATTTGAACCAAGCAAGATAAAATAAATATTTTCAAATGCATTGAAATACTGTACAACACTTTATTCACTTTTGCTTCCATTAGATATAACGCATTCCATTCTTAAATTACTGTTTTATACAATGCGACTAGTCAACACAGTATGATTCATGAAACGTATGAATAGCAAGATTATACAACACTCACGCATATTATATATAGATACAGATATGTCAAATTCAGCCCAGGAATATTAAGGTTATAAATATCACAAATACCTGTATATGGATAGTTCTATAGGGAAGAAAATTATTGTAATTTTTAAATTACAAGAAGTATAAAGCTTCAACAGACCAACATTGTGCTCCTCACTCATTTGAGGAAATAGCATTTAAATGCAGGGTTCTAGCATACAATAATATTTCACTGGGATTTAAAGATTCAGTCCTCAAAGTACACACAAATTACTCAAATCTGCAAGACGTGTACACCTGCCACATCAAACATCACAGCTTTGCAGGTTAGTAATAAAGAGGAAGTCTACATATCACATAGAGAAGTCTATACTTGTTCACAAATAACACTAGATGATACGTGATAATGATAAAGCATACTGTTCACACTGCAGCTGCACCGGACAGCTCCTACTACCTGTAGTGGTGTGTCAAGTGAGCCAAAGGTGTGACAGTCAAAGGTGATGTCAGATATTAAGGGGTGGTTGTGTTAATGATTCACTAAGGTCCATATCCTGATAGCTTTTAAGGTCATTTGCTGGCACATCTTCAGTAATCATAGCATCACTGCTGCTACCATCACTAGTATCTGCTCCTTTAACTTGACCATCAAATCGGTCTCCCTGTTCCTGATCTCCAAATCGATCTCTATGTTCTTGATTACCAATTTGATTGCTATGTTCCTGTCCCCCAAAATGATCATTATGTTCTTGTTCTACATAATGCTCCCTAGATTCCCTTCTTGCAAACTGTTCACTGTGATCTCGACTAAAGCGGTCATTGTGATCTTGACCACCAAATCGATTACGATGCTCTTGAGTTCCAAAATGGTCTCCATGTTCTTGGTTCCCAAATGAAGCTGTCTGATCACTGTTTAGTGCAGGAGAAACTGGTTTAAATAAATGTGGTGGAGGATCAGGAGTAGGAGCAGGAGTTTCTGCCAGGGAAGCAGGAGAATAAGGAGGAGCAGACAGACCTGGTGAACCAGATGAACACACTGACTCGGGAGTACCCACACTACCTAAAGACCCTGGACCTGCAGGGCTTGGTGTACTTTCCAAACTGCAAAAGAATATTAAAATAAAAACAAAAATAAACAATTAATCTATTTCACGTACTTTTAAGTTCAGGAAAATAGTGATCTAAAATTGAAAAATCTTAGTATACACAAATTACTGTATAAATTCAGTTATAATACTGGAAAACCTATTGCTGGGAATCTACAAGCAGGGCAAGTGCATCTATTTGTAAGAGTTCAATCTATTTAAAACTCCTGCTTTATTCCAATCACTCTGGAGAGCTTAAGTGCATTGGCTCCAATCACAACAAGACATATCACCCTTCTTGAGGTTATCTTGACATGATTTCGGGGCTTAGTGTCCCAGCGGACCAGGCATCCACCCCCAGGTAGCAGCAGCTCGTGACAGCTGACTAACTCCCAGGTACCTATTTACTGCTAGGTAACAGGATCATCAGGGTGAAAGAAACTTCCCATTATTTCTCGCTGGCACCCGGGATCAAACCCGGGACCACAGGATCAGGCGTCCAATGTTCTGTCCGCTCAGCCACCGGTTTCTCCATTCAATATTTGAGTGTCTTGCTGGTTTTATGGGAAATGCCATTCTACCCTAGAGGCCTCTGTCAGTCATTGTGGGGGGAAGGGGGGGAGTGCATGACATGACATCCATTCAGGGCAGAATTATCTTGGAGGATAAGAGAACAAAGACATCTCTGGTCCAAACCCAACTTAACTTCATGTAGCCCCCACCATGTCACAGTAGTTTAGTGTTTGTGAAAACTCTCAGCTAAGTTTGGAGGCCAGGCTTTCCCAATGGATGTTTGATCAGCTGGGTTATTACAGCATATGATTATCAGGCTTAAGATTAACTGCTTTCAAGAACATCAAATTCCCTCTTAAAAACTAACATTTGCTATAATATTTTTTATACATAGTGATCAAAGGTTAGTGAAATGATATTAACACAATGTTCTCTAATTGTACTTTATTTTGCTGACTGAGTTGCAACATAAGTAAATCTGTGCACAACTAGTGAAGGCATTATCCACTACATTCAAGGACCTCTGATTTACCAATCCACTGGAGCTAACATCCATATTTGAGATTGGTTATTGAAGCCTTATGCACCAGGTCATCGGCTGTTATACGCAGTATCGAGTTTGGCACTCATTAAACTGGAGTCCACTATTGAGTTTGTGTTACAACAATATATGTATTATATAAATATATATATATTTTTGTGCGTGTGTGTATGTATGCATGAATGTTTGTGTATAATAAATATATATACTATAAGATTGATATATATATATATCATCTATATATACTATATACCATATATATATATATATAAGTACATGATCTATTATACTATAGAATACATTTATATATTATAATACCTATAGTAATACTATAACTATTATATTATATAATACATTATATATACTATATCATACTATCATACTATAGTAGTATATTGATAGATAATACATATATATATATAATATAATACATATATATATAATAATCTATATGCCATATATACTATCTATAAATGCCATATAGATATATTATGCATATAGATATAATGCATATAGTATGATACCTACTGCAATACTATATTATTATATGCATATAATATAGATAATGCCCTATCATATAGTATTCATACTATATATATATAATGCATATATATTCTTATAATGCCATATATATATATGCACTTATATATATAGCATATATAGATGCATATATATTATATAATTGCATATATATATAATATAATTAAAAAAAAAAGAAAAAACCAAAAAATAAAAACACAAACAAATAAACAAAAAATATATATATATATATCATGCATATATATATTATAATAGCATATATTAATATATCTATAGATATATACATATAGTATAATGAAATAGTACTAGATATTAACATATGTGATACATATATATATATAATACATATTAGATAGATAGTTTAATCACATTATATACCTATATATATATATAATACATAATATATATATATAATACATATATATATATATTATCATATATATTATAATAAATACCACATTAATCCTATATAAATACCATATATTACATATTTATAAATACTATTACATAATATATATATAGCATATATTATTTATTATCCTATATCATATATAATACATCTAGACTCTAGATATATCGATATAATATACATAATTATATATCATACATATAGAAATACCGATATATACTATATATATAGTAGATAATACTATATATTGATGTAGATAGATACTATATATGGTATATAACTATATAGTATATACTCAGTAGTGTATATATACATATATATATGTATATATAACTACTATAGTATATATTAATATATGTCATATCTATATATTACTGGATACAAGTATATATTAGGGATACTAATTTTGGTAATTATTTATATATATATATGTTATTTCATTCAAATGCTCATTTGCCTTATATGTTTTTATAAGTATATATATAAAAAAATTAAAAAAAAAAAAAATATATATGTATTATATGATTATATAGGTATTATATATATATAGATATATGTATTATATATAGATAGGAATTATATATATTGTATTACTATTATATCTCATAGAGGTATTTATATATAGATCTATGTAGTATATATATATAATAATGTAGGATTTTTTTTTTTTTTTTTTTTTTTTTTTTAATATATTATATATATGTATTATTATAGATATATGATATAAGTATATATATAGATATAAGAGAGTATATTACTTAGGTATATAATATATCATATTATATATATAGTATGTAGTATATATTGTATTCAGTATATAATATATATATGTATAGTATATATAGTATATATATTAATTTATAGTTTATATATATATACTATGTATAATATTATAGGTATATGTAATAATATATTATATATATTGGTATTATAGTATATATTATGTATACTATATAATATATGTATCGTATATCAATATCATATGTATATATTGATAGTTATATATGTATATATAGTATATAATATGTATTATGTATTATATATATGTTATTATATATTATGTACTATAGATAGCTATTCTATGCTATTATAGTAGGGTATTTTAGGATGTCATTATTATATATTAATAGTATCTTATAGTATACATATATACTATATGGATGTATATATACTACTTTTACGATATGAGTTCTTGTATTTATCTATAGATATCTATAATATATATAGGTTGATTATATAGTATATATATAGGTTACTATATATTTAATGATATAGATACTATATGGTATTACTATACTAGATAGAGATAAGATATACTGGGTATTCATAGAATATATATGGATAGACGAGGTTAATAGAGTTATTATGATAATATAGGTCTTAGTATAGGGCTCATTTCATGCTCGGTCTATATCTGGTCTTATATAGCTTCTTAATCATAATTATGGGTTGATTAATACATATGCAGGTCTCTATTATAATGTACATATATATTCTATATACGCCCCTCCTGAATATTCGATTACCTAGTCTACATGTATATTCTATATAATCTCGTCTGTATCACCTATCATGTATATTTCGATATAATCTATATATCCGTATTCATCTATATTAAATACTCTACTCCCTATCTTCACATATCCTCCTACATCTACTACGTATATCTATATTATATACATTATATATATTAATATATCTATAATACATATATATACATATATATACATATCATATATATTATTATATCTATATAATATAATACTACTAACATAATTTATATATAGAATAATACATATATATACTATAATTATAATATATAATCTATATCTTATACTTACATACATATATATACTATAGACATACCTATATATACTATATAGATACCTATATAATATATTATATACAATATATATAATATACTTACATATATGATAAAATATAACTATATTACATATTATACATATATACTCTATAAGACTAATATACTATCATAGTATATATAATACATATATATCTAGATAACATACACTATATATATATTACTATTAATACATATATATATATATATCACTTAATAGATATATAATATCATATATATAATATATAGTATTATATATATTATCTATATGATCTCATATTATAGTATAATGTACGCCTATTTATATATATATATAGTGTATAGGTCTAGTATATATATAGATATATGTATATAAGTAGTATAAACTAAAATTTATAATAATAAAAAAAAACCAAAACACAAAAAGAACACAAAAAAATATATATATCTATATATATAGAGGTATATCTAGATACTATACTATGTGATTATTAGTATAATACTATATATATATATCAGTTATTATATATACTATATACTATGTGTGTGTACTCACCTATTAAAAAAATTTGAAACTTTGAAAATATAACTTATATAATTTTATAAAATATATAATATATATCTATATGTATTATATATATATATGATAGGTATTATATATTATATAAGATATACAGTAGATTCTGTATTGTACTATATATGAGATGCTATGGAATTCTTATAGATATATCTATTATATATATGTATTATATTACATATAGACCTAGTATTATATATCATATATATAGGGATAGGATATCTTACTATAAGTCTGAATTTGATATTGCATATGTATTCAGTTATATATATGTAGTATAGAGTATATATATGTATTATAATATATATATATATTATGGTATAATAGTGTGTATATATACTATATATGGTATATACTATACTATATAATGTATTATATTATGTAGATATATGCTAGTAAATACTATATATATATTATATAGGATATATACTTGGCTATGTATTAATATTAGTATTCTATATATATTATATATATATAGTATTATATATATAATATATGTATATATTATATATATATATATATATTATATATATATAATATATTATTATATTAGTATATATATATTTATATATAATATATATATGTATGACTATGAGTATTATATATATGTAGTATATATTATAATGATTATATATATATATATATAATGTATTCTATATAGATATGATATGATCTATATAGTATATGTAGTTATACTAGATATATAATATGGATTATATATTATATATATATATGTATATCTATATATAATATGATATATGTATTAGTATATATATATATTAAAAAAAAAAAAAAAAAAAAAAAAAAAAAAATATATATAATATATTGTATATATATTCTAGTGTATATATGCTATATATATATATATGATATATATATATATAGTATATCATACTCTATATATATATATAGTATATATATATATTATATATATATATATATATATATATATATATATAATAACTATATATATATATATAGTATATATATATATAATATATATATATATATATATATATATATATATAGAATATTACATAATAATTATATATAATATATATATATAAATATATAATACATAATATATATATATAATATATATACTATATAATATATTAATATAATATATATATACTAATACTTTTGATGTCTTCAACGAAACCATTAGAGAAGCCTTATTGACAGGACCTGCTCTTACCCTACAGAGTTCTTCATCGACTTGCTTCCATCCTCAGCTGGGCTGAGAGCACGGTAGATATAAGCGTTAACAACACCCCTCTTGTACCTGTCTGGGCAGTCACTGTTGGCATTGAGGCACATCCTATGTTTGTTTCCTTAGTGTAGACTGCAGTGTGGAAACCTCCGCTCGTTCCATGACCGTTACATCTAGAAAGGGCAGCTTCCCATCCTGGGAAGCTGCCCTTCTAGAAGGGTCTTAGGTGACATGAATTGAAACCTGCCATATACTGCAGGTATGTTGACGACATTTTACACAGGTACTGATGTCGATGTCTGCAGGAGCTAAAGGAGGCATTCGAGTGGAAATTCTGTGTTGCGTTTCACTTACAAGATGGAGAGGATGGGAAGCTACCTTTCTAGATGTAAGTCATGGAAAGGAGGGGAGGGTTCCACCATACAGTCTACACTAAGGAACAAACATAGGAATGTGCCTCAATGCCAACAGTGACCGCCCAGACAGGTACAAGAGGAGTGTTGTTATGCTTATGTCGAGCGTGCTCTCAGCCACAGCTCAGGATGGAAGCAAGTCGATGAAGAACTATGTAGGGTAAGGCAAGTCCTAGTCAACAACGGCTTCTCCAATGGTTTCGTTGAAGACATCATAAAAAGGAAGGTGAAATGCCATGCAACCTCTGAAGAGACAACTAACAAAACACCTGTACCCCCTATTAGGCTATTTTATAGGACTTCTTTTCCACAGCTCATAAAACGGAGGAAAGGGTTCTGAAAGATATATTGTTAATAGGAACGTTATCCCTACAGACAAAATCAGAAGATACAATTGATGATTTACTATAAAACAAAAAATGGCCAACCTACTCCTGAAAAACTCTCCAGACACAAAGCAGAACACTTTAAAAAAAGACCAACAGTCTATGCCTTCAAATGCCCACTTGGGGACTGTAAGCTCAAGGAACTCAGTATATAGGCAAGACAACATCTCTCTTTCCAGGCGATTAACAATGCATAAGCAACAGGCTCATTAAGGAACATATAATCTCTTCCCACAACCAGACCATCACCAGACAAGTCTTAACAAACAACACAGAAATCATTGATAGATACAGCGACAGCAGGCGCTTGACATCTGCGAGGCACTACACATCAAGAAAGTCAACACCAGCAATCAACAGCCAATTAATGCACAACTATATTCTACCCACTTCAAGACTCCGTAACAATATAGAAGCATCAGAGGAATCATGAGCCAATAGGCCCTTGCAGTTACTTCCATTCTTCCTTTCATTATCCCAATTTATACCCATTGCACTGTGTTCTGTCTTGTGTTGAAAGTTGTTCACCTCATCCAAAAACTGTTGTAACATATCACCTCACCCAAATGCGAGTATATAAGACAAAGCTGTTAAAATGTTAGCATAGTAAAACTTTGTTTAGTGTTACAGTTGTGTGTGTGTGTAAACTAGAGTCTTTGAAAATGTAATAAGTTATTACGAAAACGCATTCCAGTGTTGCGTCAGACTAGAATAAATGAAATTTGGAGAATGATTTTTCAATTACCATCGACAGTAAAAGAAACAAGAAATATTGAGAAAATTCGTGTTAGAATTTAATCTTACTTTTTCGGTCATATTTACAACATATGTTTACAAGAGACTGCTACCAATATATATATATATAATATATATATATATATATATATATTACTATATATATATATTATATATATAATATATAATTGTGTGTGTGTATGTCAAATACAGTCAGCAGACACGCTACCGCCCTCCCTCTCTCACCAACATTACTCCTCTCACTATTCTACGCACTGCTAATTATCACCACAATCATTCTATTATCAGAATCCTGGTCATTTTATCACAGTCAGGGGTCTCTGTAATACTATCATCACTAAATAATAGCAGTTACATATATTTTGACATGACTAAAGCATCACCTAAAAATAAGCTGAACAGCAGTGCTGTTAGGTCATGCTATGTATGCCAGCCTCGGTTGCTCACTCAATACTGAGGCTCTCACACCCGAGAATATTGCCCACAATTAAAAAAAAAAAAAAAAAAAAAAAATGGTGCAGACCCCTGACTGTGGCCCTGAGGAAGCTGATGTGAACCCTGTGTAGCCACAGGACCCTCAATCACCTATGTATGATGTGCGCTCATCGTGACAGTTATTCCCATTGCCTATGTAAGTATTGCACAGCAAAAGGGTTAAAGATATGATATACAGCTCGTTAACCTGTCCTCATACATTGTCCAAATACAGAACTCGTTATTACAGCTAAGACCCGCCTCCCCCCCCCCACACACACATACACTTCTGCTAATGACAAGCATAGCTTGAGGATGGGTTAGGCTCACAGGTTTCCAAGAATCAGTCATAAGTAGAAAAATAAATGTGACTTTGCAGTAGAAGGCTAATAAGATACTAATAGTTCACATGACGTTACATATAATCTTTTAAGATAAACAGCTTCTGAGCAGCATCAGATAAAATTTTATAGTTAGAATATTAATAGACAATTTAAATTCAAGATTAAAGTATCTGTCACTTGCATCTTTACTAAGAGTAAAGACTCTTACTTTCTTTGAGTTATTTATATTACACCACCCAATATTTGTAACTAATAAATTATTTTAATATCTATACACAAAGTATATATCAGTTACCTGTGGGGTTGTGTTATAAGGAGGCCACCAATACAACGGTCTGGAGTACAAGTGGAGGCACGCTTGCTAGGGTCAAAAAAGGTTCACACCGTTCATCCATTTCCCACTTGCGTTTGAGACCAAGAGGTGAAGGACGCAAGGCAATAGGACTCAAACTTCTCCTTGTGGCAAAAGTCTTCTTGGTAGGGGAAGGAGATGGGCAAAATGAGGTGTTGCGTACATGTGCTGAAGAGATGGAGAGAAACACTGACGTCCAACTCCTCTAGTAGGGGAAGCACCACAACCAGTGAGAGGAACACAGTTGGTACAATTGTTAAATGCAGTGGATCGGTAAAGTCTCGCCGCACCGATGATACAGTTCCTGACACTGTTCCAGGAGTATTTGCAACAACACTAGCAGAAACAATGGGTGCAGATATGCTTGTAGGAACACTTTCACTTCTAGCACCATGGGCCTTTAGGCGCCCAACATCCTCAGTCTGTAAGGAAAAGAAAAAAGTAATTACAGTAAAACTGTTTAAGAAATGTAATTAAATCATTTTTGTATTTTGATGAGAATAGTAAAAATAAAATAAAAGTAATTTAAACCTTTTGATATTATTTTCCAATAAATTGTGCAAAATAGACTGTCAAGTTATTTTCCATGAAAAACAAACACAGCTGCAGGCATTGCTGTATTACATACAGAAATAATTCAATCCAGCAAAAACTGAATGGATGTGGAAAATTTGCTTGAAACCACAGTAAAGTGGTACTGTAACAGATGACAAGAAAGTTATTACTATGCCTTAATATAAAAATACTGCATAGGCAAGTGCTGTAAGACACACACACCAGTCTACTAAGTGGCACAAAGAATATGGCAGAGGAATGATTAGTAAAGTACAGAAGACAATTTTTTTTCATCAAGATGGGTTTCATAGTACACGAGTTTGTATGGATCAGATATCTGCATTGAGACAGCTTAGAGGTATGATAAAAGATTGTGTATATGGCATTTATGTATGGGGAGAGAGCATATAATCAAGTGGATAAAAGGTCCACAGAGAGTACGAGAATATATGGAGTGGACTATTATTGAAAGCTGTGATGAGCTTTTATGCAGGAAGTACAACATATCAGAGTTCTTAGTCCAATAGATGGGGGGGTAGAAATAGCCTAAGCTACTCTATCCCTTTGAGATGTATTTCTTGCTTATCTCAATAAACATACTTGAACTTGAACTTAGTCCAATTAGGGACTGGTGTGTGCTAGAAATGTAAGGGCACACCAAGGCTGTCAGGTGTTTCCAAAGTTGTTGTACAGTATATATTATATACAAGGATGGGGTAGGAGGGAGGTCAAAGAAAGAATGCTAGACAATTTGGCAAAATTTGTATAAAACAGGAAAAAGAGGGCATAGAGTGTAATGAATCACCACACTAGGTGGCATCTTAGTAGCTCCAACATTACTGTACTGACACTAATAAAGCTCATTTTGAATTCATCAAGCATTTATATCTAGTCCCCACCAAAACCAAGGACTAGAATCTAGCCTGTTTTATGGGACAAGGGAGTACATGGGAATCAGAGATCAACACCACCACAACCCCTGCTGGAGCTTTGGTTATTTTGGTGCCTTCACCAGCAGTGGCAGATGGGAGGCAAGATGTACTGGACTTACACCCATGAGCTTACCTTTGTTGGAAAACCCGCCTTCCAATTACCCTACTTTTGTACTGCATGCCATTGTGATCTAACTTTTTTTTTTTTAACCAGAACATCTGTCTTTACCATATGCAAACTATTTTGCTCAATTTCTTCCACTTTCTGGAAGACGCTGCCTCCATGTTCAGTGGAACCTCAAATGCAGACCATATTCTAATTACCAATCTGAATTCACAAATAATCTCGTTCTGTTTAACTGCCTTTTATAGCTATTTATTTTCACCAAATTTGAATTGTTTATATAATACACATATATAAGTATATATAATACACATTTTTACATTGTTAAAACCTGCAAATAACACACAATGATTGTTATACAGTACCTAATTATAGTATTTCAATGTGTGATTTTTTCTGTTTTTTTTTCAGTAATATTATTCAACAGTGTGATATATTTATATAATGAAATGTGTGAACCAACTGTACAACTAAGTTGGTATGGTGAGTCAAGACAATAATTGAGGTCGCCACACAGTCAGCTGACACTCTCCCCCCTCACTCCACAACATTCTTTCTCCCACTATACTGTTTGTGCTGTTTTTACGCTATATACACACATTATATATATAAGTATCTACATGTTTTATTCACCATAACTGTACAACTAAGCTGGTATGGTGTCCAAACAACGTAATGGCTACAAAAAACTGCTTGACAAGTGACACAGTAGTTACCAGATGATGCCACCACCCTCACCAAATTGGCTCCTCCCAACACACTCTTTTTGCTGTTATTACACACATTACATATAAGTATCTACAAATGTTATACACAAGTTATATATAAGTATTTGTGTTCACCATAGCAAACCACTAAGCTTGTGTGGTGAGTCCAGACAATAACAGGTGGCCACACAAAGTCAGCAGCAGAGACGCTGCCTCCCTCATTCCCTCCGCATTACTCCTTCCACCATACTACGCACAGCGCTAATTATCACCACAATCCTGTTATTACCAGAATCCTGGTAATTTTTATCACAGTCAGGGGTCTTCTGTAATACTACCATCACTAAATAATAACAGTTACATATATATTTTGACATTTTTGGGCAATGCTGTGGTCACAAGCTGAGTAGCAGTGCTGTTAACTCATGCTGCATGCATCAGCCTTGGTTGCTCACTCAGTACTGAGGCTCTAACACGCAAGAATGTTGCCCATGATTATTTTTTTAATGGCATCTTTACTACAGCCCTGAGGAAACTGATGTGAACCTTGTGTAGTTGTGGGACGTTTAAATCATGCACGGGACCCTCAGTCACCTATGTATAATGTGCGCCATTCCAGGACAGTTACTCCCATCGCCTATGTATGTATTGTACAGCATAAGGGTTAATCTGTATAAATAGAATGTGGTCAAATAATACTGTATACAATATAATACATACATTATAAATTCACACACTATGCTGCTGCAGTAAATAAGTAACTTCATTAACCACTTTACTGCGCCAACAAAGTATTCTTGGTCGGCAGGAAACTGCGCCAACCAAGAAAAAACTTTTATTTTTCCGTACTCATTCTAAATGTGTGAGGTTGGTTGTGTGCGAAATCGACTCTTAGGACCTCCAGTGAGAGGCAGTCATCTTGGAAAAAATTCCCAGAATGCCCTAGGGCTGCTGGCTGGGCTAGTACCGAGTGAGAAACCGTGGGTGGCGCACGCGCCTCTGGCTCCCAAACACCTGTCTGATGCAGTGTGTGAAAGATAACACACTGTCAGTGAAATTCAAACTTTATTGTTTGAAGAACATAAGGGTCATAATATTGGTGAAGCTAGGCATAATAAGGACCTAACACAAAGGTCGGATGCAAGTGATACAGCACCAATGAGGACGATACAGCGAGCGTATCCAGTTGTAGCTCTGAGAGTCACTCTTGCAGTCCTATGCTATCTCCATTTTTTTTTAATGATACATAGATGAATCGTTTTCTGTGTTCAGTGATGATGCATCTGATACAAGTAGTGTAGATGAACAGTGTTAGCGACTTCCATAGTGGTGTTTTCCAACGATATTTTCAAGAATACCTGAATCTCTTCCTAACTGTACAAGAATCCTGAATCTCTTCCTAACTGTACAAGAATGTAACAACTCTTGTATATATCTCAAAAAAAAAAGAAAAAAAAAAAAAACCTGACGGACACTCTTTTGAGGCTAGCTGAATCTCTTCCTGTGTGGAACCATACAAAGCAATATTTTCAAGACTACCTTACAAATTTATGTTTTCCTATAATCTTTTCAATACTACCTTATGGTTTACAAGCTTGGCTACATACAACCTACAAGTACTAAAGCCAAGGGTGTACGTGAGTGCACTATTTGCAAGCACACAGAATGAAGAAACAAGAAGCGAAAATTTATCTGTACCTGGTGCACTGAGAGCGAAGTCGCGCTGTGCACCATGGACTACTTCGTTGTTTATTACTCACTTCCAAAGTACTGAGTGTGTAATACAGTGTGTTACTGTGTAAATAGTGTGTGAAACTGTACATATTGTAATTTTTCTGAATTTTTAACAAGTAATATTGCAACAATAAACATTTATTGTGGACACATTGCTGACAGATGTATTACAGTTCCATGGAACATTATGAACATTCTACTGTATTCATATTGTAAAGGACACAAATATGCATCACATACGATAAAAAAACAAATAAAACTGCATTGAAAATATATAGAACAAATAATTGAAAATATGAACAAATCCACAAGGGCTGTGACGAGGATTCGAACCTGCATCCGAGAGCATCCCAGACGCTGCCTTAATCGACTGAGCTACAACATGGTCATGAATGGCCAATTGAAAATATATTTGTGGCAACACCCAGTGCTTGAATGGCCTGCGCGACCGTGTCTGGGCGAGTCATGCATGGGCGACCAGGCCCTGATGACGTCACAGCGCATCTTGTCCACGTCCCCACAGCCAAAGTAAGTGGAATTTGGTATTTATTTTTACATAAGACATGTTCAGGGAAGGGAATTTATCATTTTACAAAGAAAAATAATTTTTTGGAAACACTTTATTTCATGCGCACAGCAGGAATTTCACAATAAACTCGGCGCAGCACGGTGGTTAAACTCAATATACTGTACAGTACTTTATTTATATAGCATTTTTTCACTTTCAAACATTGTCACTAGCTCTCTAACTTGGTACTTCTAAGACTTTCTCACTTTTCTCAGTATATTTGGCCATTTCTTAAATGTTAGATACCTCCTCTTTTTTCTTCCTAGTTAAACTGGATTAATAAAAAATTGAGAGAGCAATAGTAATGGACAAGCCAAGAAGCAATAAGCATTATGGTGGGAGAAATCAATAAACAGCATTTTCAGATAGTTTTTGGCATGTTGAATGAATGGATGATGGTAGAATGGTGAAGTGTGTACTCAAGTAAACTTTCAAAATAGAAGAGGAAAGCCAAGAGAAGGGTGGGCTGGCATTGAATGTGGACAACACATACTATGTGATAAAGGACAAGGTTAGGATGTTTGCAAGAGGATAAATGTGATTGAATATAATATATAACAATTCATGAGGAGCACTCTACATCTGATCTTGTGCAGCAGTGGGGGTGCTGCTGTGGATGACTGTTGAAATGTGAAGTAATTGTTTACTTGTGACACTATGTACAGTATTATATTGTGAATTATATAATGAACAGACAGGTGATATTTTATTTCATTATTTAATATAACAAATTTTTAACTATATTACTAGCCATGTTTTCTCTGCCAGTTCACTCCATGCAAGTAGAAATTGGTAATGATAATGTATAAATGTAATATGTTCCTTACCAAGGTTAGATCTTCCCAGGACTGTGAAAGACAATCTGTAATTTGAAGTGTGGATTGAACAGTTCGTTCATGGGCAGCCTCACGGTTTACAACATCCATGCCCTCTTCAACGCGTAGCTGACATACACGTAGTGGACCACTTCCCCGAGAACTTCCCGGTGACTGCAGAGTAAAACCCAATTTACCATTAGAAAGTTTGTTAAACTCTTTTGGCTTAAAACTTTCTGGGGAGTTGGAGTACACACATACATATCTTCATATAAGATATCTATACATAAAGGTGTTGCCTGACTGCCTACAGATAGCAATGGCATGCTATGCTTATTTTACCTGAGGCTGATGACAGTCTGAGCTAACTGAACATCTTGGCTGAGGACAGTTTGTTTAGTACTTGCTTTCAGATCTCCATTTACAGAGAGAAGCAGTGTGTATACAAATACAGTACCTATGCATCTGCAGCCCAAGTTGTAACATAGGTCTAAGAGGAGTTTGTTCCAAAAGTGCGTTAAAACTAAGGGACCTTATAACATTATATGTTAACATTATATATAAATAATAAATATTTAATATATATTTATACAATATAAACATTGTATATATATTATATTATATTATATATATATATATATATATATATATATATATATATATATATATATATATATATATATATATTATACAACGGGCCCTCGACTTACAATGCTAATCCGTTCCCAGAGACGGATCGTAAGTCGAAATATCGTACGTCGAAGCGATTTTTCCCATAAGAAATAAAGGGATTTGAATTAATCCGTTCCTCACCCTCCAAAATATTAACATACAAATACATTTTATACTGAATACAATGTTTTTTCTAACTACAATACAGTACCTAAGTTGATCTTACCTTTATGGAGGGCTCTTGATGGCGTATGGAAGATGGTGATGAGGGGGGGAGAAGGAGAGTTGTTGCTGTTTGGAAGGGGAGTCCCCTTCCATTATCACATCAGGCAGTGATGTTTTCTCTGGGGTAATCTCTCTCCTATGTTTTGCCTGAATACCACTAGGACCTGGTTGTGGTTCAGTGCTTGTTTGTCTCTCAACAAATTTGTCAAGAGACATTTGTTTTTCCCTTCGTTTTAACATTTGTCTGTAATGATGCATCACTGTGTCATTGAATAGGTTAAGGCAACGGCCTACTGCATCTTGACTTGGGTGAGTCGATTCAGCAAAGGTCTGCAATTCTTCCCATGCTGCACACATTTTCTTAATTGTTGAGGAAGAGACATTCTGTACTCTTGTTTCTGCTCTATGGTCATCCTTACATGGGTTTTCATATGTTGAGCCTTACCACTGACTTTCCTGGGACTCATTACATGATATATAATAATTACTTTAATGATCAAAATACAAAAAATCACCACAAACTCGAAATTTCTTATAGGCGCGATCGTCACTAAGCGGGTAGCTGTAGTAAACTGAGGCAAGTCAGACCGCGTGACCGGGAACCATGCGCTCGGTCGACCCGAACGTGTACCAACAAATATAGGAAGTCGACGACACCACTGGATGTCGAGTCGCATTTTTCTAGGAAATTTGCATCGTAACTCGAAATTATCGTAAGTAGGGACAATCGTAAGTCGAGGTGCCACTGTGTGTGTGTGTGTGTGTGTGTGTGTGTGTAATTACCTAAGTGTAATTACCTAAGTGTAGTTACAGGATGAGAGCTACGCTCGTGGTGTCCCGTCTTCCCAGCACTCTTTGTCATATAACGCTTTGAAACTACTGACGGTTTTGGCCTCCACCACCTTCTCACTTAACTTGTTCCAACCGTCTACCACTCTATTTGCGAAGGTGAATTTTCTTATGTTTCTTCGGCATCTGTGTTTAGCTAGTTTAAATCTATGACCTCTTGTTCTTGAAGTTCCAGGTCTCAGGAAATCTTCCCTGTCGATTTTATCAATTCCTGTTACTATTTTGTACGTAGTGATCATATCGCCTCTTTTTCTTCTATCTTCTAGTTTTTGCATATTTAATGCCTCTAACCTCTCCTCATAGCTCTTGTCCTTCATTTCTGGGAGCCACTTAGTGGCATGTCGTTGCACCTTTTCCAGTTTGTTGATGTGCTTCTTAAGATAAGGGCACCATACAACCGCTGCATATTCCAGCTTTGGTCTAATAAAAGTCGTGAACAATTTCTTTAGTATTTCTCCATCCATGTATTTAAAAGCAATTCTTAGGTTAGAAAGTGTAGCATAGGCTCCTCGCACAATGTTCTTGATGTGGTCCTCAGGTGACAGTTTTCTATCTAAACCACCCTAGATCCCTTTCTTATCAGAATTCTTTAAAGATTTCTCACATAATTTATAGGTTGTGTGTGTGTGTGGTGTGTGTGTGTGTGTGTGT
>WNGS01163519.1:15952378-15975612 GCA_020271785.1 Procambarus virginalis
AAAAAAAAAAAAAAAAAAAAAAAAAAAAAATTCTTCCTAACTGTTAAGTCGTGTTCCCTGATCACGGAAAAAAAAAAAAAATTCAATTGTACTTACCGGCGATGTAATTGAGCCGAGAATATGGATGATGACGTCACAGTTTGCATGTTCGCTCATGCACTGTGCGTCCGGAGGCGTCGCGCGCGGTCTTCAAGTAGCCACAGTTGCCACGAATTATTTTCGCGTCATTATTTACAGTGTTACACGTGTATTTTTTGCAATATTAGTCACTAATTATGTTGCACATAACGTCACTTGACAGTTATTGTCATATATGTTGCACACATCGAGTATACACATGCGCACACAAACGTTTTCCATTATGGCATTATATTATGTACAGTAATCACAATGTTCATTATTTTTATGTACACACTAGCACGCACTATGTACAGGTTTTTGCACTATTATTGCACATTTAGAAGTCTTGGAGTATGTGTTGTCGTTGAAGCAGTCGACAGCACACAATGCAACTCCACACCCTTCACACCATGTTTGCACCATTTTACGTTTTTGCTCTCTTCGTTTTGTTGTTTTACATACTACGCATGCACGTTGGCCTATTGCACGCTTTCCACCTGCTGGCAAATTTTTAGTCTGTGCTGCTGAAAGGCATCTACGTGAGCGAGCCTGGGTGTTGCATCATGCTGCAACACTGGTTCATGATTGGTCTTCGTATGGCAGGGACTTCTTGACCAACTTTGCTAATAATTGTGTTGCAAGTGTAAAAGCAAATGAACGGAAAATAGGTTTACGTCCAGTTTTCACCAGGTACAAATTATAGCAGTTCAACATGCTCATGTCAACAAGATGGAAAAACACTTTTTTCGTCCACCTCAATTTTCCGCACACACTCGATAGTGCCAATCATCATGTCAGCCTTATCAATCAAACGCATGTTGATATTGTAGTCAAGAACACAATCTGGCTTATATACTGGTTCTCTCGTTACACGGTGCACCTTGCCACTGTTCAACATTGTACCATCATGAACGGTTGTCAGCAGGTTCACTTCTCTCTTGTCTTTCCACCGTACTGAGAGAATTTCATCACATTTCCGTACCTGGCACTCACCAACTGCAAGTCCACCTTCAAACACTGGCATTTCCCTTCTTTGTGGCTTTACTGTGCCAACCAATCCGTTCTATTTTCAATCAAGAACTTAGCTAGCAATGGACTTGTATAGTAATTATCTGTGTATAGGATGTGGCCCTTGTTCATCCATGGTGCCATCAGTGACTTCACCACACTACCAGAGAATCCATGTTCGTCGTTACCGGGAATGTCTACATCGCTAGCTGAATACAGAATCATGTGTAACACGTATCCTGTTTCAGTCACACAGTACAAAGAATTTCAAGCCAAATCTGTTTCGTTTTGAGGGAATATACTGTTTGAATGAAACACGTCCTTTGAATAGTATAAGGGATTCGTCAATCACCAGCTTCTGTGCTGGTACGTAATAATCTCTGAATTTTCCAATCACCTCATTCATATAGTGCCTCACTCGCCAAAGTCTATCCTCCTCAGTCCGGTCCTCATTAGTTGCAAAATGCACACACCTGAGGAGTATCTGAAATCTGTCTCTGGACATATATTTCCCGAAGAAAGGTGTTGGAATAGTCAGATCTTTGCTCCAGTAATCTGTGAGAGCGTGTTTGACACAGTGTTTCATCAACATACATATTGCAAGAAACACATACATTTCACCTATATTGGTGTTTTTCCAACGTTGCAAGCGTGAAAATTCTGTTATCTCTTTTCTAATGAGATGAGCCGCATGAAGGTTCGTTTGGTGTACAATATATTCCATGAGTGGCTCATCATAGAATGCGGTAAAATAATCACATTCACTCATATCATCACCATTATCAGGGAAAAGATCTGTAATCCCAACGCCTTTATCGTCAAATGCAGGAATTTGGGGAATAAAACCATCACCATCACACTAGTACACCTGGTGTCCTGCGAGACGCAAAAGGGGACGCAGCAGAGGCACTACGGCGAGGACCAGGAGCTAAAGCCCGTCTACGTACAGTACGGCCGCTACCTGCACGTGAGGTAGAGGCACGCACGAGGTAGAGGCACGTGCACGTGAGGTAGAGGCACGTGCACGTGAGGTAGAGGCACGTGCACGTGAGGTAGAGGCACGTGAACATGAGGCTCTTGGTGCCACATGTTGTTCCATGCGGTGGCGCTTGGCTGGCCGAGACGCTGCTGACGCGACAAATTCTCGCCCAGTAACACCACTGGTACTGGCACCAGGCTCGGTAACATTATGTTCTGATTCCACTTCACTAAAACCAGAAAAAGAGTCACCTTCCTCTGACTCGTCACCAAACATATCCTCAGACTCTAAATAATCACAGGAACTGTGTGGCCGAGGGAAAATTGGGGTGGATGCTGGCCGAGGCGGCAAGGGTGAGCATATAGGCCTCGCCATGGGAGGCCGCTGTATCTCATATTCACTGTCCGTGCTATCATCATCGGTCAATTGCGTGTAGTCTTTATCAATATCAGAGTCATCAAAGTCACTTTCCTCACCATCGGAAAATAATTCACTGGTTAGTTGCTCTTGGGTGAGTGATTGCCTGGGGCGTGCCCGGGAAGCGTTCGGCCGTGCGCTCGACATGGTGGCTGCTGGGTAACTGAGGCCTCCCACGCGATGGTAGCGTGAGCTGGATTTTTTTTCAAAATGGCGGCTGTTTACTATAGCCCCTGGGCAGCGTATGGGGACCCCATCTACCCCGCGGGCCTTTCAAATCGTGCTCGGTATGCCCGCGCATCATATGAGGCGAGGCGCAATTTACTGCAAGTCGGGCAACGCATCATATGATGCGATGCGCAATTGAAGGGTTAAGGGTTAACTTCACTTGGTTACCGCACCACAATCGGCAGGCAACACTACCAGGGATCTGGTAGCTGAGTGAACATCACGCGGGACTCGTAATCCTGTGGACCGGGTTCGATTCCCGGACCAGGCAGAAACAAAATGGGCAGTTTTTCACCCTGATGCCCCTGTTACCTAGCAGTAAATAGGTACCTGGAAGTTAGACAAGTGTTACAAGCTGCTTCCTGGGGGTTGTGTGTGAAAAAAATAAAAAATAAATAGTAGTAACAGTTGAGAGGGAAACCGAGGCCAGAGTCGACAACCGCCCCAAACAGCTTCAGTCTACGAACTGGGAAAAGGGCTGCCGGCGTGGGAGTCCCCCTCCTCCTCCTGGGGGGTGGGAGGGGAGCTGTGTGGACGATTAGCTCGGTGGGGTGATGACATTTGCTGGTTGCCTTAGTTTCTTTTGGGGGAAGTTCTGGTTCTCTGTTCAGTCTTGGGTTTGCAATTTCCTACCAGGTGGGGTTTGTTTCGGGATGTCTATCTTTCTGGGTGCCTAAAACCCTGGTCGATGGCAGACATGGAATACTCCCAAACACATTGGGGGTTTCCTTAGGCCATTGCTCCCTGCGCCTCTCTGAGGGGGGCCAGGTTCTGGCTCGTGGTCCCCGGTAGGCAGAAATCCAATTGACTGAAGCCCCAGACTAATATAACTAATATCAATCTTATAGCTCCAGGGAGCCGACGGGGCTTTCCACAGTAAAGCCAGTAACGAGAAAAACACAAGAGACCCCTGAATCCCCACAACTAGCAAACTAGCAGCCAGTGAGAAACGTCTGCTCACTGTTTGATAGCGTATAGCAGATAGCACTCGCCACAATGCACTCCCACCAGCTGAAAACTCACGCCTACACAGAGCAAGACAGAAAGCCCTAACCCCCCCCCCCCCAATGCACCCCAAGGACAAAGACAACCACAAGCAAGGAGGTCCTCAATGGGGAGCGAGTCCCAAACGCCCCAGGGAAGATAACCCTGAAATCCAAGGGCAGTACTTATGGAGCACCTAGGGAATGTGTCCCTAGGCACGTACAGCTCCAGTACACTAATACACCTGACCAACACACAACACAACTGCAGGAACAGCCACAGAAGGCAAAAACCCAGAATAGGAAACCGAGGCCAGTAGTGACATCCGACTGCCAACACATCAGTTCAAGAACTGAAGTGGTGGGTTGCCAGCTCACCCAGGTCTGCTCCCCCTTTCCCCATGGAGGGGTGGGGGTTGTGCTATTGAAAGGGGGGTGGGGTATATTGATGAAATATTGCTTGTTGGTTTTCTTTCTGGGGGAGTTCTTTTGCTATTTTGAGGACGACAGAAAGTGGTCCTCAATTTTCAACCAGACAGTGGTCTGTTTTGATTCACCCATTTTTCTGGAGTCCTTCCCCGGTCGATGGCAAATATGTCATACTTTAAATGTAAAGTGCTCATAGGCCACTGCTCCCTGCTCCTCTCTGAGTGGGCCCTATTCTGGCTCGTGGTCCCCGGTAGGCATAAGAACTGTGACTGATAACCCTCAACTAATATAGCACTATATCAGTTCGGATAGCTTCAGGAAGCCAACGGGGCTCCTTACATAAAACTAATCTTCCAGCAGCAAAAATGGATGCTGTGACAAAGAAATTATATCAGAGGCAATAGCCAGGAAAGATGGCTTCAAATTCAAAGCTAGCACCAGACATAAGAGCCAAAAATATATACAGGAGCAGAGCCTTCATAGAGGAAAGAGCATTTTAAAAATTACAACAATAAATCATCATTGGTAGTTTTGCCCTTCGAACTAATAAAGTACCTGCAGGAAACTATCTTAGGAAAAAACCCAAGGAGTACTGGGATAACTGAGAAACCTGAGTGAAGGAGTGTATTACCTAAGACTAGGCAAAAATTAGAACACTTTGTATCCTTTTGGATATGACACCATCACCATGCCAACAATATGACATCACAAAGCCACAGACAACTCCCCTGCATCCACCAATCTGCTATAGATTAAAGTCTGGAAATCATAGGTTATCAGACGAATGCCAGCACAGTTAAGGACGGAGTCTATGGTTCTCAACCTAGCTAGAGTAGCAGAGGAACACACTTCACACCCCATACTCCAGCTCTCAGAGCTAATGCTCTCTAAAGATCTAAGGAATGTATAAGTGCAGTCTTAACAACCCAAGATTAAAGACCCATGTGAGTCTCCTATCAAAGATCAGCCCAAGGAAACGCATCTCATCCTCACTAGATATTCTGCTCCCAGCTTAACGCCAGTATGTCTGTATTCAAGGTTTCCCCAACAGTTAGATTTGCTAGTATGCTGGAAGATAACGTCAGGGTAAAGAGTTACAGAATTAAAGTCATTCATTAGAACTTCAAATGTTCTTTTTTATATTTAACATAAGACTTTTATTTTGCTTTCAAACATGTCAACCAGTATCTTTTATTGGCTGAAAAATATTTGTCATTGAGTGTAGTCTACAAAATATTAATACATTTTGGGTTTATTAACATTTTGAAACAGTGTTAACAAAATGTTAACATTTGTCCCTTATCTCACTAAAAGGAAGACAAGGGACAAGGGGGGGGACAAAGAAGCTACAAAATTATACACAAAATTAGAGCTCGGTATATTAGTAAAAAGTGGCAAAGAAAAAGTAATGTTGATGAAACAAATGAATGAATTTTATGCAGCTATTTAAAATAACTAATGAATACAATCACGTACCAGAGGGGACACTGGGCCAAAAGAAGCACTGAAACGGCGTACCCGAGGTTGACTTCCTGGAACATCCCCCAATGCAGCAGCATCCCTGAAAAATTACAAACGAGAAAAAACATTTACTAATTCTAAATAAACTTAGCAGTTAGGTTGCAGTATCAAAAAGAGTATTTATGAAATAAACACTTTTTTAAACATTTCCTCTGATTTTGTTGCCTTGACTCTTGGTACAGTCTAGTTCAGTTTCCAACACCTTCCAACAACCCTGTTTTTATTTAGTTTTATAATGCCAAATTCTACTTTTCCTTCAAAATTTTATTTTCCTTTAAAATCTCATCAGAAGTAGTTTTAGACATGCTGATAAAGGTTATGAGATCAAACAGAAGAAATTTCTGAAACAAAACATTTGTTCAATTTGCTCAACCAATTGGCGAGTCACTTGGGGCCAATCAAACACCTGACGGCAATAAAACTGCAGGTAGTGCAAAGCCACTAGAGATACACACACACAAGCCAACTAAGAGTCCCAAACAAGGCCCAGCCAAGTTTGAATCAGGGATGGAATCAACTGAGACTTGATTTTTGTGAACTTTTCGGGTTCACCAGGAACCTGAAGTCGAGAAAAAAAAAAAAGAACCCTGGCCAGCTGACATGCAGACTGGCTGGGGGACCCGACACCAGCCAGTCATTGAGGTAGGCCAACACACAAACCCCTAAGAGATGAAGCCAGGCCACAATGACCCGCGCTAACCTGATAAACGCATGGGGGGACAGATACAAGCCAAAGGGAAGGTCCCTAAAGCAGTAAGCCTGACACCCCACAACAAAACCTAGCCAGTCCTTGAACCTTGGATGGTTAGGAGCATGTCAATAAGCAACCTTGAGGTCCAAGGACACCATCCAGGCTCAGCCTGTAGTAGCAGATGAACTTGCCCAAAGTGGTCGCCCAGAAAGTCCAACAGGAATGATGCTGTTCAATCCCAAAAAATCGAAGACGTATCGTAGGTCTGCCCAGTCCCCCCTCTGGGACTGGGAACAACCAGAACTTTGGAACAGGACACCCACTGAGAGATCGCGGTTACCTTGACTACACTAAAGTCCAACCAACCTGCAATGACCCAATGCAGTGCTGGGGAAGGACCCCTCTTGACTTGTAAGACTCAACCCAATGAATGGGGGAGGGACCGACCAACTCAATGCAGGCCGAGGGAATGATCCAAAAAGCATACAAGTCACGGGACCAGGAGCGGGCAAAATGTACCAGTCACCCCCTCCACAGTAGTGTCAAAGGGGCAAACTATCAAAGGGCTGGCACGAACCACAAGCGGAAGCATCTTTATGCAACATGTAGTGGCAATGTTCAGCAGAGAAGGAACCTACCTTGACCCACATCAAGTGAGGTCCCCACCCTATCAGAGAGCCTCTAATCAGGAATAGAACCCTAAGAAAACAATAAATGATCAATGGGGCAACAAGAGAAAGCTGTTGCAAACAAAACCTGTGCACTGTCATCCTCAGGAAAGAAAAGAGGTGAAAAGAGGGAGGCAGACCAAATGGGTAAGAGATCAGGTTAAATTAAATGAATGGGCCAAAATGATCTAACCATATGTAAGGCCACCAAGGCTTTCACACCCAGAGCAGAATGTAGAGATGCCACGTCCTCATGGACACTGCATCAGAAAGCCCCTCCACGAGGACCCAAGCATGCAAGACTTCCACCAAGTCCGAGCATGCCTTGTGGTCCTCTGCAACAAGGGCTCCAAACAGCACATGCAACTGCAAATGGGGCTGTCAGTTGCCCACATCCTACCCAACCACTTGGGCTGAACGGTAGAGCAACGGACTCGCTTCATGCAGGTCGGCACTCAATCCCTGACCGTCCAAGTGGTTGGGCACCATTCCTTCCATCCGTCCCATCCCAAATCCCTATCCTGACCCCATTCCAGTGAAATATAGTCGTAATGGCTTGGTGCTTTCCCCTGATAGTTCAATACCCTTCCCGTCCCTTGCCCACATCCTTGTGGAGCGCCAGGGCAAACAGGCAGTTCTAGAGCAGAGCAAAAGCAGCACGACCCAGGAACATCTGAAAGACAGAATTCACCTCAAGCCAATGTGATGGCATTGGTCTGGTGGGGGATGGTGTTGGTCTGGTGGGGGAAGGTGTTGGTCTGATGGGGGATGGCATTGGTCTGGTGTGGGGGTGGGGGGTGGCAGCATTGGTCTGGTTGGGGGTGGGGTGGCATTGGTCTGGTGGGGGAGTAATGTGCATAGGTCTAACAGAACCCCTGCCAACCTTCCCAAGGAAAAAGAGAGTTGTCAATCAGCCAGGATGAACCTGAGACCTCACATCACAGCCACTAAGCCTAGTAGACATGTACTCAAAAGAAGCCAGATCCATCAGAGAAAAAAAAGGTCCAAAATTCACAGGTGGTGCTGAAACAAATTTGTGGCAACTACCGAAGGAGCAACATGTCATAACAGAAACCTCCGGCAATAAGATGACTCCAAGGCATTGAACAGGACTCGGAATCGAACCCGAGAACATAGAACACAGTGGGAACGCAGAACACAGTGGGATAAGAGAATTCTTCCCCTGAGGAAAAAGATCCTCTAAAGAAAGGACAAATGCCCACAAAGGATTAAAGGGCACCCAAGGCCCCTCTTCTGCCTCTCCAGAAGTCTGCCATGAAGACTCTGGGGCAGTCAAAGTCCGTACCTGGATAGGGTTCTGAGAGTTCTTCTACTCCAGAAGTCCAGCCAAGGACCAGGCTTGACTTGTGAGAGCTTGGTCCAACAGGCTGTTGCTTGGAGTGGCCCACAGGCCCACATATCCTTCAGAGCCCAGTTGGTTCTGCACTTCTTGAAGAAAACTATCCCATTTTCTCTTGAAGACACCCATGTTTGTTCTGGCACCTGCAACAGAAAGGCACCCTCCCAAGGAGAATTGGGGCAGGGGGGGCAGTTATAAAGGCAAATGCCCCAAAACCCCAGTGGGACCACCCCCAGAGAAGGCCAAGCTACAATCCAAGCTAAACCCCAACCTGAGTCTAAAACTCACAGGCACTTTGGGGGCGGAGCCAGGAGGGAAGACCAGAAACAGGCAAACCATACCTGCAAGGAAAGGACAAGGTGGTGTGAACTTAAGTCTAGGCGGAGGTCACAAACACCTCTAATTCCAAGTTCCTAAATAACACAGGCGAATAACTCCAAGGCATCCAGATGATCAATATGAAGTGAACACCTAATCCAAGTAAACCAAACTTACAAAGCAGCAGCTACCTGAAAAGCTTCTAAACTAGAAGCAACATCAGTAAGAGCAAAGACCCTAGTGAGAACACTTCTTACAGGACTCGGGATCAAATGTGTCACCAACCCAGCAGGCAGCATGGCAGAGGCAGAAAGAATGATCATCTTAGATGATGAGGAACATCATTTTCTAAGATGTTCATCATCTTAGAAGATGATGAACATCATCTTAGAAGATGATGAACATCATCTTAGAAGATGATGAACACCCTTCACGCTTACACTCAACAAGCGTGGACTCAATAGGCCAATCTATGATGGACCATGCCATAGACTCGTGATAGAACCACCAGAGCCTGAAGGCTGCTAACCATGCAGAAACCCACAGGCACCGAGGCTGCTGGCCAGAAGAATAGTCATCAAATACAGCCAAAGCAACCATGCTATGAATGGTGACCATGGCACACTATATAAATAAGCACAAGAACCCTAGTGTGCCCCAGCAAAACCAAAAGAATGTCCCCATCCAAGGACTCAAGCAGAGGAATCAAAGATTTATGACTAGCCCAAGGCGAGGCTCTGTACCCCAGTGAACTGAGTTCTCGGAGACAAACTCCCAAACACACTAGAGAAGATATCTCTGTGCAAGGGGGCAGCATTAGCTGGCACCTAGGGATGAAAATCTTGAGTGCATGAAGCCTGAGATACAACAAGAGTCATGCCTACACAACAAGCTAGACAGAACACACACATGAAGCTGGCACTAAAATAAAGAAAAAGCAAACAGCCCCTGCAGGACAGTACCCAAGGATGGCCAGCACATAGCTTGAGGCAGCAAGGCTTGCTCATGATTGGCAGACCAGAGCATGACAGGTAGCAGCTGCCACTATAATATCAGCAATAGAACTGACTGGTCATGGGAACCACCTGAGGGCTGCCTGATGGTGCCGATTGGTACTAACATGTTTCAAACTAGTTTGAGTGAATTCCTTGTTCTGTGAAATCATCTGTGGAGTCGTTATGCAGTTTTGAGGCCCTCACTGTATGAACCCTCCAGGTGTCTGTAAAGCTTGCCGACTTTCTGGACGCATTTCCCGAGGGGTGTTCCCCAGGAACAACTCTCATCCCTCCCTCCTCACCGTCTCCCATATGCCAACAGGTCCTCAGTAAAGGTAAAGTGCAGTTAAATGTTCACTTATTTTATTTAAGGTTTATATTTATACCCGATTGTTTTGTGTATAAAAAATATGAATTTTATAAAAAAATTACGAGTTTCTGTATAAATTGTATTTTAAAGTTAATATTTTTGAGTGTGTGTGTTTGTGGAATGGATTAATTAAATTTACATTATTTCTTATGGGAAAATTTGTTTCGGTTTGTGAACCATCTCTAGGAACGGATTAAATTTATAAACGAAGGTACCACCGTATTTCCACCTTGCCTATCAATTTCTCTAACATTGCTTCAAATGAATTCCTTGTCTTTCTTGTCCTATTTTTTTGCAAGGTTTCTTATAGAGGTTGTATTTTCATCTATGCCTATCCATGGTTTTTGTATCCCTCTCTTGAGCACCTGCCTCTTTTATCTGCCTGCATTTGCCAAGTTCTCCCCCCCCCCCTACCAGTGTCTGATTACCCGCCAGAGCCGTCTGGTTGGCCCAGGAGCCTGTCCTTACATGTATCATCTGTTTTTTAAGGTTTATAACTTCTTTCATCAAAACCTTTTGTTCCTCCTGCAACTCCTTCATCTCTTTGTGGCCTTCAATCAGTTCCTTTAATATTGCATCTCTATGCTCATTGATTACTTCCTCAACTATATCATGTAAAGATCCATCGTTTTTCACAACACTTAACTCTTCCCTGGTCCCAACCTCTTCAACTAATTCATCTTTATTCTCCTCATTTGCTTCATCTTTTAGTTATTTCTACTGTTTCCTAAGTTTATCATTGCAAGTGATGCAATAAATGTAAATGAGGCCATTACTTTCTTTCAGTTTTCTCTATGGTATGTCTCACACAAGGTGTCCGAGATATTAACACTTGGAGCGGCCTGTCCCGGTTGACATTAGCTTACGAACTGGAGTGCTAGGTAGCCCGGCATGGTGAGGTCTGGGGTGCCGGACGAGCGGCGCGGCAGTAGAGTGTGACGTTTGCTTGTTTCCTCGGGATTGTAAGAAATTCTATATCTCTGTTCGTTTTTTTGTTTTAGTTTCTTACCATGTGGGGTTTGTTTTGTTATGCCTATCCTTATGGGTGCCTAACCCCAGTTGATGGCAGATAAGGAAAACCCCCAACCAATGGGGGGTAGTGACAATGTGCATTGAATTTTGTAACCAGCTCATCAAGACTGTAACTTACTTAGTTGACCAAACCACACACTAGAGGGTGAAGGGATGACGACGTTTCGGTCCGTCCTGGACCATTCTCAAGTTGATTGTGACAATCGACTTGAGAATGGTCCAGGACAGACCGAACGTTGTCGTCCCTTCACCCTCTAGTGTGTGGTTTGGTCAACATACTTTAGCCACGTTATTGTGACTCATCGCCTGTAACTTACTTAGTTAAATGAATATTGGGGTTCAATACCTGAATCCATTATGTGCCTCTAACCCTATCCCCCCACAGGATGGATATGGGGTGCATAATAAATGAACTAAACTAACTCTGAGACAGGTTACCTTACCTTGCGATGATTTTGGGGTTCAACGTCCCCATGGCCCGGTCCTTGACCAGGCCTCCTGGTTACTGGGCTAGTCAACTGGGCCAAACAGAACTTCTGTGATTGAAGTGACCTTTTCGTATGGGGCAATCTCAGCAAGACAGCTTCAGGGAGCCTCTAGGGTTTCCCCAGGAAATTCAACACAATATTCAGTACTGTACTCTGAATGCCAATGACAACATTAATCTAAAAGCAAAAACATATGTTACCTAGAATTTGATGACACTGGAGGAGCTGAAGTGGGACCTTGTGGCACTAGTTGGTTAATCATAGGAGCACTACTAGATCTCTTGAGTTTGCTTCCTCCTCCAACTCCACCCTGCCCACTCACGTGGCTGGAGGCTGAGCTACTACCGCATCCTTCACTGTCAGAAACGCTGGCTCCACTAACATCTACATCCATTTTGGCTCTGCTCTCTACTCCTCTCACCACCAAAAACTGTAAAGATATACATTAAGTATGACATATACATAGTGAACACTCACTAAACATCGTGTGTATTAGTGGCTTTAGGCATAATATATACTAGCTTACCTGGAGAGGGTTTCGGGGAGTTTTTCTACTCCCCGAGCCTGGTCTGGGGCTAGGCTCAACTTGTGATAACTTGGTTCAACAGGCTGTTGCTTGGAGCAGCCTGCAGGCCCACATAACCACTATCTGGTTGGTCCGGCACTTCTTGCAAGAACCTGCAAGTGCCTCTTAAATATATCCACCTTCATTCCAGCCCAGCAATATTTTTTAATTCTTACTAGTAGGGTGTTGAACAGTCGTGGACAGACAGACAGACGTGTAGCTCTATCTAAAAATCAAACATTTTGTTTGTAACTCATTTTCTTTGAATATACTTTTACCTAAATAAACTATTGTTATTATATTAATATTACTAATGATTACTAATTCAGCCCTTATTTCTTAGCTGATACAGTACTGTATTTGAAAATGGGGCACCGAGGTAAATATACTAATTGATGTACTGCATCTTGTGTTTCAAATGCATAAATAGATACACTGCATTAATAATATATAATAGTTAATTATTAACCACTGAACTGCTCTGCATTAAAATATAACACACCCATGGTGCGACGAAAATAAATTCTTTCCAAAAAATTATTTTATCTTCTTATATTGTTAAAATGCAGTCTCTGATCACGGAAAACTAAAAAAAAAATATTGTATGTGACATACTTTAGCTGTGATGGAACTGGAAAGTTGAGCAAATTATGGGCACTGAACAATGGAATGCTCAGGGTCAGTCGGCCCAGCCACCCCCGTGGGGGGCGGCAGTTGCAGTGAATATAATGTTTCACAAATATTTTGATGTTTCTCATTTGTTTCTTCTGATTTTTTGCTGTAATATTATTCAAAAGTGTGTAATTTGTGGAATTTATATAGTTCAAAGTGTGGAACATCACTATGCTCAAAATTATGGGGTTAATATACGTGACATATTATATTCTACTCTCAATCAAATAGTGTTTTTGCTGTTATTACACTATACACACATACACATTGCATATAACGATCTACATGTGTGTTGACCATAACAAACCACTAAATTGGTATAGTGAGCCCAAAAACAAGAGTGAGCTGCCACACCCAGCCAGCCCTCCCTCCCTCACTCCTCCAACACCTTACTTGCCAACATTCCCACCATACTGTACTGTTATTGTATTTATTACACTATTTACACACACATGTTATGTATAAGTATCTACATGTTTTATTCACCATAACTATAGAACTAAGCTGGAATTGTGTCCAAACAGCACAGTGGCCACCATACACTGTACACCAGATACTGTACTGTTGCTTGCTATGTGATTGATCTCCATCAAGTTCCTAAACTTATAAGATTAACCATATTTTAATTATTTTAATATATAAGTAAATCACTTTCATATCTTAATACTATTTATTCTTAATTTTGTGCAAAGATGTGCCATATTCTATCATTTGATACAATAAAACTAAATGAAATTAGTGATTTTTTTTTTTTGTTTTTTTTTAGATATATACAAGAGTTGTTACATTCTTGTACAGCCACTAGTACGCGTAGCGTTTCAGGTAGGTCCCTGGAATACGATCCCTGCCGCGAAGAATCGTTTTTACAACCAAGTACTGTACCCATTTTACTGTTGAGTTAAATAGAGGCTACAGATAAGGATTTGTGCCCAGTAAATCCTCCCCGGCCAGGATACGAACCCATGACAAAGCGCTCGCGGAACGCCAGGCGAGTGTCTTACCACTACACCACGGAGACTGGTTATATAATGTAACCAAAAATTGCTAAATACTGAATTGCCAAATCTCAAAATCCAAATCAGAAAAAACAAAATATAGAACAATATAGTATTTATTTGGAGGAAGTATCATCACATTTTTTACATACAAGTTACCCTGTATACAATGAAGGGTCATTCCATGTGAATTCACCAAAGGCCTCCCACTCGACCCTTTTTAAATCTAATGAAATTTTGTAATAAAGTAGCCCTAAACCCCAAATGAAATTGTGCAAAATATTAGAGCTCAATCTGCTTTGGTTCTTAAATAATAGGTCCACGTTCAATGGGCTCTCATCCCGTTAACCCTTAAACTGCGCATGGCGTATATATACGCTCTGAGTAACATGTCCCACCGTTCACATGGTGTATATATACGCCCAAGGGTGCAGGCCCGATTCAAATGGCCCGCGGCTACACGGGGTTCACATTAGCTACCTCAGGGCTCTTGTAAACAGACGCCATTTAAAAAAAAAATCGTGGGCAATATTCTCAGGTGTGAGAGGCACAGTACTATTGGAGCAACCAAGGCTGGCACATGCAGCATGAGCGAACAGCATTGCTGTTCAGCTTGTGACCACAGCATCGCCGAAAAATGTTAAAATATATAATTGTTATTATTTAGCGATGACAATATTACAGATGACCCCTGACTGATATAAATAACCAGGTTTGTGATAATAGCAGGATTGTTGTAATAATTAGTGCTGTGGGAGGAGTGATGCTGAGAGACGTAGGGAGATAGCATCTTTTACTGACCGTGTGGCCACCCGTTATTGTTTGCATTCACCATACCAGCTCAGTGGTTCTCTATGATGAACACAAATGTAGATACTTATATATAATGTGTGTATTAGTGTAATAACAGCAAAAGGATTATGCTGGGAGGAGCCATTTGGATGACTGAGGTGACGTCGTCTGCATGATTTGTCTAGCTGTTTAGAGGGTGGCCACTATGCTCTTTAGGCGCACTATAAGCTTATGTGTACAGATACGGTGCATACAACATGTAGATACTTATATATAATATGTGTATATAGTGCAATAACACTGCAAACAGTATTGTTGGAGGGAGAAAGTTTAGTGCGTGTGACCTTGAATGAGTGATGGAGCCGCCAGCTGACTGTGTGTATAGCGACGACTCTTAGTGCCTGAACTAACTATATCAGCTTATCTGTATAGTTGTGGTGAACAAAATATATACATACAGTACTTATATATAACATCTGTATATAGTGTAATACCACAAATGGTATTGTTGTGGGAGAAAGTTCAGTGCATGTGTTGAGGGAGTGGCAGCGAGTGGCTGGCTGGTGTGTGGCGGTAACTCTTCGTTGCTTTTCGACTCTCAATACCAACTTAGTGGTTCGTTATGGTGAACAAAATATGCAGGTACTTATATATAACCTGTGTATAGAGTGTAATAGCAGCAAAACTATTTGTTTATTGTTTTATGAACATAATAATTGAATCACTAGTATGCACACCATACTTTGAGTATAGCAATTATTCACCACTTTTATTATATAAATATATTCAAATACACACTATTGAATAATATTACTGCAAAAAAACTAAGACAAAATCAATCAGAGACATAGAAATAATTAGGTGATAATATCTTTGTGGCAACTCCCACCTGTCAGCGCGGGTGACACTGACCGGCTCTGACGACCGCTCTGTCAACGCCCACTTTTGCCAGACTTCCTCAGTCAATTGCGCCCAAAATATGTCACCTACGATTTTATTTTTATTTTTCCCGTGCTCAGGGAACACAAATTAACATGTATAGAAGGCGAAAAAAAAATTGATTTTTTTTTCTTGTGCACAGGGGTGTAAATGTCCTCAGGACCCCTGAGCAGTGGAAGGGTTAATGCATACATATTGTAAAAAAGGCCCACTTTGACCCTTTATCAAATCACGTCTAGTGCGTACAGAGGTGTGGAATTTGGCATACCAGGACAACTTTTGGTGCCGAATACAGCAGTGTAATAAAGTAGTTTGGGTAGCCATTCCATACCAATCCATGCTAAAATCACTGCCAAATTTTGTCGTGAGAAATTTGGACCCCAATTTGGAGACCACTTACGCCTCACCAAAAGGTCTAAACACCATGATCTTTTGCAACGATGTATAACAAGCACAATATTATGCAGTGATGCAATAGCAACTCTGTTGTACCCATATGTCCAGAGGTGGCCCACTTTAAAGTTGGCCAAAAATAAATTTTGTGCAAAACTAGCCAACTTTCAAGGCAAAATATCTCAATATGCGTCATGCCCAGTTTGGTTTTTGAATGACGCCATTGGATAGAGCAGATTTTTGTGTACAAGAGTAACTTTTATTTAGGTTGGGATCTGAATTCCTAGTTCAGCCAGAGGACTCTGAAAATGACATTTCTTGGTGCGATATAAAAAAAATCAAATTATGATTCTCCATCTTCTTTGTGCACTGATCATGACTGCTAGCAAATTGATATCCAAACTGACTGGAAAAATTTTAAGTTTCATTCATCGCCCTGAGCAACACAAGGGTTAATTCGGTGTGTATCGGGGAACAGAAGCCAGTGTATTCATACACGTTTGGCTTTTATCGAGGTCCAAAGGCTGAATTACTGACCCCACTTAGGAGTTAGTCAGCTTGTGGTGGGATTGCATCCTGAGTACCTACTCAATGTTAGGTGAACAGCGGCATTAGGTGAAAGGAAATGTGTCCAATTTGGATATAGAGTTAGGTCAGGCAGGGTCACGTTATGCTGTGTGCTATGTTGGGTTGGGTAGATCTTAAAATCTGTTGGCAATTTGTTATGTGTATAAAATACAGTGGCCTGTATCCTTTTCAGCCCTTCACTTAGAGCAAGACACTTTTCTAGAGTAGGTTAGTCCAGGTTATTTGTATTATTATGATATAGTTTCAGCTAGTGGCAAAGTGCTGAATTAGTTAGTTCAGGTTAGATTATGACGAGTTAGAAATCGAGCAACTTGCTCCGAGACCAACCAAAAGTTACAGTTCAAGATTCTCAAAAGATTATTCATGGTCCTACTATTACAAAATGAATTTTCAGCAAATTTGTCTTCAGCTTTACTCAAAATCAACATTTTGCTACAGGACACGGTCAGATATGGATACCCATCTATGGGCACATCCAGAGATGGATACCTGTCAACGGACACACCCCACACAGCCACCAAGCACAGTTTGACACTAACAAACACACAATGTTGTCCTGAACGCCAATACTGGTGCTAGCTTACGAGACATGACCATCACCACTGTCAATATTGTTAAGACAGAGTATAGCGTCAGAGGAATGAGCTGTCTCTACCATGTGACCACCGCCTGCCTGGGCCCCACACTTCCTCCATGGCCTCCTCGCCACACACACAACCCTGCCACCTGTTCTCTCAATTCCACACAACACATACAAGCACAAATCTAACTCCTACCAAGGACTAGCAGAGACCTGCCTGGTGGTGGAAGTCATCGCAAGGTCCAGCCTCACAAACTTCCTCTATTACCATCTAACAACCGGTAGCTTCTGGCCCTGATTTGCTAACAATCACAACTCCCTCTAAATAACCGATGAAAGGCATAGTAAACTCGAGAGATTTACCCAAAATTTGAGGAAAACCCCATTATTGACGTCCAATGTTTTCGTTCACAAGCCACCACTCCGTTTACTTCAAGAGCGTGAGCGAGTGGCCTGTGATTGGCTGAGAGCCAGTCGCTCCACCAATCATAATGTAGTTTTAGCGCGCGGACCCTCGCTTACTCTTGCTCAGGGATAACATTTTGAAATAATTATTCTAGCAGGTTATTATGTACGAGATGGTGTTTAGATGAAGTATATATTCCTCACAGACATCCATCACTCATGCCCTAGGGCAGGATATTGGCAAACAAATATCTTTCGGAAAAGGTTACAGAGGCACATGATGGGTTTGCACCTTAAAAATCTGTCATTAGAATAATAACACTCTGGCCCCAGACAGCCTAGCCCCCTTACGTAAATCTTTGAATATGTTAGACATTAAGTCACTGCCCTCCCCTTTCTCTCTATACGGGTTTCAAAAATCTAACAAAAAAATATATATATTATGATGGAAAAAAGAAGTGTAGGTGTTCGGCAGTCCTCCCAATGGCTGGTGTCAATGCCTATCACATTTAAGGAAAAAAAATGACTGCGTAGCTGTTGTGTCCTGTGGCAAAGTAAGGCAAAACAAGTAAAACACATAGTATGAACAATGAAACTTTAATTAAATTTAAAACAAATTAAGAGTTTAGTTCATATATTATGCACCCCATACCCATCCCGTGGGCGGTAGTGGAAAGGGTTACAGAGGCACATAATGGGCTCAGGGACTGAACCCCACAATTCATTTAGCTAAGCAAGTTACAATCTTGATGAGCTAGTTATAAAATTCAATATAAGTCGTCACATCAACAATGGGTTCGAGATCGACCTCAAGTACAGGCTCTAAATTAAGCAACTGACATGTTGAGAGCTAGTGTCACAATTTATATGTTTGTCCTGCATACAAATTAAGAATAAGACAATTCCTTGGTTATGTACAGTGCAAACTCACAAAATTAAAAAAATAGCAAAACATTATAATGGTGACGTTACTCTAAAATGGATAAAGACAAAATGAAATTAACAGGTGCTGAGAATAAAGCGCTGGCTGAGAACATCCACTAATAGACAGATGGTTGTTTCAGCTTGAGAGCACAGAATATTCTAACTCCAACGGCTGGTACAAGCCCAGACATCGACTAGGTAGATGGTGCAGAAGTGCAGTGGTGCAGACGTCGATTCACCAATCAGAAGCGGGCAGGCTGGAAATGCTAGTTTGGTGATCGGCGACGAGGGAGGGTGGAGAGCGAGTGCAGGGTTGCCAGATTGGGCTACAAGTAGCGAATTGGGCTACTTTTGAGAGCCCCGCGCTCCCAAATTTTTAATTTCGCTACTTGCTACTTTTTGGGCTAGTTTAAAAGCAAGTTGGGCTACTTTGGGCTGTTAATATTAAGAAACTCAATGATGATTATTTATGCTTTAATAATATAATGTGTATAAGTCACAGCAGAGTCCAACAGCCTGATTGACTAGACCACTTACCACAGGAGGCCTGGTCAGAGACCGGCCCTTGGGGACGTTGATCCTAGGAACCTTTGAAAGAAAAAGTAACCGCAAGGCAAGGTAATCCTCCCCAAGGGCGATAGATTTCCCAACCTTAATTGTCTACAAAAGCTACAGCTGGTTCCACAGATCTTCATTAAGGGGAGAAAGTTATCTAGAAATTTACAGACTGATAATGATGGGAAAGATCCCTCACAGTTAATACCTTTGTCAGGAAGACGATGCAGGCGATGAGTCACAATAACGTGGCTAAAGTATGTTGACCAGACCCCACACACTAGAAGGTGAAGGGGCGACGACGTTTCGGTCCGTCCTGGACTTGAGAATCGACTTGAGAATGGTCCAGGACGGACCGAAACGTCGTCGTCCCTTCACCTTCTAGTGTGTGGTCTGGTCAACAGGAAGACGATGGTTGACAAGGAGCAGTAGTGTAAAGTGGCTGTTTGATCAGTGGGATTCTTTAACAACTCACTACCAAATAGCTTTTTCCTCTTGTGATAAATATGTTGCAAAGCAACTATTTTCAATGTACACTAATCCCTCCAATAAGCTATATTTCACATGTCTCAAACCAATCCTAAATGATTTTGAAAAGATGAATTTACTTTATCAAAAAGATGAAGCAGATCAGTGTAGCCTTCACACAGTCTTAGAAAACTTCACTCTTGGAATATTCAGAAGAATCTTTCGTCCTCATCATGCAAAGCTTCATGTTAATTTGGACTACAATTCTATGTATCTGCCCCTGGAGAAAGTTGACTTTGGTTACGAATTTTCAACACTTCGGGCCACTAACAGACACAACAATTTTATAAACCAGGAAAAGTTTCAAAATATTCAGAAAGCTGCGATAATTTTTAATGAAAGCTGCAAATAGCTTCTTTCTCGTATTCTAAGTAATGTTGAAACTTTAAAAAAATAAATAAAAGAAGTAGGCCAAGGAAAACTGTTACCTCGACAAGACAAAATTAGTGCTATTCTGGACTATCCAGTGCTCAGGTCTAAAAAGGGACATTCAACGATTTATCGGTATGTGTGCGTACTACCGACGCTTTTGTCAGAATTTTTCCAGTGTGGCCACTCCTCTCACAGATTTGTTGCGGAAGGGCGTTAAATTTAAGTGGGCATCGGGCTGTGCAGAGGCATTTAAAACTTGAAATTGATCTTAGCTTCTGCCCCAGTGCTTGCTAGTCCAAGGTTCGACCGTCCGTTTAAAATTCAAGTTGAGCGTCTGACTCGGGTGCTGGTGCAGTGTTTTTGCAAACTGGGGATGATAAAGTGGAACACCCAGTATATTATTACTCTGTGAAATTTGACAAGGCACAGCGCAATTATTCCGTGATAGATAAAGAGGCGTTGGCGCTAGTGCTAACTTGCAAAGAGTTTGAAGTGTACCTCACAGGTAATATAGTCGAAGTGAACACGGACCATAACCCATTAGTTTATCATGAATCAGATGAATCAGAAAAATAAACGCATCCTCAGGTGGCATTGTACCTACAGGACTTTAATCTTTCCATTGTCCACCTACCGTGCCGGCTCAACGTTATAGCCGACGCTCTGTCACGCTTGCCTGAGTAACATTCACCTGAGTCGCAGGAAGCCATACCAAATCAAATGTCATGCTTTAGTTATTTTTTTTAGGTTCTCCAGTGACATTAAATATCCCGTGTCCAATTTATTTACTTACTTCCTTTTGTTTTTTTGTTTTTGTGTATGTTTTTCTTTCAGAGAAATTCCCTTGTAATTTTTTTATAGAAATTGTTGTTTGGTTTGATTTTCTATTATGTCATGGATGTCCAGTTTATTCTGTATACTCTTACAAAAAAATATGACTACTATTCTAGTAGTCACATTTTTTTTATTCTCTGAAGGGGGGGAGGAGTGTTACGACTCTGGGTTCTTTAGAGGGAAACCAGAGGTCAAAATGTGAGCTTATGGAGCTACCATAGAGTAAAAACGCATTGCGAGTGGCTTTTGGCGTATCTTCCCTGCCAGTCGTAAGACTATTCTTGTTTCTCAAAGAGTATTTAAAGATTGAGCTTGGGGTTGTTTATTAAATAATAAAAGAGGCACCAAATATGTTTACTAATACTGTCTAATCATTTGTAAAGTAAACCTGAGTAAATTTAGTATTGGGCACCAGTATGATTAGTTGAACAGTCTGCTGGCAGCATAGCTTTCGGAGACGGGAGCCGCTCTTCTCGGCTGACTGGTTGTGGTGGAAGGAAGTGCCTCTCCCTCCTCTTATTTATTTCTTTCTGTATCTTCGTCTGGTTAAGTTTTCTTGCTATTTTTGTGGTTATATTGTGGCATACCTATCGTTATATGTGTAGAGTAGTATACCTGGGGTGTAGTAAGTATTTTTAAGGTTTTTATTACCTGTTATGCTAACAGGGGTCCCAGTGTTCCACGTGGTCCCCTACCCTAGGCTGCCTCTAGTGTGTTATAGTAGAGCTTTACCTAGCTTGCTTTCAGTGTAACCCTTGTATCCTGCCTATGTGGACCAAGGCTTTTAACGTAAGATTGGGTTGTAAAGTTAGTATTAAATTGTTATTGGTGAGATTGTGTATGGGGGGTGTTAAGGGGGTTAATAAATAAGTAAGCTTGAACAGAGTATCCCTTGTTCCAGTGTGGGAGTACAATAATCATTTCCTAGACTAACCAGGTTTAGTAGCAAGCAATTATTATCGTGGATATTTTACTTTGGGTGGCCGGGCCTTTTGTTCTCCCATATCTTGATACCTCTAGTCTTACCCTTACCCCTTAATAGTACCAAGTTCCCCATAGCAAGCCCACTATTGGTCATAACAATAATATTATATGTGTACCATATATTTGTAATATTATGTATGATATTTTGTTCAAACTTTAAGGCAGGTACTTAGCGTAGGGTAGCGAAGCTGGTCCCCGGTCGTACAGGTGACCTCTTGTTGTCCAGGTTGATGTCACCATGTTTCCAGTTACTCGATTTATAACACTGATTTATTCTTACTTGTATTCTTACAAGGAATTTTCCGCCTAATTTCCGGCTTGCAATGGTACTCATCCACTTTATTACTAATTCCTAGCTTCACATTTCCATATTACACTATGTATTTTCCGTATTTTATCCCTGAGGGACGTGCCCTGGGGTAGGCCCGTGGCTTGCGAAACACAGCCTACCGATGCAGCTCATCAAGATTGTAACATGCTTAGCTAAATGAATTGTGGGGCTCAGTCCCTGAGCCCATTATGTGCCTCTGTAACCCTTCCACTACCGCCCACGGGATGGGTATGGGGTGCATAATAAATGAATTAAACTAAAAACGATGCTGCTCTTGTCACTATTCTATATTTCTAGGTATTCTATATTTATAATATTCTATGCACGATTTCCTTCACTTCCAACTTATATGTCGTTGTGATACCCGTTCCACTCACTGTTCCACGAAATATCCGTTCACTATTTTTTTTTTCCTCATACACGCATGTACACAAAGCCTTGTGCACTGGCTCACACGTGGTCTCCCGTTTATTCTCTGGATAAATGAGAGGGAAGAATGGAAGTAACTGCAAAGGGCCTATTGGCCCATACTCCTCTTGATGCTTCTATATTGGTCTCCGTACCAATAAAGAAGCATCAAGAGGAAGTTGGCCATGCAATAGGCCCTTTGCAGTTTTTCCATTCTTCCCTCTCATTTATGCAATTAATACCTATTGTTCCGTGTTCTGTCTTGTGTTGGTCAAAAGTTTGTTCACCTCATCCAAAACTGTTGCAACATATCACCTCACCCAAATGCGAGTATATAAGACAAGCTGTTTAGCGTTAGAATAAGTAAAACTCAGTTGGTCTAAAATGACGATTCAGATGTCGGAATTTGTCCCTTACAAATGTTGGACCAGTCAATGGTTAACGGTAGGCGCCACTTACTTTCAATTTCACTAAGCTTAGATTGGTCAGCTAATACTAATGGAAGTTCTGAAAAATAGTGGCCGTGTGTGCCTAAGGCATATGATAGGTTTTTCACCTTTTCTCTTCACCTTTTTCACCTCAATTAGTATTAAGTTCTAGATATTAATGTTCTTCCTGCCCGAAACGCATTACGTAATAGTGATTGTATGTATCACATACAATCACTAGGCATTGTATGTACTAGCTCTATCTATAATTCGATCCATTAATGTACATCACTTGTATGTATATACCTTACCTGAGATAAACATATTTATTTTA
>WNGS01163519.1:15985722-16004678 GCA_020271785.1 Procambarus virginalis
TGTATTTAAAGGTTACAAAACATACAAGACAAATGCCTAAAGGTTATGGATCTCTTGAAGCTCCTCCGCTTCCGGACAGGAACCGAGGACGCAGCAAGCATTTCCCCTCTGGATCGCCACACTGAGGCGCTGAAACAAAAAACTGCAAGCCCTTGGGTCTCTGGTGACGTCGATGAGCTTGGAACCCAATTCCTTGAGAAATCCCAAGGCACTCTTGCCCCAGGGGCCATGCGTCTCAGACGCTATGGGAACAAAGAGGTATTGGCCTGCCAGTCGCCTGTATTTGAGAGATTTTGCTGTTTCCCTGTGGTTGGCCGCCCCACCTGCTTGATCAGCTCCGAAGTGTACATAGGTGTCAGCCAGGGTGGATACACATGTGTAGTCCCACACCAACTGTCTACCCTCCTTCCACGAGTATATGGTGATGCCATCAGGGCGAAGTGCGGGGAAATCCGGGTTCTGGACCCCTACGATGCGAGGTTCTCTCTCCGCTGGGCACTTAGCTGAGACGAGGCTTCTCTTGATGATGTCATTGACCTCGTTGTGTCTTGCATGCCAGCCCTTTGTGCTTCCGCAATGCAACCCATGCAGTCCATATTAGTCTGCTTCCACCCTGTTGCAAATACACTTGTATTCAGTGTGAATTGGGGCACCAAGGCGGAGGGCCACTGCTACACGAAGGGATTCTGGATCTAGGCGAGTGCCCATTGCTGACATGGGTACTGCCAGGAGGAAGTCTCCTGCATGGGGGGCACGCACTGCTCTGAGGCGGGCTTTCTCCTTGTCTGATGTTGCGGCGCTGAGCATGGCATCAGCTACTTTTTCCACTAGAGGGTGGTCCCAGCCGGACTGTTTATGTTGTTTTGTTGGCTCTATAATGGTTGCTGGGGCTGCCAGAACATCCCACTGATTTGAACATTCAGTGAAAGCAGGATCGTGTATTCCTGCTGAATCTCTCAAGGTTGCAGGTAAGATGTTTCTGACGAGGTCGTGCGATGCGTGGGAGGAGGAAAGGAAGGCTGGTAGAGCAATTTGGGAGGCTGTGCGGACACCAAGGCCGCCAAGTCTTACAGGAAGGGTTGCTTGCTCCCACTGAGAGTCGTCCAATGGCAGGTTCAGGACTTTCACCAGCATGGACCTCAGAAGGGTGTCATACATATTTAACTTAGGGCTGCTGTAGGATGGAGAACATCTCAGAAAGTAGGTCAACTTAGGGAGAGACAGGCATCTTGTGAGGAGAAAGAGAGCATCATGGGCATCAACCTTGTCAATCCTGTCCAGCATTCTCTTTAGATCAGTGATTTTTGCAGCCAGGACCTCCTCGATTGCTCGTGGGCCAATGGGGGCACCCAGGAGAGTGCAGATATATATATATATATATATATATATATATATATATATATATATATATATATATATATATATATATATATATATATCCATAGCATCTTTCTTTGTATTTGGGTAAATATGTACTGTATATAGATAATTTTTTCAAGTGATGGAAGCTGAAATTCCGGACTTTTTGAGAATGTTTAAAATTCTTCCCGGACACACATTTTGACTTGAATCCAGGACATGTCCTGGTAAATACGAACGCATGGCAACCCTAAAAACATCAAACGTTATCCCTCATATTGGTCAGGTTAAGTTAGGTTAGGCGGGTTGAATTTGGTTAAGATTAAAGAGTAGCGATGGCAAAGCTTTTATTGTACCAAACTGTATTATATCTCTTGATAAGCTGTTCCATATGATTATCATATGGATAAGTGATTTAACGAATAGGAGTGATTTAACGAGGTTGGGTGGGATGCTTTCTTTACCTTGTAGATGAGGTTGGGTGGGTAGCCGGCCTGCATGGCGAGCTCGATGTCTGAGAGGCAGAGGCTAAACTTCTTAATGTGGTAGAGGACAGCTGATCTGTTGGCCAGGGCCAGCGCCAAGCTATTTCCTGCCGACACAACACCGTATATCATTACCTCAACACCGCATATTATCACCAAACACCTCACAGTTACCGCCATCTCAAGCACATGTCACGCCACTACTACTCTCGCCACCACTCTGCCAACATCAAAACACATCACTAAGAAAAGTACTAAAGCCTACAAAATTTGATTCCTTTGTTTAGTCGATTTATAAGAAAGCATACAATGCTATTCAGACTGGTTCTGGGTAAAAAGATGTTCAACGATTATCAAATCAAAAGTTCATTGGTTCATTGAGGAGGATGCCCTGTGGCGCAATACTTAACGTAGTCAGTTCACAACCGACCGAAGCAATGAAGGCCTCACCACTGTCATGAGGTGCACGCATGACGGCCTGGGAGTATAGCAAGAGGGCTTGTTCGTTCTTCTTTTCCTGGAACGCCTTGTTGCCCTCCGCCCGCCGGTTCTCCGACACTTCTTGGCTCTTCTGTTTGTAGAAGCTCTGCACCTTGAGCGTGTGGATAGGCTTCACACAGACACAAAACGTTAAAAATCAGTTACTTGTAAATATGTCACTACTTGTATTTATGTTGATCTAACAGTTTCTGATATACAGATTGTCACAATAACTTTCATTTAATAAACTACATAAGCTGAAATGAAAGTTACATAAGAATATAATGAGTGTACCAAATGGACTCTGAAACATACCTTGACTCCCCATGTCTTAATGATACGCTCTTCATTACTTTTCAGTTTGCTGAACTTTTCGAGGAAGTCTTGCGAAACCTGAGCGTCGATCTGCTCCATGTAGTGGTTGAAGAAGCCTTCCTGGGGACTGTACAGAGTCACATCTGAACACAGCTTTCTCAAGTACAGGTCCACCTCCTCTTCGCTCGCTCCATCCCCCGGCCTGTAACGCACAGGATACTCAGTTGAAAAGTAAGGACTTAATTATCAGGTGCCAAACCCGGGAGACTATGTAGAACTGCTCGATGGAGAAGCACTATTTCATCAACAATAAACTATAACTGTTGATGTTGAGTAATGCAATAAATGACCCGGTTAAGCTGTAGATGTTTGATGGATTGTATAAGCTTGACTAAGATAATGCAAATGACCGAGGTAGTAAATGGAAAGAACAAATTAATTTCCCAAGGAGTCGCAAATAACAACCAGTGCAATTCCATTGACAATCCTGTACTAATCCACAGTTGACAATGTATGGAATGATATTTTGAAGGATTTAAGCTCAGCTATCACCAGCAGTCCAATAATTTCAAAACTCCTTGAAAATATTATTAAATATATTTTTGTATACAAATACAATAAATTGCGTGAACTTATGTTACGACCTGGACCCAAGATTAAAGGGATCCAAAGTCGTATTACATCTGTTTACATATGTAATAGGGACCCTTTTACTCTCTTAGATATTCTAGTTTAATAAGACTGGTAACACTTCCACTCATCCAGCTTGCATATAGGTTGTCCGCTGGTGCATTGGCAACACTCTCCCCCCTACATACAGCACTAGTCAGTTTTTCTCTAAGTAGTAAGGATGATGTTGGATCTCTCATTATCTCCAAGATTTATCCTCATGGCTTCATTTTGGATTTTTCCTAAAGCTTTCAGCCTATTGCTAGGGAGACAAATAAGGTGCAGGGCATGGTAGTCGACTAGTGACCTGATGAACATCATGCAGAACATTCGGGCATATTTGACATTAATATATATGTGTTTTCCAACAAGCGTTTTAAGAGCACTTAGCCTTTCAATAAGCTTAAACTGTAGTTCACTTATAATGTCACTATTAATTAATATTCACACCAAGGTTACCTTCCTTACCTTGAGGTTACCTTGAGGTTACCTTGAGGTGCTTCCGGGGCTTAGCGTCCCCGCGGCCCGGTCATCGACCAGGCCTCCTGGTTGCTGGACTGATCAACCAGGCTGTTGGACGCAGCTGCTCGCAGCCTGACGTATGAGTCACAGCCTGGTTGATCAGGTATCCTTTGGAGGTGCTTATCCAGTTCTCTCTTGAACACTGTGAGGGGTCGGCCAGTTATGCCCCTTATGTGTAGTGGAAGCGTGTTGAACAGTCTCGGGCCCCTGATGTTGATAGAGTTCTCTCTCAGAGCACCAGTTGCACCTGTTTTTCAACGGGGGTATTCTGCACATCCTGCCATGTCTTCTGGTCTCATGTGATGTTATTTCTGTGTGCAGGTTTGGGACCATCCCTTCTAATATTTTCCATGTGTAAATTGTTATGTATCTCTCCCGCCTGCGCTCAAGGGAATACAGATTTAGGCTCTTTAGTCGGTCCCAATAGTTTAGATGTTTTACCGAGTGGATTCTAGCAGTAAAGGATCTCTGCACGCTCTTCAGGTCAGCAATTTCTCCAGCTTTGAAAGGGGCTGTCATTGTGCAGCAGTACTCCACTCTAGAGAGCACAAGCGTTTTGAAAAGTATCATCATCGGTATAGCATCTCTAGTGTGAAAAGTTCTTGTTATCCAACCATTCATTTTTCGTGCAGTTGTGATGGCCACTTTATTGTGTTCTTTAAAGGTAAGGTCTTCCGACATGAGCACACCCAAATCCTTTACATTGCCTTTTCGTGCTATGTTATGATTTGTCCGAGTTTTGTACGTGGTTTCCGTTTTTATATTTTCATTTTTTCCATAGCGCATGAGCTGGAACTTATCTTCGTTAAACACCATATTATTTTCCGTAGCCCATAGAAAGACCTGATCTACATCTGACTGGAGGTTTGCCGTGTCCTCTATGTTGCCTACTCTCATGAAGATCCTGGTGTCATCTGCAAAGGATGATACAGTGCTATAGGTTGTGTTCTTGTCTATGTCCGATATGAGGATGAGAAAAAGTACTGGAACAAGCACAGTACCCTGAGGGACTGAGCTCTTAACGGTTGATGGGCTGGATTTTATTTTGTTGACTATTACACATTGGGTTCTGTTGGTCAGGAAATTGTAGATCCATCTGCCTATTTTTCTTGTAATTCCTTTTGAGCGCATTTTATGTGCAATAACACCATGGTCACATTTATCAAAAGCTTTTGCGAAATCTGTGTAAATTACATCAGCGTTTTGTTTGTCTTCCATAGCATCTAATGCCATATCATAGTGGTCCAGCAACTGCGACAGGCAAGAGCGCCCTGTTCTGAAACCATGTTGTCGGGGGTTATGGAGATGCTGTGATTCCATGTATTTTGTGAGCTTCTTCTTCTTGAGAATTGGTGCAGTTTGCATGAAGGGTTAAACCTCCCGATGACTGCACCAGGACAGACGTAAGGAGATGCGTTGACGGTTAGGATGAGAAGAAAGTCAAAAGCGGTAGACGTGATGGGCCGTAGAGAGAGGAGAGGCGGCGAAAACAGAGTCGAATGTCAGAGGGAGACACCCCGCACCGGGGGGCGGGGCGTCGTGGTCACGGTGGCAGCTGATCACGCACGGCGTAGCAGTGTGCGCAAGACGGGAACTAATACTTCTCCGGAAACTTGTATATCGGAAAGCGCAAGCAGTACACCTCCCAAAACACCCACTCGTCATCGGGCAGCCGGCCACTAGGCGACGCCCTCGGCTGAGACATCCTATCCGGCACCCGATACACAAACTCCTTCACCCGCGACACCCAGATAGTGGACGAGCACCACGGGATCGGAAGCACCCGGGCATCTCGATAAGGGCCCAACTCCGGACCCTCACAGGGCACGACCCCAGCAGACGGGACCAGACAATCCCCAGACCGGAGCAAGGAAGGAGGGGATACAGCAGGGGATGCAGGTGCGTCACCGACCCCACCACCGGGCACAGGACCCGAGGCCCCCCGGCGCACATCTTTCCGCAACATCACGACGAGGTCCCGATCATCAGGGACAACCCCCCACTGCGGAGATCCAACAGCAGGAGACGCAGGAGGAGAGGCACAGGTAGCAACTTCGGAGGCCCTCACAGCACCAACATCTTCGGTGGGGGGCCCCAGATCACCATACTCCCCCACCTCCTCCCAAGGCACACCACGAAGGGGAGACACACTCCGAGCCCGCCGCGAACGCTTCGAGACAGGCCGCACCACACCACTCCCAGCAGGCCGCTCCGCAGGCACGGCCACCATCTTCACATCCACACAGGCCACACCAGCACCGTCCGAAGAGTCCACAGAGGCCACATCACCCACACTGTCCACATCATCCTGGGACACAGCCTCAGAACACCGACGCTTCTGCACAGGGATGGAAAGAGCAGAACGACAGTCGTCAACACACACAGACACGGCAGGCACCTCACCTTGCTGAAGCACCCCCTCCAACACAGCAGAACCCGCGTCCCCGGGAGCCGGTATCACATCCACAGGTGGGGGCGGGACATGGACCTCCATCGGGACATCCTGCACAACACGCAGCTCAGGCGACGGCCCGACACCCACACACACCGGCTCAACAGCCCCAGGGGCCACAGCAGGCACCAGATGTGTCGCACAGGCCGTAGAACTCGCCTCAACAGGGGGAGCAGCAGACAGGCAAGCAGGCGCCTCAGGCACAGCACCCACTCCATCCTCAGAACCGTCCGAACGCAACAGGGGCGGAAAATCCTCCGCACGAAAAACATGCACCCGACCAGTTGCTCCCACGTCGCACGCTGCAGCCAGATGACCCTCGTGACCACACCGATAACAGGTGCGCGGTTGACCCCGATACTGGCAGCGGAGCGTGTACCCCAACACGGACATCGACGACGGTACACTACACTTCAGCGACATTATCAGGGTGCGGGAGCCGTCAAGCATACCAACACAGTGCCCGGCAACGACCTTGTTCCAACGAACACTTAACATTGTCCCAAACCGTTCGAAACAGGAGGTCAAAAAGTCGTCCTGAAATTCGAAGGGGGCACCATGCACCGCCACAGACGTCAAGGTGACACTAAGATTCACCACCTTAACGGAACCAGCAGTATCAGGGAGAGGGTAAACACGCCCCTCACACCGCTCGAGAAACGCCTGAAAGGCAGCCTGGAGGTGGAACTTGACCACAGCACTGTTGCCCTGAAGCAGCTGGATGCCCACCAGGTCCGACAGCTGCACAAGAAGCACGTCCACCAGGGCGACACCAACCAATGGATGGTCCACTGGTACCGTAAATGCCAGACCAGCCGACAACGTCCTCTTCACTGGGGGGCGAGAAGACCCCATGGCTAAGTCACACGTCACCCTGACAGTGGCAAACCACCACCAGCAGGGCAAACCAGCAATCACCCAACGTAAACACTAGCCAGTGCGGAGAGACCTCAGGAGCGTCCGACCCGGCCGGTGGTCACCACGCAACCTTTGTGAGCTTGCTTCTTAGCGCACTCTCAAAAATTTTAATGATGTGCGATGTTAACGCTATCGGTCTGTAATTTTTTGCCTCTGCCTTATTTCCTCCTTTATGAAGTGGTGCTATCTCTGCTGTTTTTAGTATATCAGGAATAATGCCAGTATCTAGGCTTTGTCTCCACAGAATGTGGAGGGCCTGCGATAGTGGTTTTTTACAGTTCTTGATGAATACGGAGTTCCAAGAATCCGGGCCTGGTGCAGAGTGCATAGGCATACTGTTTATGGCTTCTTCAAAGTCCAGTGGGGATAGGGTGACGTCTGATATATGATTTGATGTTGGTATCATATCCATGAAAAATTCATTTGGGTTATCGATCTTTAGTGCGTTTAATGGCTCGCTGAAAACCGAGTCGTACTGCTTCCTCAGTAGCTCGCTCATTTCTTTGTTGTCATCGGTGAAAGTTCCATCTTCCTTTCGCAGGGGCCCGATACTAGATGTGGTTTTTATCTTGTTTTGCATAGGAGAAAAAATATTTCGGGTTTCTCTCTATTTCACTGATGGCCTTTTGCTCTCTTTGCCTCTCCTGGGTTTTGTATGATTCTTGTAGCTTGAGTTCAATTTTTCCTATTTCGCTACCTAACCTTCTTCGCCGTTCCTGAGATAGGTGCGACTCTCAAGTTGTCCGCGATTCGTTTTCTTCGCTTATATAGGGAACGACGTTCTCGTTCCAATCTGCATCTCTTCCTCTTTTTTCTTAGGGGGATGCGGTTTGTACATATTTCTAGTGCTACTGAGCTTATTTTTTCCAGGCACTGGTTCAGGTCGCATTTTCTAGCTGTTCTTCCCAGTTTATTTCTGTGAAGTCCTGGTTTATTTGCTCCCAGTTTATCTGTTTATTATTGAAGTTGAATTTGCTGAAATCTCCTCCACCGGGAATCTGGACTGGTTTTGAAGGTCTATTCCCCATGGTTGTCATAACTTCAATTAAGTTGTGATCTGAGTAACAGGTATTTGTAATCATTATGTTCCTGATCAATTCATCATTATTAGTGAAAATGAGGTCCAGCGTGTTCTCCTTCCTAGTTGGTTCTACTATTTGCTGGTTTAAAGCAAACCTGTCGCACATCCGTAGCAGGTCATTTGCATGTGCCTGTTCATTAAGGCTACTTCCTGGTATTCTTTCTGATATTACTGTATTAGCCAGGTGCTTCCATTTCAGGTGCCGTAGGTTGAAGTCCCCAAGCAGAATGATGTTCGGAGCTGGATTTATGAGGTTTTCCAAGCAGTGTTCTATTTTCATTAGTTGGTCTTTAAACTGCTGAGGGTTTGCCTCCGGTGACTTATATACAAGGACAATAACTACATTTAGGATCTCTATTTTGATTATCAGCACTTCTACCATATCATTTGAGGTGTTTAGCAGCTCAGTACAGATGAGTGTGTCTTTGATGTATAGGCTGACCCCACCCTGAAGCCGGTGTTTCCTATCACATCTGAAAAGATTGTACTCTGAGATCCATATTTCACCATCATGATAGTCCTTGTGTGGGTTTCTGTTAGGGCTGCAAACACTGCATTTGCCTCATGAAGGAGACCATCTATAAAGTGAACTTTGTTGGATTTGCGTGTTTTAATACCTTGAATGTTGGCAAATATAAATGATGTTATCGTGGTAGTGGAAGTGCCGGATTCCTTACTTGGTGTTAATATCTGAGGCTCCGGTAAGGAGGCCACTGTGTTTGCGTCCAGGGTGTGTTGTTTCCGAAGGTATTTGTATTGACTGCAGTTTTCAATGCGTTGATCACTGACTTAAAAAACAGTAACATATTGATTTTGGAGGGGATGAGGGGGAAAGCATAAGGTCGTTTTACCTGTGGAGACGATAAGTACACATTAATATTTTAAATATATTTATTTGCATGTGTATCAAGGATATTCTGCAGCCGGTTGCCTCTGTTTACAATGACGCAAATGTCGTCTGCATAGGAGATGACAGCCTCATCGACTTGTGTAGGTATGTCACCTATTAGTCTATGCATCAGTACACTGAAAAGCGTAGGACTGAGGCCTCCTCCCTGAGGTGTGCCCAATTCAAAGGAGGTATTATGGGGGGTGAAAATCCATTTTCTCCCCTGATTCCATTTATAACTATCCTGAGAGATGGAAATATTAGATGAACTTATAGTTAGTTTTTTATTTATACTGTGTAATCTTTCATATATAATAGGGTAGCAGCATATATCTGTGTATACCTTAGGTTGTTAATAAATACCCAAAAAAGAACGTTGAATCTTAACACAATCCTCACGGGCTGCTGTAGGTTTGAGTGCTTAAACAAAGATTTGAATATCTTATAAATCAGATTATTATCTGATTTATAGCTAAATTAGCTAAAATTATCTGTTAGTTTAAGGACATGCCGAAACGCTATGCCGAAACGCTATGCGTGTTAGTGGCTTTATAAGAATGTAAAAAAAAATTGCTTTGTACTCACATAAACCCAATGTACCTTCTTGTACATATATAAATAATTAAATACCCAATAAACATTCAACTAGAAAGAAGATGTCGAGGACTTTCTCTGAAAAAATCAACAAGGCCGTTAACTAACCTGTGCATGGCAGTTTGAAATTACAAGACAACCAGTGAACTGAAGAACAATTTCAACCCCCTTGATACCTCAGCACAGACTGAGCCAATACTCAGGAGTGGCGAGTTGCTTCTATTACAAGGCACACTCCTGCCACTCTGAACCATAAGACTTTTCTCGATAAGAACGAGATTTTCTCTTTGGTTTTAGCTCAGTCAGCCTCCTTTATACGTTTCCCCATTAGTTACCAAGTATTTGGTTCCTTAACAATGCTCTCTACTTTTCTTGTTTGCAGATTTATGTGACTGATTTTAGGCACAACTGTTTCAATAATATAGGCCTATATATCCGTACAAGAACGAATATTTGTGAACGTTTAGAGAAACAAAGGTTCGACTTGGGATGTCTATTTTTGTATAATGACTCAGCCGATGCATAGCCAACGCATATGTCTAAATATTTTACTTGTATTTTTTACGAAATAATACTGGATTGCATTATGTTATTCATTAAATGGCAAAAAAGGTAATTTAAAACTGAAAATTCTGTTGACGTCGATGAAGTGATGATGAAAGAAAATGCAAGTGAAGATTTACAGGGTAACTACAGAACATCAAGAGACCCTATTTGATTTTTAATAACTGATTTCCGTTGTTAGGGACAGGAAGCCTGTGTATATATATTTTGTTTAGACTTGTATCAATGTCCCCCATACCTATTGTGTGGGTAGTAGTGAAAAAGGTTACAGACACATTTGTGCTCTAGAACTAAACCCCGAATTCATTTCTTCTTGATATTTCAATTTCTTTCTTTATTATGCACCCCATACCCATTCCGTGGGCGGTGGTGTAAAGGGTTACAGAGGCACATAATCGGTTCAGGAACTGAACCCTCTAGTTCGTTTAGCTAAACAATCTTTGACGCTAGTTACACAATTATTAATGTTTTATGACTATTCTCAAGTAAATAAATAAATAAATAAATATGTTTATTCAGGTAAGGTATATACATACAAGTGAGGTTACATTAATGGATCGAATTATAGATAAAGCTAGTACATACAATGCCTAAAGCCACTATTACGCAATGCGTTTCGGGCAGGAAGAACATTAATATCTAGAACTTAATACTAATTGAGCATAAAGAATAAAATGTGTTGAGGAAAAAGCAGCACAAATACAAAATGTTGACAAACAGAATTGATTAAAAAAAAGGTAGGTAGGTTACAGGGAATTTATTAGGTAGTGTTTAGTTTTAATCTTAACCTGGTTGAGAGAGGTACAGTCTTTAACATGGTTGGGGAGGTCATTCCACATTCTGGGTCCCTTGATTTGTAGAGCATTTCTAGTTTGATTAAGCCGTACTCTTGGAATATCAAAACTGTATTTTCTGATCAGGGGAAGGAAGACACAAACAGTATGGGGCGTAAATTTATTAATACAGTATAAATAATTCTGCAGAGTAAGACAGGCTTCTAAGTAGGTCTTAACAAATGTACAACATAGCCGTGGCTAACTCAAAGTACACGAAACAACTTAAAATGTACACCCGCTGTAAAATAAAAGTAATCTTGTAGCCTAGTTTCTTGAGTCGCGGACGGTGACGGGAGCGGAGTGAGAGAGAAACCTCCCATTCCGCGCTATTTATGCCACCCAGACTGTCCGCACCGCGCCTTGCGGAACGCGGTGCGCAATTGTCTTCCTTCCCCATCAGAAATTCCACCGCCTTTCGTTCAAAAGGCAGTGTCCATTTATTTCTGGTGTGGTGCTCATGGGTTCTGTTACAACCAGCAATGAAGCTTTTGAGTTCAGGATTGGCATTACAGTTCAGCGTTTTATATATGTATGATACACATGAGAGAATGTGCAGTGACTTAATATCTAACATATTCAGAGATTTGAGTAGGGGTACCGAGTGATGTCTGGGGCCAGAGCTGGATATTGTCCTAATAGCAGCTTTGTGTTGAGTAATTAGAGGACGTAAATGATTTTGGGTAGTAGAACCCCAAGCACAAATACCATAGTTGAGATATGGATAGATGAGGGAGTAATAGAGAGTCACCAGGGCAGGTCGGGGTACATAATATCTGATCTTAGAGAGAATGCCAACAGTTTTTGAAACTTTTTTTGATATATTTAGAATGTGTCCCTGGAAATTCAGCTTGTGGTCAATGAGAACGCCAAGGAACTTACCATCTAATTTGTTACAAATTTGGGTATTGTTAATTTTGAGATTTATTTGATTAGAGGATTTATTGCCAAACAGAATATAGAAAGTTTTGTCAATGTTAAGGGTGAGTTTGTTGGCAGTTAGCCAAAGATGGACTTTATTTAGCTCAGTATTTACTGTGGCATTTAGAGCAAGGGGGTCAGGACTGGAGTAAATGAAGGTTGTGTCGTCAGCAAAAAGAATTGGTTTGAGGCGTTGGGAGGCATTTGGAAGGTCATTAATGTAAATGAGAAAGAGGAGAGGGCCGAGTATGCTGCCCTGAGGAACACCAATGTTGATGGGTAGGGTGGGAGAAATTGAATTATTCACAGAAACATACTGGAGCCTGTCAGTAAGGTAAGATTTGAGGTATTGCAGGGAGTGTCCTCTGACTCCATGAGTCGATGAGAATGGTCCAGGACGGACCAGCCCAAGTGTCCAATCACTTGGGCTGGATGGTAGAGCGACGGTTTCGCGTCATGCAGGTCGGCGTTCAATCCCCGACCGTCCAAGTGGTTGGGCACCATTCCTTCCCCTCGTCCCATCCCAAATCCTTATCCTGACCCCTTTCCAGTGCTATATAGTCGTAATGACTTGGTGCTTTCCCCCTAATAGTTCCCTTTTTTATGTTAAAATTATATTGTATTATTCTGTAGTTAAAGTAGGTTGCAAGGTAGGGCGGCGAAAGAAGAATATATGATGCAGTGTCTAAGTAGTTATATAGATCGGTGCCTGCCGTATTTTGAGTACTTCTACTCCATGTGGGGTGGTTAGCATTGAGATCATCTGTAACATTGTTTGGGTGTCGTAATTGGTTAAGATAGAATTACAGTTCGTTTAAGTTTATTGTGCCACCAAGGTTGTATATAACCAGAAAGGATACCATTACCATTGTACTATTGAAAGTGTACCATTGTAAGGTATTAGGCATGCTAAAATTCTAGTTTACCGTTCATAAAATGTGTAAGTGTTACAGGTTTACAGGTCATATTACTCTGTGTTAGGAGGAAAATACCACCCCGCATACGGTTTGGTCTGTCCAGTCTCTGCATCTGAAAGTTTTTAAAAATAAGATTTTGTTTGGGGTGAGCCAGAATTCGGTTATGAAAGCTAAGTCCGGTTTGGATGAGTAAAGGAACTGTTTAAGTTCTGTGAGGGATGTTTTAATGCTTTTTGCGTTCCAAGTCATGAAGGTTAGGGGAGCCATTTAGGATGTATGGGTTATGGATATGTCTGTTTTCCTTGGTATGTCGATAGTAGTACGTGTTGGATACCTAGATATGGATGGGAGCTGTGTCTTACTCTTGGTACTGGTGGCTGGGGTTTGTGGCAAGTCAGCCTGGGGAGTGATTTTGGTAAGGCGTGCTAAGGAGTTATTCCATTATCTGTTCAAACGATGTGTGTCCAGCAATGGTAGCTTTGTTTGGGCGGAAGTCATTGTCTACGGCTGTTGATTAGATGTCTGTTGGGTCAGCCTCAGGGGTGGGTTGTGTTACTTGTGTAAAGAATTTAGTTAGAAGTCGGGCCAGCGTCTTTTCTAGTGCATTTTTTATGCGAATTACAAGATCTTCAGCTGGAACATCAACAGCTAGAAGATCAGCAATTAGATCGTCGGTGGCTGGAACATCAACGGCTGGAACATCGACGGCTGGAACATCCTGCATCTGGAACATTTGCAACAACGGGAATATCGGGCAAGAGGAGCCACATATCTATGATTCATCCAATAAAATAGGCGGACTTGTCTACCGGATTACCTTCTTTGTGAACTGGCGTTACTCTTGCTTTATTTTTACATCAGGGAAGGTATGACAATAGAGATTTATTGAACGGCAAACCTTTCTGTCATTTTCAAGTCCTCCAAGCTTTATTTCAGGCATCAAGGCAAGCAGAGATGCAGCATAATCCACTAAAGATCTGATGTATGCAAGGTATATCGTTTTGACAATTTTGACATTGGCACCATAGCCTGAGTGATAACCTTGCAACAGCCTTGAGAGCTCTGAGCCTCTTTATATTGACGAGTCTGGATACAACAGGACCCTACAGTGGCACCTCAAGGCCAAGGTATTTGAATCTGTTTACATAGTAAAGCTGGAAGCCATTATACAGTTGCATCTTGCGAACAGCAGCTCCCTGCCTGGGAGGACGCCGATTTAGTCGAAAAACGTTTCTTTCATTGTTTCTTTGTATTTGTATTTGTTTAAACTTGAGTCCAAGAGCCGGCAAACCCGAAAACGTTTCGGCTCCATGAGAGCGCGAGACATGGGTGAAATGCTACGAGAAATTAATATATCGGTGACAATCCTGTCGGCAATTTTGACCATCATTCTGCATTGAACATACTAACAAAACAAGCTGCAGACATTGTTGAAGAAGACGAAAGTAAGATTGTAAGAATCAATACCGCCACACCCCGCCATATGCGCGCCTGAAGTAGCAGTACAAACATGGGGTTGAACATGATGCTCTCAAGCACTCACACCTAACATACATTTATATACCCACAGGTAGTAATAAATGCATGAATTTCAACTTGCTAGTTAAATCGCCATCTCTTGGATTGTTAGTGATAACTATAGGGGGTAGTGAGTTAAAGCTGGTCTCCATAATTAGACTCAATGGTGTAGGGGGGGGGGTTTGTTTACGTTGTGGCCGGTAGCGGCGTCAGAGCAGGTTGATGGAGCACGTCGCGCTCCAACTCAATCATTGTCCTACACTCAACACTGATTTACGCCAAAGGGACCGTGAGTTCACACACACACACACACACTCAGTCTTTATAACCTTGGCAAATTTCCACGAGATTATCGCAATTCTACATCAAATAGGGACTAATTTGTTTTTTATAATGCCCATTTTACTGTTCTCTCATTTCATTACACTATGTCATCAGTACCAGGCAGATAACCCAAAGATAAGGGTACATTGTAACACGCTCATAATTTAATAATTCGGTTAAGATGATAATAAATTTAAATTTAATTAAAATAAACATCAAAAAAATCTAGAATAGTTAAGCATTTCAATAAAGTATGAACTTAATTTTTGCTCAAATGTTTAGTTGTAGTGAAATTTAGGTTCTGTATATCAGTCAGTGGGACTCTTGGTTATTAATTAAGTGCTGAATTTATTAATGCATTGTGTTGGGAGACAGGCAAGCAGCATTTTATATATAAATATGTATGTACTCACCTAATTGTACTCGCCTAATTGTGCTTGCGGGGGTTGAGCTTTGGCTCTTTGGTCCTGCCTCTCAACTGTCAATCAACTGGTGTACAGATTCCTGAGCCTACTGGGCTCTATCATATCTACATTTAAAACTGTGTATGGAGTCAGCCTCCACCACATCACTGCCTAATGCATTCCATTCGTTAACTACTCTGACACTGAAAAAGTTCCTTCTAACGTCTCTGTGGCTCATGTGGGTACTCAGTTTCCACCTGTGTCCCCTTGTTCGCGTCTCACCAGTGTTGAATAGTTTATCCTTGTTTACCCGGTCGATTCCTCTGAGGATTTTGTAGGTTGTGATCATGTCTCCCCTTACTCTTCTGTCTTCCAGTGTCGTAAGGTGCATTTCCCGCAGCCTTTCCTCGTAACTCATGCCTCTTAGTTCTGGGACTAGTCTAGTGGCATACCTTTAGACTTTTTCCAGTTTCGTCTTGTGCTTGATAAGGTACGGGTTCCATGCTGGGGCCGCATACTCCAGGATTGGTCTTACATATGTGGTGTACAAGATTCTGAATGATTCCTTACACAGGTTCCTGAACGCTGTTCTGATGTTAGCCAGCCTGCATATGCCGCAGACGTTATTCTTTTTATGTGGGCTTCAGGAGACAGGTTTGGTGTGATTTCAACTCCTAGATCTTTCTCTCTGTTCGTTTCATTAAGTACTTCACCTCCTATTCTGTATCCTGTGTCTGGCCTCCTATTTCCACTGCCTAGTTTCATTACTTTGCATTTACTCGGGTTGAACTTCAACAGCCATTTGTTGGACCATTCACTCAGTCTGTCTAGGTCATCCTGTAGCCTCCTACTATCGTCCTCCGTTTCAATCCTCATAATTTTTGCATCATCGGCAAACATTGAGAGAAACGATTCTATACCCTCTGGGAGATCATTTACATATATCAGAAACAGTATAGGTCCAAGGACTGACCCCTGCGGGACTCCACTCGTAACGTCTCGCCAATCTGAGACCTCACCCCTCACACTGACTCGTTGTCTCCTGTTGCTTAGGTACTCCTGTATCCAACGGAGTACCTTCCCTTTCACTCCAGCCTGCATCTCCAGCTTTTTCACTAGCCTCTTGTGTGGCACTGTATCAAAGGCTTTCTGACAATCCAAAAATATGCAGTCTGCCCACCCTTCTCTCTCTTGCCTTATTTTTGTTGCCTGGTCGTAGAATTCAAGTAACCCTGTGAGGCAGGACCTGCCATCCCTGAATCCATGTTGATGCTGTGTTACAAAGTTCTTTCGCTCCAGGTGCTCCACTAGCTTTCTTCGCACAATCTTCTCCATCAGCTTGCATGGTATGCAGGTTAGGGACACTGGCCTGTAGTTCAGTGCCTCCTGTCTATCCCCTTTCTTGTATATTGGGACTACGTTAGCTGCTTTCCAAATTTCTGGCAGTTCCCCTGTTGCCAGTGATTTGTTATACACTATGGAGAGTGGGAGGCACAGTGCTTCTGCTCCTTCCTTTAGTATCCACGGGGAGATTCCATCTGGGCCTATAGCCTTTGTCACATCCAACTCTAGTAAACACTTCCTTACTTCCCCGTTGGTAATCTCAAACTCTTCCAGTGGTTCCTGGTTAGCTATTCCCTCTCTTATCTATGGGATTTCTCCTTGCTCTAAGGTGAAGACCTCTTGGAATTTCTTATTCAGTTCCTCACACACTTCCTTGTCGTTTGTAGTGAATCCTTCTGCCCCTATCCTTAATTTCATAACCTGCTCCTTTACTGTTGTTTTTCTCCTGATGTGGCTATGCAGCAATTTAGGCTGAGTCTTTGCCTTGCTTGCGATGTCATTTTCGTATTGTCTTTCTGCCTCTCTTCTCATTCTGACATATTCGTTCCTGGCATTCTGGTATCTTTCTCTGCTCTCCAGTGTCCTGTTATGTCTATAGTTTCTCCATGCCCTTTTACTTTGCTGCTTAGCTAGCCTACATCTCTGATTAAACCATGGGTTTCTCATCTTCATTTCACTGTTTCCTTTTGGGCTGGGACAAACTTGTTTGCTGCGTCCTTACATTTTTTCGTAATACATACATCCTTACATACATACATACATACATACATACATACATACATACATACATACATACATACATACATACATACATACATCCTTACATGTATGGATGTATGTACTCACCTCACCTAATTGTACTCACCTAATTGTGCTTGTGCTTGTATGTATGTATGTATGTATGTATGTATGTATGTATGTATGTATGTATGTATGTATGTATGTGTGTGTGTGTGGGTGTGTGTATATATATATATATATATATATATATATATATATAATATATATATATAATGTATATATAATTATATAATATATATTATATTATATATTATATATATTATATAATATATATATATATATATATAATGTATATTATTTTATATATATATATATATATATATATATATACAATAATATATATATATATATATATATATATATATATATATATATATATAATATATATATATATATATATATATATATATATATATATATATATATATATATATATATATATATATATATATGTTATTAAATATGACCGAAAAAGTAAGATTAATAATTCTAACACGAATTTTCTCAATTTTCCTTATGTTTGTTTTTACTGATGACGGTAAATGAAAAATCAATTCTCCAAAATTCATTCTTTATTTCTTAGTCTGACGCGACACTTGAACGCGTTTCGTAATAACTAATTACATTTTCAAAGACTTTTAGTTTTCTCACACAACTATAACCTTAAAGCACTAAACAGTTCTTTACTATGCTATGATTTAAACAGCTTTCATCTTTCATTTTATACCCGCGTTTTGGTGAGGTGATATGTTACAACAGTTTTAATGAGGTGAACAAAACTTTCAACAAAGGACAGAACACGAAAACAATGGATATTAACTGGATATTAACTGGGTAAATTGAAGGTATGAATGGAAGTAACTGCGGAAGGGCCTATTGGCCATATTTCTTGATGCTTCTATATGGAGCGGGGTCTTGAAGTGGGTAGAATATAGTTGTGCATTAATTGACTGTTGATTGCTGGTGTTGACTTCTTGATGTGTAGTGCCTCGCAGACATCAAGCCGCCTGCTATCGCTGTACCTATCGATGATTTCTGTGTTATTTGTTAAGATTTCTCTGGTGATGGTTTGGTTGTGGGAAGAGAGTATATGTTCCTTAATGGAGCCCTGTTGCTTATGCATCGTTAAACGCCTGGAAAGAGATGTTGTTGTCTTGCTATATACTGAGTTTTTTGGGGCTTACAGTCCCAAGTGGACATTTAAAGGCATAGACGACGTTTGTCTCTTTTAGGGCGTTCTGCTCCGTGTCTGGAGAGTTTTTCATTAGTAGGCTGGCTGTTTTTTTGGTTTTATAGTAAATCGTTAGTTGTATCTTCTGATTTTGTCTGTAGGGATAACATTTCTATTAACAATATCTTTCAGGACCCCTTTCCTCCGTTATGAGCGGTGGAGAAGAAGTTCCTGTAAAATAGTCTAATAGGGGGTATAGGTGTTGTATTAGTTGTTTCTTCAGAGGTTGCATGGCGTTCTACTTTCCTTCTTATGATGTCTTCAATGAAACCATTGGAGAAGCGTTGTTGACTAGGACCTGCCTTACCCTACAGAGTTCTTCGTCGACTTGCTTC
>WNGS01163519.1:16005678-16015935 GCA_020271785.1 Procambarus virginalis
CAATAAAGCATAAAAAAAAGTAAGGGGGTGGTAGGAGAAAAGCACACAGAAACTGTATTGGAGGGGACCTACATTCCCTCCAATGCGTTATGTGTGATTTCCTCCGAGGCTATGGGTCCCCCTTCTTCCAGCCAGAGGTGGTACTCCCTTCCCTATTTTATTAAAAAAAAATTAAAATATATATATATATATATATATATATATATATATATATATATATATATATATATATATATATATATATATATATATATGTCGTACCTAGTAGCCAGAACTCACTTTTTGGCCTACTATGCAAGGCCCGATTTGCCTAATAAGCCAAGTTTTCATGAATTATTATATTTTCTCTAATTTTTTTCTTATGAAATGATAAAGCTACCCATTTCATTATGTATGAGGTCAATTTTTTTTTATTGGAGTTAAAATTAATGTAGATATATGACCGAACCTAACCAACCCTACCTAACCTAACCTAACCTATCTTTATAGGTTAGGTTAGGTTAGGTAGCCAAAAAAGTTAGGTTAGGTAGTCGAAAAACAATTAATTCATGAAAACTTGGCCTATTAGGCAAATCGGGCCTTGCATAGTAGGCTGAGAAGTGCGTTCTGGCTACTAGGTACGACATATATATATATATATATATATATATATATATATATATATATATATATATATATATATATATATATATATATGAATGAAAACTCACACCCCAGAAGTGACTCGAACCCATACTCCCAGGAGCAACGCAACTGGTATGTACAAGACGCCTTAAACCACTTGACCATCACGACCGGACAAAATGAGGTGATAGCCGAAGCTATTTGAACCACCTCACCGCCGGCACTCGGATGGTTATCTTGGGCATAGCATTTTACCAAATCACCTCATTCTTTGGGGCACACGTGAGGAACACAAATGCGAACAAGCCTGAATGGTCCCCAGGACTATATGCGAATGAAAACTCACACCCCAGAAGTGACTCGAAACCATACTCCCAGGAGCAACGCAAGTGGTATGTATAAGACGCCTTAAACCACTTGACCATCACGACCGGACAAAATGAGGTGATAGCCGAAGCTATTTGAACCTGCATATAGTCCTGGGGACCATTCAGGCTTGTTCGCATTTGTGTTCCTCACGTGTGCCCCAAAGAATGAGGTGATTTGGTAAAATGCTATGCCCAAGATAACCATCCGAATGCCGGCGGTGAGGTGGTTCAAATAGCTTCGGCTATCACCTCATTTTGTCCGGTCGTGATGGTCAAGTGGTTTAAGGCGTCTTGTACATACCAGTTGCGTTGCTCCTGGGAGTATGGTTTCGAGTCACTTCTGGGGTGTGAGTTTTCATTCGCATATAGTCCTGGGGACCATTCAGGCTTGTTCGCATTTGTGTTCCTCACGTGTGCCCCAAAGAATGAGGTGATTTGGTAAAATGCTATGCCCAAGATAACCATCCGAGTGCCGGCGGTGAGGTGGTTCAAATAGCTTCGGCTATCACCTCATTTTGTCCGGTCGTGATGGTCAAGTGGTTTAAGGAGTCTTGTACATACCAGTTGCGTTGCTCCTGGGAGTATGGGTTCGAGTCACTTCTGGGGTGTGAGTTTTCATTCGCATATATATATATATATATATATATATATATATATATATATATATATATATATATATATATATATATATATATATATATGCGAAAAAGCCTGAATGGTCCCCAGGACTATATGCGAATGAATATTCATATATATATATATATATATATATATATATATATATATATATATATATATATATATATATATATATATATATATATATATATATATATATATATATATATATATATATATATATATATATATTTATATTATTGTAATCATTGCTATCACCATATATCATGGTTGTTATATTGAACGCATATTATACTGCATCATACCTTTAAATAATCCTCAAATTATGCTACTCTGCACCTGTTGATAACCCTCAAATTTTACTTTAATATACCTAATAATATTTGTCAATTTTTCTTACAATGTACCTGTTAAAAATTGTTTCAATTTTGCTAGAAATTACCTACTTAAAATTATCTGTTAGATTAAGGACCTGACCGAAACGCTATGCTTGCTAGTGAGTTTATAAGAATGTAAAAACGTCAATGAACAGTCTCCGTGGTGTAGTGGTAAGACACTCGCCTGGCGTTCCGCGAGCGCTATGTCATGGGTTCGTATCCTGGCCGGGGAGGATTTACTGGGCGCAATTCCTTAACTATAGCCTCTGTTTAACGCAACAGTAAAATGTGTACTTGGATGAAAAAACGATTCTTCGCGGCGGGGATCGTATTCCAGGGACCTGCCCTGTACTAGTGGCTGGCGTACTAGTGGCTGTACTAGTGGCGTACTAGTGGCTGTACAAGAATGTAACAACTCTTGTATATATCTCAAAATGCTAGGTACTCTCATAAACCCAATTTCCCTTCTTGGGACATTGGTTCATTGGCCTTCTTGGTATATTTATATAAATAAATAAATACTTCCTGGGAAAGAGAAGGAAACTATCAGGAGAAGCGCCAAACCATTACGACTATATAACACTGGGAGGGGATATGGGGATAAAGATTTGGGATGGGTCGGAGGGAAGGAATGGTGCCCAACCACTTGGACGATCGGGGATTGATCGCCGACCTGTATAAAGCGAGAGGCTGTCGCACTTACCTGTCTGCCTTCCTTCTACTCTTCGTCTTTGCAACATACCTGTTACGCCTCAGCTCTGGTGCCTTTCGTTCGTCTCCTATCCTATGTAGAAATCGGCGTCCGGTCTACACTGTTTTATATAAGTGGCATGGACAAGGTGTGTGACGTCACTATGACGTTATAATTTTTATTCCGGCTGAGGTTTTGGATTCTACTGGTTGCAGGTGCTGGACCGCCGAGGTCAGTGCCACCTAGTGTTGGGTCAGTACACCAGTGCCCTTGATGCCTTCACAGCCGCCGCCCGCGCCCTCTCTAACTCTGGCCTCGACAACAACAAAATGGAGTCCTGGAAGAAAGACCTCAACATGAAAATTCTTTCCTGTCAAGGAAAAACGGATGCAGGTTGTTCCAAGGGGTTACTATATCATTTACTGCATGTTTATATACAACCTTTGAATAATACAAGATCAAACATTGACAATGCGCTATTAATTATGATCGTTGCATGATGAAGTGATTATTATTCTTTGGACTCATTGTTTTCTAGATGATCCAGCAGCTGACGTGACTAGCAGCATCGATCTCTTCATGGGGCCAAATCCAGTCCTTCCCAACGCCTCCTCGACCATCACTCTCAACTCTTCCAGAGAACAAGGTTAGTAAACATTTGTTTATGAATAAAAATCTAAAGATAATCCAGCTTAGCAAATTTCTCGTTCGGTCCTTCCCTTGACTTGCATTTCTTTCTTTCCCCCTCCCCCCCTATTAACATGCATTTCGCGTCCTTCCATGACTTGCATTTCAGTTCCACCTTGACTGTTTCATTCAGTTATCGCACCTATAAAAACTCAGCACAGTGTCAAGACTCACCCCAGAAATAAGTCTTCATACCATGAACTAAGTTTACATGCCATGAACTAAGTCAGCTCGTATGCCATGAACTAAGTCAACTCACCGTATGAGCTGTGGACTGGTAATAGGCAAGAAAACTGTTGGGAGATCACATTTGCCGTTGCATTTTTATATTTAAACAAATAGACTGGTAATCCGAATGACAGGGTTGTGTTGTGGTATTTTGGTTGTTTATTAATGGGTATATAAGAATGTAAGACTGAGGATTGTGGGGGAAATGCTGGTTTGGGAATATGGTTGTAGATTAGTGGAACAAATTATCGCGTAGCATGAAAGACGTAAATCGCTGCCTTGTTTCAATCGTCGATTAGACAAATAGTGGAGTGTTTGTGATCAGAGATAAATAGGAACTGTCCCGCATGGTTCAATAGGTCTTCGGCAGTTTCCTTTGTTCTTATGTCCGTAAAGGAATTCTAGAGCAATATTAATACACAGGTCGGTACTTGGTAGCGGCGAGAGACATACCTGCCGGCCAGGTACTGTTGGCTGAGCGACCGTACTCCGCCGTCCTCATGGCTAACAAGTGCGGTACTCACTGCACTCACTGCTACCACAGGTACGTCACTCACTGCTACCACAGGTACGTCACTCACTGCTACCACAGGTACGTCACTCACTGCTACCACAGGTACGTCACTCACTGCTACCACAGGTACGTCACTCACTGCTACCACAGGTACGTCACTCACTGCTACCACAGGTACGTCACTCACTGCTACCACAGGTACGTCACTCACTGCTACCACAGGTAGCTTTGTGATACTGGCACTGTACCTAGTACAACCCAATCACCCAATATATGTACCTAAGACATAGAATCTTTATCTTTGTCATCATTGCTATCACCATATATCATAGTTGCTATATTGAGTGCATATTTTACTGCATTATTCCTTAGAATGATCCTCAAATTGTGTTACAATGAACCAGTTGATAACCCTCAATTTTTACCCTAATGAACCTAGTAATCTTTGTCATTATTGTATATTAATCTAATCTTTGTGTATTGCGTCAAATTTTCATACAATGTACCTGTAAACATTCTTTGTTTATTTTGCTGGAAATTACCTACTTAAGATTATCTGTTAGATTTAGGACCTGCCCGATTTAGGAGGCCTGGTCGATGACCGGGCCGCGGGGACGATAAGCCCCGGAAGCACCTCAAGGTATGCCCGAAACGCTATGCGTGCTAGTGGCTTTACAGGAATGTAAAATCATCATTGCTATGTACACTCTTAACCACCAGTGTACCTTCTTGTATATAAATAAGTAAATAAAAATAAATATGTTTGGTGCTGGGCTTAATGTCTATCAATCTCTGGACGGTTTTGATACTAATGCCAAGTCGATAGCTTAGTGAGCAACCAGCAAGTACAGTTTAGTCCTGAACACTGTCCACGACTATAGTAAACTCTATAGTACACTATATAGTGTATATGAACCGAGAAGCGGGGGTGTATCTATCCTTCCATAGGTGGATAACAATTTACGAACAAGATATGTTTATGAAGTCAAAGACCATGATAAGTTATACTATATAATATTGAAGGAATTTAACTAATTAATTTGAGACCCTACGTGGACTGTCTTTTGTGGATGTGTGTGTGTATACTCACTTAGTTGTGCTTGCGGGGGTTGAGCTTTGGCTCTTTGGTCCCGCCGGTCTCGGGTGAAAGGAAGGAAGCCGGTCTCGGGTGAAAGGAAGGAAGCCGGTCTCGGGTGAAAGGAAGGAAGCCGGTCTCGGGTGAAAGGAAGGAAGCCGGTCTCGGGTGAAAGGAAGGAAGCCGGTCTCGGGTGAAAGGAAGGAAGCCGGTCTCGGGTGAAAGGAAGGAAGCCGGTCTCGGGTGAAAGGAAGGAAGCCGGTCTCGGGTGAAAGGGGGCTGTGACGATCTGTCTAGAATCTGTCGGTGCAGGGCTCGGGCGTCTACCTCCAGGGTGGCTCGGGCGTCTACCTCCAGGGTGGCTCGGGCGTCTACCTCCAGAGTGGCTCGGGCGTCTACCTCCAGGGTGGCTCGGGCGTCTACCTCCAGGGTGGCTCGGGCGTCTACCTCCAGAGTGGCTCGGGCGTCTACCTCCAGAGTGGCTCGGGCGTCTACCTCCAGGGTGGCTCGGGCGTCTACCTCCAGGGTGGCTCGGGCGTCTACCTCCAGGGTGGCTCGGGCGTCTACCTCCAGGGTGGCTCGGGCGTCTACCTCCAGGGTGGCTCGGGCGTCTACCTCCAGGGTGGCTCGGGCGTCTACCTCCAGGGTGGCTCGGGCGTCTACCTCCAGGGTGGCTCGGGCGTCTACCTCCAGGGTGGCTCGGGCGTCTACCTCCAGGGTGGCTCGGGCGTCTACCTCCAGGGTGGCTCGGGGGGGGGGGTAGAAATAGCCTAAGCTACTCTATCCCTTTGAGGTGTATTTCTTTCTTGTATCAATAAACATACTTGAACTTGAACAGGGTGGCTCGTGCGGCCCAAGCTCTGCTTCAGGAGGCTGGGTCATTCTTGCCTTTGCTGGGGTGGGGGTCTTTCCGGTCAGTCAGTCAGTCTTTGCTGAGGTCATTCCGGCCCCGACCACGGCGATCTCCGAGTTTGGAGTCCCTGTGCCTTCTTTCACAACCTCGAGGTAATCTCCGGAGCAGGAGCACCTAGGACAGGAGATTCTGACAGTTGATTCTGATAATTCGTTCTGACAGTTGATTCTGATAATTCGTTCTGACAGTTCCTACGACGGCGCTGGAACCAATCGTATTGGCGTTCGCCTTTCCATTGGAGACTTTCGGCGCGTGGAGAAGAGGAGGGGGGGGGGACCTGCTGCTTGGGTAACAGCTTCTCCCCCGTATCAACCTACCCTGGCTTTGCGCCCTGGAGAGGCCACTACTGACCGACAACCAGAGTGCAACTCCGTAGTCTCCTGAGACTGATGGATGTCTACTACTATAACCGTCTGAGCCTCCTATCTTCCCCAATATCTTAACATCATCCGCAAACATGTTCAAATAATTCTGTATTCCTTCTGGTAGATCGTTTATGTAGACAATGAACATTACAAGTGCAAGAACTGGACCCTGTGGTACTCCGCTAGTAACACACACACACACACACACCACACACACACACACACACACACACACACACACACACACACACACACACACACACACTAGTGTGTATGTGAGAGAGACTAAGATGGGAACAATATGTGTCAGGCTGGTGGCACCGGTGCCGTGCCGCTGGTGCAGCGGTGTGGCCTTCTGCAGCCCCCGGTGCCGGGACCTGGCCTTGGCTACCTACCACCGATGGGAGTGCAAGTTCCTCGACCTGCTCCTGGGGTCCGGTGTCTCTCTCAACTGCTACCTCGCTCTCAGGGTCATCACTCAGCATGGTCTCGCCTTCTTCAAGAAGGTGAGAAACTGTCGCTCGTGTCACCCAAATGACGTCTTCGAGCTGTATTACAATGACATAGATGTGTTATTATAAATTTAACACGAAAATATATATTGAATAAATTAATATATGTTGAATATTTTTGCTTTTAATGTTTAGATTAAAAAAATCCAACCAATTCCAAACTTGTATAGTATTTTTGTCGTACTGCAATCTTACATTGCTATTCATATATTATTAATAAATATAAATGAATTACAAGATGTACTGCCATAGTATGAAATGCGTATTGTTACTGTGTTTTGTGCTGGTGTTGCCTGGTGGTGTAGCTGGGGCAGCGTCTGCAGCAGCCCAACACCCTCCCGTCAGGGACCTCTCCTCACCGTCCTGACGACTACCTCAGCTTCTACCATCTGGTGGCGCTAGAGGAGGAACGTTCCCCAAGTGACTTCTTCCAGCGATCCCTGCTCGCTACCTTCCTGCTCAAGGTGCTGCAACGGGCCCACTTCTTTGGAAAATGGGATGACGAAGGTAAACCAAAGAGTTTTTGTTTCAATTTGCTTTCGTAGTATTTACATATTTACATATATTTAATGCATATTATTTATACATCTCAATTTGCATATTTATTTATTGACACCCATGTTATAAATAACATCATACCATCCACAATCATACCTGTCACGTGTAACCCGGGGATGCTATCTAGTGCTAACAATCATTGTATGATGGACGATGTTCGAGAGTTGCCGCAAGTTGATCACTTAAACACACTAATTCCCTATACAAAAGGAAACCAACTTTAGATGCTAGATCCATTGGTTCTAATACTTCTTAACTCCCACCACACAAAGTTTACGTGCAATGTGTGTGTCTGATGTCAGTGCAAAGGGGGTCTATTGCCACTAATCTCATGCAAGTAGTAGCACGCCCTATTCAGGTAGCACGTCTCGTGCAAGTAACACCTCACATCCAAGCAGATTGAGATTGAGATTCATTTTATTTATTATCCCCCCCCCACCCATACCCATCGAGTGGGCGGTGGTGGAAAGGGTTACAGTGGCACATAATGGGTTGAGGAACTGCTCGTTTAGCTAAACAAGTGACAATCTTGTGAAGCTAGTTACGTCAAGCAGTAGTACGTCTTACTCAAGTAGCACATCTTATTCAAATAAGAGCTTCAGTCATTTAGCGAGTCTCATTCAGGTATATGCGTCACCTAATGTTACTTAAATGAACATAGGATGAGAACGTGTAATATTCCTGATGGCTGCTAAATTAGATCCCCTTCCACCAACCCGCAGGATCCCCGGACAAGGCGATGACAGACGACGAGGTGTTGGTAGGCGGCCTCCTGCTGCGACACCTTCAACTCATCCAGTTTAATGCCCACGAGGTCAGTAACTGTCATTTTGAAATAATAATGTGTGCAGAACTTTGCACATCTGGGGTCAATCACAATCAAATCGGGTTAATGCTCTGAAACTAGTACTGTATTGCAGCAAACATCTGTACTTATCAGTCTTTGTTTTTGTGTTTTTTGCATGCTTTAGCGTGGGTCAGACATGTGTGTTCAGATAGCGTCCTTATCCAGGCTTCTGACGGCTGTTGTGATGTTCGCCAGCTTAGCATTTACAGCTGATGTGAATTTTTATATCTCTGAAGCTAGAATTTTTAAATCTCCTCCCAGATCCTTTTCTCTCACTAACCCCGGTAAGTTACTACATTTATTTATATATTGTTTCTTTGCCTCTTTACGCCTGTTTTCATCATGATGGCCTTGCACTTATATGGGCTTAAGTCCAGTAGCCATTTACCCAGTCATATCTGCAGCACATAACTCTTCCTGTCTGCTCCTGCACTCCTCACTCGTCCTGGTTCTCCTCGAAAAGCAAATAAAATATTGTTTATTAGTTTTGTTACTTTTGTATACTGGAAATACCCTATACATTTATATCCATCCCCAAGCATTTTCCATTCCCCAACATTTGCCCACCTGCTCATTTGCACCCCTACATTCTCGCGCATTGGGAGGGCTTGCATTTTCATGAACATTTCCAAATACTGTTTGTACTGCGAGACATACTGGCATAGAGGACCAAAATACCTTTTTTCGATCGGTTGTAATCGAAAAATATCTAGTTAAAAGAAATTTGTGGTGAGGACGTGACTTACCATAGATGTGAAGTGTCTTGTATACATGACACTGATAGCGATAGTAATAGCGTTCCTATTAATAATATCTTTCAGGACACTTTTCTCCGTTTTATGAGCAGTCGTAACGAAGTTCCTGTAAATCAGTCTAACAGGCGTACAAGTGTTGTGTTAGTTGACTCTTCAGAGGTTGTATGGCGTTTCACCTTTCTTTTTATGACGTCTACATAAAAGCATGAAATAAATTCTTCATAAAAGCATCCATGCTTATATTCGTTGCATGAAAAGCATGCAGCGAATATAAGCATGAAATGATATATGTAAAACTGTCTTTGAAAATGTGAGAAGTCCTTGCGAAACGCTTTTGGGCGTCAGACCATAAATAAAAATTGAGAAAATGAATTTTGGAGAGTTAATTTTTCAATTACCCCCGACAGTGAAGAAAAAACGTAAGAATGTTGAGAAGAATCGTGTTAGAATCATTAATCTTACCCTTTCGTTCTATTCAACATATATCTACAAGAACACTGCTACCAAAATAATATATATTATATATATATATATATATATATATATATATATATATATATATATATATATATATATATATATATATATATATATTCCTCTTCAGTGGGGTCTGACAACTGGTGAAGGAAATCCTACCTGAGCCCTAGTTCAACAGGCAGGGGTACTGATCCCAGCTCACAGACTGCACAACCAAATGGGTCTCTCTCGCAGGACCAGCACCCCAACCACTGCCTTCTGAAGCCCATAAGCAATCCAGCTGGGATCGCCCCATTGCCGACCAAGAAGCTGCGACTTTGCAGAAGCTGCGCAACACCACATGACACTGCCCGACTTAGAGCAGTATCAGCTCCCCATGCAGGTGATTTCTATTAGCAATCCCAATGTCAGCAACCGGCACTCGTCTCACACCGCAGGCCCTCCGAATTGCCGTGGCTCTCCGCTCTCGCTGCCCCAATCCACACCGAATACGGGTGTATTTGCGGCGAGGCAGAGGCCGACAGGTACGGACGGCATGCCTTCTCTGCCAAAGGACAGGAGATGGGATGGCATGCAAGACGGCGAGGTCAATGACTTATAAGGAAGCCTTACCACAGCCGGCTGTCC
>WNGS01163519.1:16019710-16031431 GCA_020271785.1 Procambarus virginalis
TTTATTGTGACGAAACAGGACTGTTTTTGGAAAAGAATGCCAAAAAGGACATACATTACCAAGGAGGAAAAAAATCCTTGCCCGGACATAAGCCTATGAAAGATAGGTTTATGCTTGTGCTGTGTTCAAATGCGAGTGGCGATTTGAAAATTAAACCCTTGCTAGTGTATCATTCTGAAAATCCAAGGGTTTTCAAACAGTATAAAGTGCAGAAAATCCATTTGTGTGTGATGTGGAAGGCTAATAAAAAAGCATGGGTGACTAGGCTTATTTTTTCGGAGTGGGCAAATGAAGTGGTGTGCCCTGCCATAGAAAAAATATCTGCAGGAGAAACATTTGCCACTCGTGCTTCTCCTCGACAATGCTCCTGCTCATCCTCCAGGCTTGGAAGATGATTTGTTGCCCAGATACAATAAATTTATCACAGTTAAATTCCTTGCTCCTAACACCACTCCTCCAATTCAGCCTATGGACCAGAAAATCATAGCGAATTTTAAGAAACTTTATGAAAGGGCACTTTTCCAGAAATGCTTTGAAGTGACTGAAGCCACAAACCTCACCCTCAAAGAGTTCTGGAAACACCATTTTAACATTTGTAATGCTTTAAAACTCGTTGACAAAGCCTGTCAAGAAGTGATTCAAAGAACCCTGATCTCTGGCTGGAGAAAATTGTGGCCTGAATGTGTGAGAGAACTAGACTTTGAGGGGTTTGAGCCTGTAAATGATGCGCCTATTGTTGACGAAATTGTTACTCTGGGCCGGCAAATGGGCTTGGAATTGAATGATGATGATGTGGAGGAGTTGGTGGAAGAACACAACGAAGAACTGACCACCGAAGAACTCCAAGCCCTTCAACAGGAACAGCAAGACAACGCAGCTGATGATTCTACAGTGGAGGAGGATGAGGCAGTAGCGAATGTCCCTTCTGTAGAAATTAGGAAGGTGTGTCAGATGTGGGAAGAGATTCAAACAATTATTGAAAAGACTCACCCAGAGAAAGCTGTAGTAGGCTGTTGCCTTAATCTTTTCAATGACAATGTGATGCCTTACTACAGGGACAGCTTACTACAAACAGACAGGGGTTTCCAGGGCCTGTAGGCTGACTGCTACGGGAAGCCCGGCAAGGTGTTGCTAAACCGGGTTAAGAAACCCAAAAATAACAAGAGGGTAGAGGATAGCACTGAGGGCTGCGCGGACGATCGGCGCGGCAGTAAAGTGTGATGTTTGCTTGTTTCCTTGCGATTGTAGGGAGTTTCTACCTTTCTGTTCGGTTTTTGTTTTAGTTTTTTACCATGTGGGGTTTGTTTTGTCATGCCTACCTTTCTGGGTGCCTGACCCCGGTCGATGGCAGATAAGGAAAACCCCAACCACAAGAGGGTTTTCCAGTGCCATTGCTCCCTGAAACCTCTCTGAAGGGGCCAGGTTCTGGCGCTGGTCCCTGGTAGGTCTGAACTCCTTAGCTAATGTCCCGGTCTAATATAACATACATTAGCCCGATAAGCTCCAGGGAGCCGTAGGGGCTCCCTACAGAAAAATACTCTGTTCATTGTTTTGTAATGTCAGTAGTTGGCCAAGAGGGACCCTATATAAGCCTACTGTCCCTGACAATGGAAAATAACTTAACATAGAAAATTACATAACAGGTGGTGAGAGACCTAGATCTGTGGAGTGGAGATTGTATTAGTCGGTTACAGCTACACAACTGAAAATGGTGCATGTTGCCAGAAGAACATAATGTTTACATCAGCTTCAACAGTAAATAATTACTGTATATTGAAAAGTTCGTTGCTACGCCGATGCGGTATGTCCACCTGTTCTGACTGTGAGAAGATACTAACCTGAGGTTGGTATAATCTTGCATTAGGGAGCAACTGAGTGTACTGCTCAGAGAAGTGTTTTTCATATATACTGTACTAAAAGCTAGATTACTCTTATTAATTTAATAATATTTACTCATAGATGGGATATACAGTACTGTAATATTACAGTTTTAGTGTTTCGTTAAATTTTCTGTATATATGCCTATCATGATGTGGTCCGGTTGTCAATCAAACATCTTTTGATGCACTGAAATGCTGTTTTCTGCAACCATTTTTCCACCCAGGCATGAATACTTCCACTGCATCTCATTTCCTTGTGAACTATGTATTTATTCAATGAGATTGCACTGAAGTTAGACATTTGTCGTCAAGCTCATAGTAATCTGCTGCGTGGCTTAATGTGCACATGAAATGATGATTCACAGTAAGGTGAACTCTTCTTGTCATGTCTCGCTCATTAAATGTGCATTTCTGTGGAGAGCCCCTCCAGCTCCTCAAAGCTTACCAGGCTGATATGTATGTATTATACCATGACATCAGTCAATTCGATGAAGTTCTAGCCTACCAGGGACCACGCGCCAGAACCTGGCCCCCTCAGAGAGGCATGAGGAGCAATGGTCTATAGAAACCCCATGTGGTTGGAAGCATTCTATGTCTGCCATCTACCAGTTTAGGTACCCAAAAAGGTAGGCGTCCCAAAGCAAACTACAGCTGGATAAAAATTGCGACCAAAAGTCAAACTAGCAAGCAGAACTCCCCAAACCTATAACAAGCAAACAAGCACGACATCACCATCGTTGCCGCACCACTGTCTGTGCAGCTCCCCCCTCCCTGGGAGGGGGAACGGAGAGCCCCAGACCCCCCCACACTGGCTATCCAACCTCAGTTCTGAGGCTAATGTGTTGGGTGGTGGTCGCTCGACTCTGGATCCAATCTTTTAGCGGTGTTGTGCTGCAGTGTGGTGGTGGGCGAACCAGGTGTAATGCCAGAAGTACTGGGGCTGCATGCACCTAGAGTCACTTTCCGTAGGCGTCCTCTAAGTGCTGCGGTTGCAGTTTAGGTTTACCTTTCACAAACTGTTCAGGAACTATCTCCGCAGAGTTCTTTTGCTGCTCAGTGATTACCCACCCTTGGGGTCAGCTGGGGTTATCTTGCCACCGTTTGCCCTTGGGTAAGAGGTAGAATCATCGCTGGCAGGGGCGCAAAGTACTGTGCAGCTGTCTTATAATTCGCATAGTGGCTGGTTCTGTTCCTCCTGGTGAAGTTATCTTATCTTGAAGTTATCTTGATGATTTCAGGGCTTAGCGTCCCTGTGGCCTGGTCCTCTACCAGTCCTTCTTTTTGTTACACACTCCCAGGAAGCAGCCTGTAGCAGCTGTCTATCTCCCAGGTACCTATTTACTACTAGGTAACAGTGGCATCAGGGTGAAAGAAACTCTGCCCATTTGTTTCCATCTCCACTGGGGATCGAACCCAGGACTTCGAATCCAAAGCACTGTCCACTCGGCTGTCAGGCGTTGGACGTTGTATTTTTGCGGGGTTTTTCTTTTTCTTTTTCTTTTCTTTTTTTGCCTGGTGGGGGTTTGCCTGGTGTGACTACAGGACCACTTGTATTATTTTGGTGGCCCTTCGCTAGGGCCCCGTGATTGTACATGTCGCAGGGGTTCAGCTTTTTGTTTGTTTGTTTGGTAGTTTTGGGATAACTTGTTAGCAGTACCTTTCCTGGGCTTCCCTTAGCAGTCAGCCTAAGGGCCCCTGGAAAACCCCATTGGGGCTCATTGGTCCAATGGATGTGTTCTCTGAGTCCCATCTCACTTCGTGCGAGTTTGAAGATTGCTCTGTCCCCTTGTCTCATCCTGTTGCTGGCTTCCTAACATCTGTAGGTTTCGGAGTCGGGGCAAGGGTTTAGATGGTGGTGAGACTCGGGCAGTTTCAGGAGCTACCCTTCCAGTTCGGCGGCAGAGGCATTCGAGCCTGTTCCTCCTGCCGGGGCTTTTGGGTCAGACCAGCGGGCCCCTTCTTCCCTGCTTTTCCGGTAGACTCTGCTTTTTCTCCAGAGGCAGATGGTTTGAAGGACGGCTCTGCCCGGGTCCTACCATGGAGGATCCTAAGGCTGTGAAGGAGTTGACTTGGGGTGCTTGGGCCCCATTTGACCCCACTTGGATGTTGGTGTCCTTGACTTGGGGTTTGTTGTTGCAGGGTGAAGGGACCTGTACAAATTTTATATGAGTTCAGCTCCTTCCCAGGTTCTCTTGGGTTCTTCGGTTCCCTCTTTCCGGAGGTTTTCGGTTTCTCGCATCCCACCTAGGGAGGTTCGGGAGGCTATTGGGTCGTACCTCCTGTGAGACCTGGATTTCGCCTCGATAATGAACCCTTCTTCATTTGAGTTTGGTTCTTCTTTTCCTTACTGGGTGCATTATGAGGTGCCGGAGTCTTCCTGGTTGGCCAACTGCCCTTTCTTTTCATTGTGAGTGTGGCATGCATTTTGTCGGATCCACACGCTTGAATGGCAGAAAACTACTACAGTGGTTCAGGTTTGCCTGGGGGGGGGGCTTGTTTGAGGACCTCAATGCATGCTTGTTTGCTCCTGTTTTTCCTTGCGATGTCAGTCAGGTGCAGCTTCACGTGCAGGTTCCCGCCCTTTCGGCATCCTAGGTGGCTGAGGATTTGCGTGCCAGTGAGTATTTGGCTTCAGTCTTGCGCTTCTTTTTCCTGCTTAAGCTGTCTTCAGATTGGCTCAAGGAGGATGTGGAGGCGCTGGATTCCGGGTCTGCGTCCAGTGCACTTGCCTCAGCGGCTCGTGCATCAGCTGCCTTGTTGAAGTTGTTTACACCCATTCTGAAGGAAGAGGTGTCTGTTCTTTGCTTCGTGCCTTGCGTGCCGACAGGCGGTGCGTGCTCACTCTTCGGAATTTGCTAGGGCATTTTCGTCAGCTTTTTGTCCGTTGCTGTTTACAGAGTCTGCAGTTGTGCAGTATCTGCAGGCAGCTTCATCTAGTTATTGTTCCATATTGGACTTGTTGGTTCCCGGGGAAGGCATGGGGGTCCGGCCCAGAAGGGTCGTACCAGGGGCTCGGGGTTCCTTTGGTCATGGTGGGCCAGTGGTGCCAGATTTGGAGCCTGGCCATCCTTCGGAGCTGACAGTGTCTGGTTGGTGCAGTGCTATCTCCGAGTGTCGTTCGGCTTCTCGTAAGGGTTGTCGGCCCTTTTCGGTTCACCCCATTGACGAGGCAATGGGTGGGGGGGGGGGGGGCTCACACTGTTTGCCTGTGCCTGGTCCCACGATTTGTGGGCATTTCAGGTCATTTCTTTTGGCCTCTGGTGGCATTGGGTGGCTCCTACTCCTTCATAGGGTTTGTGGCTAGCGGGGCAGGCCTCTTCTGTGTTCTGTCAAGTCATCCTGGAGGGGGTACTCGTCAGTTGTTCGAGCAGCTGTGCGGGAACCTCGCCATGCTGGTTTACCTGTCGGGTTGGATCTGGCATCAGCGGCTGTTCTGGTTCCTTTGGGAATGTCTCTTCCGCTGCTCTCGCGATCGCTGGGTTTCGACTCTGGGGGGCCTTGCGTCAACTGCTGAGTCACCGGCTTCCTCTTCAGATATTTCGGGGTTCAGTGCTGTGGCGCCTATCCAAGCCCTCGTTCAGTGTGTTCATGGATGTGTTATCTCTCGGCTGGGGCTTTGTGGCCAGTGTTCACCAGGCTGGCCAGGGTCAATGAGGTCCGTCCTTCCATCGGGCTCACAGTACGGTACGGGAGTTCACGGCAGTGTGGCTTTTGCTTCAGAGGGTTCGTGTCGCTCGTGGAGCGACGATATGAGGTACATTCGGACTGCTCCCCAGTGGTTCATTGTCTGAACCGCGGGGGTTCGATGCAGTCCTCAGCTCTTTGGGGCTGGATGTTTCAGGTGACTCGTCTGCTGGATTCTTGGGGTTTGGCTCTCTGGGTGGTTCATATCCATTGAATGTCCAACATCCTGGTGGACGGCCTGTCCCGATTCATTCCCCTGTCCACGGAATGGACAGTCGACGCCGACTCCTTCAGTTGGCTCTGCCGGACATACGGGCGTTTGGTGGTGGACCTCTTCATGTCGGCGTGGTCAAGGCATCTCACGGTATATGTGGCGCCCTTCCCCGACTGCGAGGCCATCAGGGTTGATGCCTTTCGGCAGGATTGGTCAAGGTGGGGTTACCTGTACCTTCTTCCCACGGTCCAGCTGTTGCTTCGGGTTCTGGCTCGGTTGGAGACTTACCAGGGGAGAGTAGTCCTGTTGGCACCTTGGTGGCCAGCCCAGCCTTGGTTTCAGGTGCTGCTTGCTTGGTGTCCGAACCCAGGGAGCTTTCCGCAGCTCCACAGTCCAATACGTAGCTGGTTCGATCTTTTCCTACAATCTTCGCATCTGGTCTTTCTGATACGGGTTTAATGCCACTTGTATGGTAATCAGGTGGCTTCGTTGGTGTTGTTCCACCTGCATGTTTCGTCTCGGCAGTAGTATGAAATTTCCTGGCGGACTTTTCATCACTTTTTGTCTTTTTGTAGGTTGTCTTCGATTTCTGATTGGGTAGTTTTGTCTTTTCTCTTGTGGCTGTTTCAGTATCGTCATCTTATGCTGAATACTGTCGTCTCGTATCGTGCAACGTTGGCAGAGCTGCTTCAGCTTATGTTCAGGGGAGATGTCACTTCTGCTCCGTTCTGCAAGTTTTCTTGCGCTTTGTTTCACCTCTGGCCTGCTCATGCAACGCCTGAGCCATCCTGGTCGTTGGACCGGGAGTTCTCTTTTCTCTTGTTTCTTCGGTTTGTGGTGGCCCCTTCGGTTCAGGATTGTTTTTCTAAGGCTCTTTTTCTTGTTGGCCACTGGGGTTGGGTTGGGGACCTTCATTCTCTCCTCCGGCACAGGGGTTTCTGCTCCTTTGGTCCTGGTGGTCAGTTTGTTCGTTTGCAGCTGTCTCCTTCTTTTCTGGCAAAGAATGAGACTGCAGGTTTCCTGATGGGGTCCTTGGGTTGTTGATGCTTGGTTGGTTCGGCCGGTGGTGCACCATGTCTTGTGTTCAGTTGCAGCTCGCCATCGTTACTTGCACGCCACGGCCTCGGTGGCTGGGGACGCACTTTGGATAGACCCAGTTTCCCTTCTTCCCTGTTCCAGGGTGCAGGTCTACCAGGTCGTCCGTAGGGTTATTCGGTCCAGCAAGCCTGCGGTCTATCGCCATGCCTACGACGTTCGCGATTTCGTGGCTTTAGCTGCTGTTTTAGGTAATGTATCCTGGGCTGACATTCGGGCATAGGGTTTTAGGCGGTTGAACAGGGTCCTGACCTGACATTCAGGTACAGGGATTTTGGAGATCGGACAGGGGCCTGGCCACCTTATTAATGTTCCTGGCTCTACTTGGGTCGTAGGTTGCAGCCCGTTGTCTCAACTTCGAATTGAGGCGCGACCACCTCCCGGGTAAGTCCCTCTTTTTCTTGTCTTTGATTAAGTAGCTCTGGGGAGCCGGAGGAGCTCTCCACAGAAAACCGCGGTCGAGTGTAATGAAACGCCATTTTCTGGGTGAGTCCCGGAGGCTTCCTAGCAAACCCTGCCTCCCACCGGTCGGCAGTTTTTTGCGTTTTTAACATGCAGCTTCTGAACTGGGGTTGGATAGCTGGAGCTGGGGGACTGGTGCTTCCCCTTCCCCCTCCCAGGGAGGGATGAACTTCACAGACAGAGGCACGACGGCGATGGTGATGTCATTGCTTGTTTGTATGTTTTTGGTTTGAGAAGTTCTGCTTGCTAGTTCGGCTTTCAGTCGCAATTTTTAACCAGCTGTAGTTTGTTTTAGGACGCCTACTTTTATGGGTGCCTAAACCAGTAGATGGCAGACATAGAATGCTTCCAACCACAGGGGGGTTTCTATATGCCATTGCTCCTTGTGCCTCTCTGAGGAGGCCAGGTTCTGGCTTGTGGTCCCCAGGTAGGCTAGAACTCCATCAAGTTGACTGATGCCACAGTCTAATACATATCAGCCCGATAAGCTCCGGGAAGCCTCCGGAACTCACCCAGAAAATGGTGTTTCATTACATTCAATGCTGTTTTTTTATTGTTGGATGTTGCAATGTGCTTATTAGTGCACATGTTATGGTGTATCTGAGCAGCCAAGACTCAGCACTGAACTTGATTTTTCTTTGCTGATTCTTCCTCATTTATTTTACTTAACATTGGGTTATCTTTCCAGATGTATTTATGCATCAAGATTGCTCCATGGTTACTACTCAGGGACTTACTTGCGAGCTTTTTGGTCATCAGAATTCCTGTATTATTTCTATCCTGTCACACTTGTCATGTGGTTATTAGGGAAGGTAAGATATCTAAATCCTATCATTATTATTTTGTTTTTCTGTGGGGAGTACCGTCGGCTCCTTGAAGCTATCGTACTGATCAAGTGCCATACTAATTGAGTGTCATCAGTTGCAGAGTTCAGTGTAAGCCTACTGAGGACCATGAGCCAGAATCTGGCCCCTCTCAGAGAGGCAAAGGGAGCAATGGCTCATGAACACTACATTTAGAGTATGTCATCTTGCCATCAACCAGGGAAGGCACCCAGAAAGGTAGGCGAATCAAAACAGACTACTGTCTGGTTGAAAAATGTGACCTACGTTATCTTGAGAGGTTATCTTGAGATTATTTCGGGGCTTTTTAAGTGTCCCCATGGCCCGGTCCTCGACCAGGCCTGCACCCCCAGGAAGCAGCCCGTGACAGCTGACTAACACCCAGGTACCTATTTAACTGCTAGGTAACAGGGGCATAGGGTGAAAGAAACTTTGCTCATTGTTTCTTGCCGGCGCCTGGGATCGAACCCAGGACCACAGGATCACAAGTCCAGCGTGCTGTCCGCTCGGCCGACCGGCTCCCCACGTCCTCATAAGCACAGAAGAACTCCCCAGAAAACTCCATCCCCCTCCCCCTAGGAGTGTGTGTGTTGGCTGGTGGGGCACACTGCGGCTGACGCAACCTGCTTTTCAGCTATTGATGGCAGGCCGATGTTTCTCTCTGACTGCTTGTTTGCGGTTGTGGAGTTTCGGGGGTTTTATTGTGCTTTTGCTTTTCCTTTTTTTTGCCTTTTTTGGTGGAGGAGTTCTGCTTTTCACCTGATTAGGCTTTACCTAGGGTGTGGTGGTGGTGGTCCTCCTCAGTTGACCCTGAGGCTTTTCTCCGGCTGCTTGCAGTCGAATTGCCTGCATTGACAGGGTTTACCGGCTTAGCTGGCTCCTGTGTTTGGTTCTTTCCCGGCTTGCCAGGTTTGGGTTCTTGGTTTCCTGGCTTACCCTGATTAGTTGGCATTTTCAAGATCTCGCGTTGTCACTTCTCACGAGTCTCGCATCGGAACCACAGTGTCTCCGATCTCCTGGCGAGCTCGCTAGCATAGGAAAGTTTTCTGTATGGCAGACGTTCCATCTGGTTCCTTGCCAGCTTGGGTTCCAACATGGAACATTCATGGATAGCGTGCTCTCTTCTCTTCTCCTTGGTTTCTTGTGGCCCCTTAGGTTCTGTATTGTTTTCTGATGCTCTTTTCTTGTTGGCATTGTCCTCTGGGGGTTGGGTCAGGGTGCTTCATGCCCTCCTCCGGCCCCTGGGTTCGGCTATTTTGGTTCTTCTGATAGGTTTGTTCGCTTGCAGCCATCTCCTTCTTTTCTGGTGAAGACAGGCACGACTGCTTTCCAGAGGGGCCCTTGGGTTGATGCTTGGTTGGTCTGGCCGGGGGTGCATTGTGTGTTGCGTTCGGTTGCGGCACTTCACCGTGCTCGGCGTGCTACAGCTGCCGTGACCAGGGTCATGCTTTGGGTCGTTATGGGTTCCCTTCTTCCCTGTTCCAGCGTGCGTTTCTCTCGCGTTGTCTGCGGGGTGGTTCGGTCCTGCCAGCCTGCTGTCTGTCCCCGTACCCATGTCGTTCATAGGTTGGCTCTGCGTTCCTTCGTTGTTGTTCCTGGGCCTTGTCGGGCCTGTGTGGCCTTGGGTTGGCAGTTGCAGTTTTGTCTCCGCTTCGCGTTGGGGAGTGTGTGACTTCCGCCTCTCGGGTTAAGTCCCTCTTGTTTTCGTCTTTGGGTAGGTAGCTCCGGGGAGCCGGTGGGGCTTCCCCCAGAAAACCAGCATTGAATGTAATTAAACAGCATTTTCTGGGCGAGTTCCAGAGGCTCCCCGGCAACCCTCCCTCCCTCCCGGTCGGAAGTTTTCGCTTGTTTTTGATATCTAGCCTCAGAACTGGGGTGTGGATGGCTGGCCCGGGGGTCTGGGGCTCTCCCTTTCACCTCCCGGGGGCGGGGAGATCTGCGCAAACGGCGGCGACGTGTGATGTTATACCGTTTCCTCATTTCTGTTTGGGGAGTTCTATTCACTTGCTCAGCTTTTTGTAGCAATTTTCACCAGAATAGGGATTTGTTTTGGGATGCTTACCTTTCTGGGTGCTTAACCCGGTCAATGGCAGACATAGAATGCTTCTAACCACATGGGGTTTCTATAGGCCATTGCTCCTCATGCCTCTGTGAGGGGGGCCAGGTTCTGGCTAGTGGTCCCCGGTAGGCCCACAGAACTCCATACACATGACTGATGCTAAAGTTTGACATTAGCATATCAGCCTGGATAGCTCCGGGGAGCCTCCGGGACTCGCCCAGAAAATGGCGTTTCATTACATTCAACGCTGTTTTTTATTATTATTATTATTATTTTCTACCACAGACGTGGCCACACATTTACAATGCTAACTAGTATGTATAAATTTTCTTCTGTCCTTCATGGACATGCGAGAGATCTGTTAAACATATTGTTCAGGTATTTATTGAACAGTCAACCACAGAAGATGATTGTAGTGCGATTAACATGCTAATCTAACCTACATACATAAATACATTGATACTCAGAATTACGTCTGTCCTGCTTAAAGGGTTTGAAATGTCTGTTATATAGTGTCATTAATGTGCATTCACAAAGGTGAAATGCAATTCTGACCTGCTTGCACATATCCTGTATGCACATACATACATACATACATACATACATACATACATACATACATACATACATACATACATACATACATACATACATACATACTGTACATACATACATACTGCACATACATACATACTGTACATACATACATACTGTACATACATACATACTGTACATACATACATACTGTACATACATACATACATACATACATACTGTACATACATACATACATACATACTGTACATACATACTGTACATACATACTGTACATACATACATACATACATACATACATACATACATACATACATACATACATACATATATACATACATATATATATATATATATATATATATATATATATATATATATAATATATATATATATTATATATACAGTATTATATATATATATATATATATGTATATATATATATATATATATATATATCTATATAATATATATATGTATTATGTATATATCTATATATATATATGTATATATATGTATATATATATGTCGTACCTAGTAGCCAGAACGCACTTCTCAGCCTACTATGCAAGGCCCGATTTGCCTAATAAGCCAAGTTTTCAAGAATTAATTATTTTTCGACTACCTAACCTACCTAACCTAACCTAACTTAACTTTTTTGCCTACCTAACCTAACCAATAAAGATAGGTTAGGTTAGGTAGGGTTGGTTAGGTTCGGTCATATATCTACGTTAATTTTAACTAAATAAAAAAAATTGACCTCATACATAATGAAATGGGTAGCTTTATCATTTCATAAGAAAAAATTAGTGAAAATATATTATTTCATGAAAACTTGGCTTATTAGGCAAATCGGGCCTTGCATAGTAGGCTGAGAAGTGCGTTCTGGCTACTAGGTACGACATATATATATATATATATATATATATA
>WNGS01163519.1:16031441-16067237 GCA_020271785.1 Procambarus virginalis
GGGGGCCAGGTTCTGGCTAGTGGTCCCCGGTAGGCCCACAGAACTCCATACACATGACTGATGCTAAAGTTTGACATTAGCATATCAGCCTGGATAGCTCCGGGGAGCCTCCGGGACTCGCCCAGAAAATGGCGTTTCATTACATTCAACGCTGTTTTTTATTATTATTATTATTATTTTCTACCACAGACGTGGCCACACATTTACAATGCTAACTAGTATGTATAAATTTTCTTCTGTCCTTCATGGACATGCGAGAGATCTGTTAAACATATTGTTCAGGTATTTATTGAACAGTCAACCACAGAAGATGATTGTAGTGCGATTAACATGCTAATCTAACCTACATACATAAATACATTGATACTCAGAATTACGTCTGTCCTGCTTAAAGGGTTTGAAATGTCTGTTATATAGTGTCATTAATGTGCATTCACAAAGGTGAAATGCAATTCTGACCTGCTTGCACTATCCTGTATGCACATACATTACATACATACATACATACATACATACATACATACATACATACATACTACATACATAAACATACATACTGTACATACATACATACTGCACATACATACATACTGTACATACACTACATACTGTACATACATACATACTGTACATACATACATACTGTACATACATACATACATACATACTGTACATACATACATACTGTACATACATACATACTGTACATACATACTGTACATCATACATACATACATATATACATACATACATACATAATATATATAATATATATATATATATATTATATATATATATATATATATATATTATATATATATTATATATAATATATATATATATATAATATATATATATATATTAATATATATAGATATATATATATATATATATATAGTATGTATATATATATATATATATATGTATATATATGTATATATATATGTCGTACCTAGTAGCCAGAACGCACTTCTCAGCCTACTATGCAAGGCCCGATTTGCCTAATAAGCCAAGTTTTCAAGAATTAATTATTTTTCGACTACCTAACCTACCTAACCTAACCTAACTTAACTTTTTTGCCTACCTAACCTAACCAATAAAGATAGGTTAGGTTAGGTAGGGTTGGTTAGGTTCGGTCATATATCTACGTAATTTTAACTAAATAAAAAAAAAAATTGACCTCATACATAATGAAATGGGTAGCTTTATCATTTCATAAGAAAAAAATTAGTGAAAATATATTATTTCATGAAAACTTGGCTTATTAGGCAAATCGGGCCTTGCATAGTAGGCTGAGAAGTGCGTTCTGGCTACTAGGTACGAATATATATATATATATATATATATATAGATATATATATATAGATATTATATATATATATATATATATATATATATATATATAGATATATTATTAATATAATATATATATATATAGATATATCTATATATATAATATATAATATATATGATATATATATATATTATTATATATATAATTATATATATATATATAGATATATATATATATATATATATATATATATATATATATATATATATATATATATATATATATATATATATATATATATATATATATATATAAATAAATCACACACACACACCTATATGAACCCCATAATTTTGAGCATAGTGATGTTCCACACATTGAACTATATAAATTCCACAAATTACAGACTTTTGAATAATATTACAGCAAAATATCAGAGAAGATATGAATGAGAAACATCAAAATAATTGTGAAACATTATATTCGTGGCAACTGCCGACCCACGGGGTGGCAAGGTCTGGTGACCTCGAGCGCTCCATCGCTCAACACCCATAATTTGCTCAACTTCCCAGTTCCATCGCAGCTAAAGTATGACACATACAATATTTTTTTTTAGATTCCCGTGATCAGAGACTGCATTTTAACAATATAAGAATAGGAAATAATTTTTTGGAAAGAATTTATTTTCAGCACACCACACAATTTGTCATATTTTAATGCAGAGCAGTGCAGTGGTTAATCTCTCCCAGAGTCTCCTCATGAGAAGAAAAATTCCCCATGTCGTTAATGGGGAAACCAAGGTATCTGTAAGAATCGCAGTTCTCAAGTGCACGCCAATCTATATGATAATTGAGTGGTGGAATACCACATGGAATTAGAGCACGAGTTTTCTATACAGAGATAAGGAGTCCACATTCCTCAGCTCTAGTAGCAAAAGCATTGAGCAGAACTTGCATTTTAGGCAGCCTGTAAACATGTATCATCAGCATAACAAATGACCGTATATATATTATTAGTTGGAAAATCTGTAATATGTTTATGCATTAGAACATTTGAACAACAAGGGGCTGAGGATCCCTCCTTTTGGAGTTGCCAGTTCAAAGTGTTTACTCTCTGTGCTTTTAATACCATTAAACAAAACATATGCTGTTTGATTAGACAAATAGCCCTTTATCAATTTCAGTAATTTTCCTTGTATTCCTACCTCAGCAAACTGTTCTAATATGATTTCTCTGTTTGCTGTATCAAAAGCTGCTGCAAGGTCGATGAAGGCTGCTTGAGGGGAAGCTTCAATATGAGCAAAGTATTCAGCAAAACAGTGTTGTGTACTGAGCCAGGTATAAATCCAAAGAGTTGGGGGTGACAGGTGCCCCTGTATGTGAAACATGAGTCAGTTAAGGACAATGCATTCAAGCACTTTACAAACACACAATGTTAGAGATATTGGTCTATAATTATCTGAGTGTGGTTTGGAGATAGGAACAAGAACACGCTTCGTTCAAGCATCAGGTAATACTCCTTCACTTAAACTACTCCTGTAAAAACACTAAAAGTGTATTTAACATACAGTACAGTATATACAATGTACTTTTGATTAACTTTTTATGAAACCAAGGAATTATTACAAAATTAGCAATGCTTTAGTCTTGATTTTTTTTTTTATCAGGCACAATTAGCTGAGGTGGGCTGGGTGACGTTGCTGTATGTATCCTCGGCTACAGTTGCATTTACTGGATTTTGTGTAGTACAACAGCTGGTGTATGTTCTCAGAGGCCAGACAGCTTATGAGTATAACAAAGTAAGTAGATTTGGCAGGACCCAGTGCATGCATGTAATTTTGGGAGCCTTAAGTTTATGATAGAAGAATAACGTGAAGGATTATGTAGAGTTGGTTGAATACAATATCATATAATACAGTACATATTGACAGGTGCATTTTTAAGTTACATGTGGGCTTATATTTTGATCCTGATTCAAGGGGTCACATATATGATCACCCATGCTAAGACACAGTCAGTTGTGCACATTTCCTATCACCTGTTATCTTTGTTCACCTAGCAGTAAATAAGTACCCAGGAGTTAAGCAAAAGGAAACCACATAGAAAGAGGCTATCCACAATATTGTTGGTACCGTAATAAAATTTGATCGACTTAGTTGGGGATTCAAACTCAGTCCTACAAAAGACAAGACTTATTTGAGGAAACAAACCGGGATCCTCACAGGGATTTCTGAAGTACCTGTACATTACTCAACTGAGGCTTTAAACCTTCAGTGGAGCACTGTTATGGTATCTAGCAGCATTCGTCCCCTTCATTCATGTCTATATAAGATGTAATCCACACTGTAATGGGTAATAACATTTCATTCACTTAGATTGTCAGGGATTTGAACTCAAGCCTGAAAATAAGGCACATTAACTGTGTCACTCTTTTTACAGAACATCACTTGCTAATCAAGTTGCTAAGCACTGCCTGGTACTGATTTGACTCGAAAGTAGCCATCCCAGATGCAGTAACACAGTAACATCAGAGGAAATATCTCTGGTGGTTATTGGTCTTTCTCACTGGGCATCAGAGAAGAGAACGCTGAAACATTGCCAAAGCGGATCAGTAAAATCAGAAACACACAATTGAGCAGAAATCATGTGGGATCAGAGATCTACCCACTATTGGTAGGTACATAACAAAATAATGAGACAGGCATCTAAGACCCCACAACCTCCCTCCCAAATAATGTTTGGCATCACCAAATCCCTGGTCACCACCAGGTAGCAACTTGATTTGATCAAGAACCCAGAAAAGGCAACTTTTTGCCTTTTTTATTTATTTAAAAATAGACTATAAAAATGTTCTAAAGAACAAATCCTTATGTTGGACAATTTCCTAAAGATAGCCATTACTTATCTTAATAGACTTTAGTTTGTCTTAGCCATTACTTATCTTAATAGACATTAGTTTGTCTTCGGCGGGATACTAGAAAGCTGTTCTTGTTCTGATTAGGCAAGAGAGTGAGGTGCTTGCCTTTTTCTGGGTTCTTGATCAAATCAAGTTGCTACCTGGTGGTGACCATGGATTTGGTGATGCCAAACATTATTTGGGAGGGAGGTTGTGGGGTCTTAGATGCCTGTCTCATTATTTTTCTTATGTACCTACCAATAGTGGGTACATCTCTGATCCCACATGATTTCTGCTCAATTGAGGGGGCAAGGCAATTCGCAGTGATTCTTTGTTCGCTGTGTGCCAAGACAGTTGTTAGGAGCTTGGTGTGTTCATTATGTCCTATCTTTACCGATGACCTAAGCTCAAAGAAGCTACTGATGGAGCTAGACCCAAAACAATATAAATATGCAATGAAATAGATACATATGATGAAATACAATATTAAAGCTATAATATAAACAGTGTCACACAAATGTTGGAAATTATATTTTGCAAAATGAGATATGCTACAAGCAAATTTGAAATGTGTAATGTATATTTCGAGTTTGAAATTTTAGCTTGCATGCATTTTAAATTGGGTTTCTCTTTTATTTATTTTTTCATATTATAGGGTCTGCTCATGGTACACCGATCAGCATTTCACAATTTTCTTCATGTGTTTGGCCGATATTGGATTCTTCACATTCTGATTCCCTTTCCACGGCGACACACTGTTACTGATCCTCGAAGTTTTCTCAAAATTGTTTGAGAAAGACAAAAATTGTGAGCGTAGAAGTGTGAGCAGCTTATTAAGGTCTCTCTGATGTTTCATCTGGCTGTTGTAGAAGCACATTACCAAATATTCAGAAAACCTTAGTTTTGAGGTACAGTATTTGAAATCAAATAATAATACCTCTAGTTCTGCTGAATGATGCCGAGTTAGAAAGTCTATGGAGTTTTTAATTAAAACAGTGTCTTAAGCAGGTAAGCTTAGATACAAATTATTTATTTGGTCTATTTACAAAAAATAATCCTCTCAAAACACCCATGCTAGCATTTTTCTGGCACTGATTGATTGAGAGTATCTTCCCTCCATAATGATCTTCCATATAATCTTGGCAGCTGGAAATATATAAACATTAGTGTATTTATTATTGTTTTTGTGTTCTTTAAGCAGGATATTTGTTGTGTATTGATTGGGGATTCAAATTATTTACATTTTTATTACAACAGATGTTAAGGTGAATATTAGTGATCCTTGGAAACGGTGTACACATTAATATGAATTGGTGAGCCATTATCAAAAAGGAAGATTAATGTACTGTATTCTTGTAGTCATATTTTCTTAAAAATGCCCTATACCTGTATATCAATGTTACACATATCATAATGTTAGTCAAGGTCTTTGAAGTTAATTTTCAAAGGTATTTTAGTTTACTTTGCTAGTTTAAAGATTAATAACTTCGGAAAAGTGTGAGAAGATTCATGTCATCTCAGTGAAGTGCACTGGGCCTGTTTTCATGCATGAGAGGATGTTTGTGTTGTCCACCTTAGGACTTCTAGAAATGTGCTCATAAGATGGCTACTAAATATTTCAAAATTTATTTTAAAATTAACTGCACTGTGCAAAAATTTTTTAATATCACTGAAACATTTTTAGATATTACTGTTAATAAGACTTGCCTTTTGGCTTCCAATTTTTTACGTTTTGAGGAACTGTGGAACCATGAGCTACCTAGGCAACACAAATGCATTGTACTGAGGAAAAGAATTAGCATACAAATGTGGTCAACAGTATTGTTTACTCCTTTATGCTTTTTGTGGGTACTCCAGTTACTCAATTATGCTTTTAAGACTGCTCAGATTACTCATTTGAACTATTATGGGTGCTCATATTACTCATTTGAACTACTGTATTATGGGGGCTTACATTTGAGTCTATGGGTACTCAACCCCCCTGAATACTAGAATGTCCCAAGAAATCATAGAAGCTTATTGCAGTACTCAGTGCTACTAAAATAATACCAAAATGTCTCCTTTATTATTATCTGTGAAAGATATGTAGATAATCCCAATGATAGTTTATATTTGAATCATATTAAATAAGTTTGTTGTTTGTGTATATTCCCAAGAGAGATGATATTTTTCATTAGTTAGGGGAGGTTGTTATTTTTAATTAAATAGTACCCTGTATATGATTTTATTATAAAAAAGGTGAAATGTAGAAGTTTACAACTGGTTTAGGCTTACAAATAAGTAATGTCCAACTTTTTATAGGCTTTATTTGGGGAATTGTTTGTAAAAAAATTAAGAAGAATGCAGGAGTGTTTGGTGAATTAAAGAACTTTTTGGTGTCCAGGAGGTTCTGTTGTCCAGGAGGTTCTGACATCCAGGAGGTTTTGGCATCCAGGAGGTTCTGGTGTCCAGGAGGTTCTGATGCCCCAGGAGGTTCTCTTCTCCAAACTCTTCTGGCATCCAGGAGATTCTGGTGTCCAGGAGGTTCTGTTCTCCAAAACCTTCTGGCATCCAGAAGGTTCTTGTGTCCAGGAAGTTCTGTTGTCCAGGAGGTTCTGGCATCCAGGAGGTTCTGATTCCCCAGGAGGTTATGATGTTCAGGAGGTCCTGGTGTCCAGGAGGTTCTGTTCTCCAGGAGGTTTTGATGTTCAGGAGGTCCTGGTGTCCAGGAGGTCCTGGTGTCCAGAAGGTTCTGTTCTCCAGGAGGTTTTGATGTTCAGGAGGTCCTGGTGTCCAGGAGGTTCTGTTCTCCAGGAGGTCCTGGTGTCCAGGAGGTTCTGTTCTCCAGGAGGTTTTGATGTTGAGGAGGTCCTGGTGTCCAGGAGGTTCTGTTCTCCAGGAGGTTCTGTTCTCCAGGAGGTTTTGATGTTCAGGAGGTCCTGGTGTCCAGGAGGTTCTCATTACCCCAGAGTAACCTTTAATGGTACAGGTATCAGATCTTCTCAGTCTGATGGTCTGCCAGAACGTTTATAAAGAAAATGTTAACTTGAGCTTGATTTCTTGCTATATACTTCAGAACAGTAATTATAATGTACAGAAACATTTGTTATACAGTTGTTGCTCTCCATTAGTGTGGTTATTTTATATAGCTGACAGTTTAGGATCAAGTGTAGGGCAAATATCAATATCCAGCATATCATCAACTATTACAGGGGTCAGAAGTTGTGTCCAATAGGAATACTACAAAATTAGCTAACATAAAGTGAAGTTAATTGATTATTCTCAGACACATCATAAAAATTAGAGGTGAAAGAGAAAAGTGCTTAATTTGTAGGTGTAAATTATAAAAATTGTAAGATGAATAATATCTTCAATGCTTGATTAATTATTGCATTAGTCTAAGCAATACAAGAGTTCAATGTAAGATGTAAGTTTTTAATGTTGCATGGTTTACCATGCTTGCACAGTAGCTGGATCTTAGCAGTATTAACTGTTAAATATATGGTATTGCTTTAATCAATACAATTAAAATTTGTTGGTATTCAATGGTACATTGATACGTCTCAACACTCCTTCAGTGTAACTCCTACGATGACATTTATATTTTAATCTTCAATTTCTTTCCCGTAACTTGTACTGAATTGTTTTTATTAAAGAACTTTAGTATGCAAAATCAATTAACTGTACTATATACAGTGGTACCTTGGAATACGAGTGTCCCTGTATACGAGTTTTTCGGAATATGAGCAGGATTTGCTCGGAAAATTTACATCGGAATACGAGCGTTGCCTCGGAAGACGTTGAAGTGTTGATATGCGTACAGGCCGACTAGCGCGTGGTGGCACGGCGATCGCGCCTCGGTTTACCAGTGCCTCGCGCCCAGTGACTATCCCACCTGAATTCTTCACAAGGATTTACAGTTTTTTGTTGGATTTTTGGCCATTTGAGCATAAAAGTTATTATATATCTCACCATGGGTCCCAAGAAAGCCAGTGGTAAGGTTCAATCTAAGAAAATAGTTGTGAGTAGAGGCAGTAGAGGATGTCCCTTCATTAAGAAAATGTGTGAAGTATGGGAAGAACTGCAAAGTTTTGTTGAAGAAACTCGCCCAGATAAAGCTGTAGCAGGCCGTTTCATTGACCTTTTAAATGACATACTGTAGTAAAATGTATGTCTTACTACAGACAAGTGTTAAAATGTAGGGAAAAACAAGTGTCGTTAGACAGATTCTTAGTAAGACAAGCGAGTCCTAGTGGTATGCAGGCAAAATGTGCCAGTGTGTGCACACCAATGAAGTCCTCACTGCCTGATGTTATAAAGGAAGGGGATTCCCCTTCCAAACAGTAACACCTCTCCTCCTCCCTCCTCCTCGCCATCTTCCATACGCCAACAGCAATCATTAGCAAGGGTAAGTAATAACTTGAACATACTTTTCTAGTGTAGATTTAGATGAATTGGGTATAAAATTTAGTTTGAAGTGAGGTTTTTGAATAGTCAGGAATGGATTAATTCATTTCCCATTATTTCTTATGGGGAAATTGGCTTCAGTTTAAGAGTTTTTGGATTACGAGCTCTCCTGGAACGGATTAAACTCTTGAACAGAGGTACCCCTGTATAAGAATGACATTTTACATTAATAATTTCTAAACAAATTATTTGATAAAACATTAACCCTTTTATTGCGCAACACATCATATGATGTGTTGAGTCACTTGCAGTAACTTGCGCTCCACATCATATGGTGTTTTGAAGTACCGCGCAAGATTTGAAAGGCCCGCGGGGTAGAGGGGGCCTCCATACGCTGCTCAGGGGCTATAGTAAACTGCCGCCATTTTGAAAAAAAAATCCAGCTCACGCTACCATCGTGTGGGAGGCCTCAGTTACCCAGCAGCCACCATGTCGAGCGTACGGCCGAACGCTTCCCGGGCGCGCACCACGCAATCACTCACCCAAGAGCAAATAACCAGTGAATTATTTTCTGATGGTGAGGAAAGTGATTTTGATGACTCTGACATTGATAAAGACTACACACAATTGACCGATGATGATAGCACGGACAGTGAAAATGAGATACAGCCGCCTTCCATGGCGAGGCCTATACGCTCACCCATGCCACCTCGCCCAAGTGTCTACTCCAATTCACCCTCAACCACACAGTTCCTGTGGTTATTTAGAGTCTGAGGATATTTTCAGTGACGAGTCAGAGGAAGGTGACTCTTTTTCTGGTTTTAGTGAAGTGGAATCAGAACATAGTCTTACCGAGCCTGGTTCCAGTGCCAGTGGTGTTACTGGGCGAGAATTTGTCACGTCAGCAGCGTCTCACCCAGCGAAGTGCCACTGCATGGAACAACATGAGGCACCAAGAGCCTCATGTTCACGTGCTTCCACCTCACGTGCACATAGCGGCCGTACTGTGCATAGACGGGCTTCAGCTCCTGGTCCACGGTGTGCAACGCTTCCTCACTGTGGTGCCCCTGTTGCGCCCCCTGCGTCGCGCAGGACATCAGGTATACTAGTGTGGAGTGATGGTGCTGGTTTTATTCCTCGAATTCCTGCCTTTGACAATAAAGACATTGGGATTACAGAGCTTTTCCCTGATAATGGAGAGGATATGAGTGAATTGGATTATTTTACAGCATTCTATGATCAGCCGCTCATGAAATATATTGTACACCAAACGAACTTTCATGCGGCTCATCTCATTAGAAGAGAGATAACAGAATTTTCACGATTGCAATGTTGGAAAACTACCAATGTAGGTGAAATGTATGTGTTTTTAGCAATATGTATGTTGATGAAGCACTGTGTTAAACATGCTATCACAGATTACTGGAGCAAAGATCTGACTATTCCAACACCTTTCTTCGGGAAATATATGTCCCGAGACAGATTTCAGATACTCCTCAGGTGTCTGCATTTTGCAAGTAATGAGGACCACACAGAGGATGATAGACTTTGGGGAGTCAGGCACTATATGAATGAAGTGGTTGAAAAATTCATAGATTTTTATGTACCAGCACAGAAGCTGATGATTGACGAATCCCTTGTACTTTTCAAAGGACGTGTTTCATTCAAGCAGTATATTCCCTTCAAATGAAACAGATTTGGATTGAAATTCTTTGTACTGTGTGACTGTGAAACAGGATACGTGTTACACATGATTCTGTACTCACCTATTTGTACTCACCTATTTGTGCTTGCGGGGGTTGAGCTTTGGCTCTTTGGTCCCGCCTCTCAACTGTCAATCAACTAGTGTACAGATTCCTGAGCCTACTGGGCTCTATCATATCTACATTTAAAACTGTGTATGGAGTCAGCCTCCACCACATCACTGCCTAATGCATTCCATTCGTTAACTACTCTGACACTGAAAAAGTTCCTTCTAACGTCTCTGTGGCTCATGTGGGTACTCAGTTTCCACCTGTGTCCCCTTGTTCGCGTCCCACCAGTGTTGAATAGTTTATCCTTGTTTACCCGGTCGATTCCTCTGAGGATTTTGTAGGTTGTGATCATGTCTCCCCTTACTCTTCTGTCTTCCAGTGTCGTAAGGTGCATTTCCCGCAGCCTTTCCTCGTAACTCATGCCTCTTAGTTCTGGGACTAGTCTAGTGGCATACCTTTGGACTTTTTCCAGCTTCGTCTTGTGCTTGATAAGGTACGGGTTCCATGCTGGGGCCGCATACTCCAGGATTGGTCTTACATATGTGGTGTAGAAGATTCTGAATGAATCTTTACACAGGTTCCTGAACACTGTTCTGATGTTAGCCAGCCTCGCATATGCCGCAGACGTTATTCTGCCTTTGCTAGCGGCATATGCCGCTAGCTAGCAGACGTTATTCTGCCTTTATTCTGTATTCAGCTAGTGATGTAGACATTCCCGGTAACGACGAACATGGTTTCTCGGGTAGTGTGGTGAAGTCACTGATGGCACCATGGATGAACAAGGGCCACATCTTATACACAGATAATTACTATACAAGTTCATTGTTAGCTAGGTTCTTGATTGAAAATAGAACCTGATTGGTTGGCACAGTAAAGGCACGAAGAAGGGAAATGCCAGTGTTTGACGTTGGACTTGCAGTTGGTGAGTGCTAGCTACGGAAATGTGATCAAATACTCTCGGTACGGTGGAAAGACAAGAGAGAAGTGAACCTGCTGACAACCGTTCATGAGGGTACAATGGTAAACAGTGGCAAGGTGCACCATGTAACGAAAGAACCAGTATATAAGCCAGATTGTGTTCTTGACTACAATATCAACATGCGTTTGATTGACACGGCTGACATGATGGTTGGCACTATCGAGTGTGTGCGGAAAACGTTGAAATGGACGAAAAAAGTGTTTTTCCATCTTGTTGACATGAGCATGTTGAACTGCTATAATATGTATCTGGTGAAAACTGGAAGTAAACCTACTTTCCGTGCATTTGCTTTTACACTTGCAACACAGTTATTAGCAAAGTTTGGTAAAGATGTCCCTGGCATACAAAGACCAATCATGAACCCAGTGTTGCAGCATGCTCCAACACCCAGGCTCGCTCACATGGATGCCTTTCAGCAACACAGACTAAAAATTTGCCACCAGCTGGAAAGCGTGCAATAGGCCAACGTGAATGCCTAGTATGTAAAACAACAAAAAGGAGAGAACAGAAACGTAAAATGGTGCAAACATGGTGTGAAGCGTGTGCAGTTCCATTGTGTGCTGTCGACTGCTTCAACGACTACGACTCACTCCAAAAATTCTAAATGTGCAATAAGAGTGCAAAAACCTGTACATAGTGCGTGCTTGTGTGTACATATAATAATGAACATTCTGATAACATAATATAATGGCGTAATGGAAAACATTTGTATGAGCATGTGTATACTCGATGTATGCAACATTTATTGACAATAACTGTGATGTAACATTATGTGCAACACAATTAGTAACTAATATTGCAAATAAAATAGGCCTAGACACTGTAAATAATGACGCGAAAATAAATTCGTGGCAACTCTGGCTGCTTGAAGACAGCGGGCGACGCCTCCGGGATGCACCGTGCATGAGCGAACATACAAATAGTGACGTCATCGCCCATCTTGTCGGCTCAATTACGTTGCCGGTAAGTAAAATTTTATTTTTTTTATATTTTTCCTGTGATCAAGGAACACGACTTAACAGGTTAGGAAGAAAAAAGTTTTTTTTTTGTATGTGCCTGTGGGTGACAAATGCTAAATAGGCCGGAGCCATACAAGGGTTAATGCATTTATTTATATATTGTTATTTAATTTTATTTGCTTAAATATTTATTTTTATCTCCAGAGTTATTTCTAGTTCTGTATTGAACTTTGAATTTATGAACAATTGTTGCTGTATGTACAGAATACTTTTTTCTCCTGTTTTTTTTTTATCTTTGTAATATAAGGCTGGTTATGTTAGTGGCATACATGGATAAAACATGTTTTACAATATTTCTTTATACATGGTTAAAATCACACATTTACCCACATATACCCAAATAAAAAAATTATCTTGAATTTATGAAACTTGGTTTCAGATTTGTTAAATGTAATTTCTCACCTGTGTATTTAATAGGTTTTTCTTCTAATGACACTTGATGATAGTGTATATTTGTATTAATATCTTCCTCAAGGTTTCAATTTGATATCTTAAGAATGCCTCTCATATTCACCTCAAATGTAAGTTTTTTTTTAGTTTGAGCCAAAAAAAAAAAGATAACTCCTGTTAAAATTGAGAAATGTAGCCTCATAGAATTTTTTGTTTGCACTATCCTTAGAAAGCCATATTGTAGTAACACCTTGGCTTGGTAACGACGCAGCATTGCATCGTTCTTTTACTCGGTTGTAGTCCGGTAACGACTCAGCATTGCGTCGTTTCCGGCGGCGGCTTCGGGAGGGGCGCGCCGCGGTTTTTGACATTATATGCATATACACCTGTATGGAATTTCATTGCAAATACATTGATACCAAAATGAAAGACCTAGGACCAGTATTGAGGTAACAAAGTTGAAAAGAGTACCTGTATACCCATTTTATTCTCTGTATTATCGCTCACTGCAGTAATGCACTGTCACACTTTCTGTTTGCTGTGGGTGGGACGCCGGGCTTTTGGACTTTATATTTGCATATACTCCTGTAGGGAATTCTATTGTGAACAGAATGATACCAAAATGAAAGATCTAGGACGAGAATTGAGATGTCTAAAGCGAAGAGAGTGTACACATTTTATTGCTCTTGCGTGCTCCCGGGTAACACGTTCTCACTTTCTCGCCTGGCTTTTGGGCTTATATGCATTTAGTCTTGTAGAGAATTCTATTGCGAACACATTGATACCAAATTGAAAAATCTAGGACGAGAATTAAGATGACAAAGTTAAAAAGAGTATACACATTTCGGTATGACTGCGCTCTCTATTGTAATGAGAGGCACCTTGGGTGGCGCAGCGCTCTCTTTCTGGTAACTTTCATCTTGTCGGCGGGTGGAGTGCGCCACTGTTTTTTATATTATATGCATATACTCCTGTTGGAAATTCTATTGCGAACACATTGATGCAAAAATTAAAGACCTAGGACGAGAAATGAGGTGACCAAAGTGAAAAAGAGTGTACACATTTTATCATTTTTTCACGCTCCTGGGTAACACGCTCTCACTTTCTCTGTTTGTTGTGGATGGTACGCCAGGCTTTTGGACTTTATATGTCTTTAGTCCTGTAGTGGTTTCTATTGTGAACACAATGATACCAAAATGAAAAACCTAGGAAGAGAATTGAGGTGACAAAGTGAAAAGAGTAAACATTTTATCGTTCTTGCGCCTCGCTCCCGGGGTAACACGCTCTCACTTTCTGTTGCGGATGGTACGCCGAGCGTTTGGACTTTATATGCCTTTAGTCCTGTAGAGAATTCTATTGCGAACACATTGATACCTAAATGAAAGACCTAGGACGAGAATTGAGGTCACCAAAGTGAAGAGAGTGTACACATTTTATCGGTTTTGCACGCTCCCGGGTAATACGCTCTCACTTTCTCTGTTTGTTGTGGATGGTACGCTGGGCAGTTGGACTTAATATGCCTTTAGTCCTGTAGAGAATTCTATTGCAAACACAATGATACCAAATTGAAAAACCTAGGATGAGAATTGAGGTAACAAAGTTGAAAAGATTATTCACTTTTCAGAATTACCGCACACTCCCATGGAATGCCCAAACCCACCCGGAGTAGTGCGGTGCACATGCGCCCAGAGCATCAAAGTGTTAACTTGAAATCTACAGCACCTACAAATGAAAATGAAACTAAGGGATCTTTTGTCTCTAGGAAAGTTATGTAGTAGCAGCTGATTTATTATATATACATCCAAAACATGCATGCATGTAGATACTGTAAAGGCATTATATTATGTTTACCCCATTTCATAGGGTGAAGAGGCATTAGCCCCAAGAAAAAAGGAACTAATTTAGATTATAAGTGCTAAATTGTAACATGATTATAAATATTACAGTACTTGTCCATTCTTTACAGTATATCATTCACAATCTTGGTTATAGCATCACAAAAAAAGCTCTACCATACTCCAGTAGTCATCCACTGCTTCACACACACTACCGCTTCTTAAGGCCAGGTGTGCAATGCTCCTCATGAATTGCTGTGTTTGATTGTGTCACACACGACATATCGCCTGCCCAACAACCTTCAACATAACACCTGCCCAACAACCACAAACATACCACCTCCCCAACAACCATTATTTGTGTGATTTACCTGAGGGCCACTAACACGAGTGGCCTCGATGAGAACAGGAAGCCGGTGGCTTGTCGAAGGTCCCCCCCCCATCTGCCTTGATCCTTTCCAGGTGTATTTTAAAACCTAACAAAGTTTTGCCAATTGCAGCTTCGGCAGGTAGGCACTTCCATGGGTTTATAACCCTGTGAGTGAAAAAGCATCTGTTCTCAGTCCTACATTGAGATTTGTTGAGTTTGAAACCATTGCTTCATGTTTGTTACATTTGACCTTTTAAAGAACTTGTCAGGATCATCATCCTCCAATTTGTTCAGCATTTTAAAAGTTTCAATGGATCTGCTTTATCATGCCTGGTTTACAGTGTTGTTAGGCCTGAGGCGCTCTACCGTTCCTGATACGAGAGATGACTTAGGTCTGAAATGGCTTTTGTTGCTCGGTGTTGCATTTTCTCCAGAGCAGCTATGTCCTTATGAAGATGAGGCCTCCAAATTATACTCAGTACATCATTCATTCTCTCTCCCACTCTTGATGTCCATATTGTTAATTATATGTTCAGAAACAAACTAATTTTTTGTTATTATACATGTTATTATTTTTGTTATGAGGTTTGCTTGGAACAAGGAATGTCTTCCTTGATCAGTTGAAGTAAAAAAAAATATTTATTTTTTAAAAGAACCTGAATTCACTTGTGTTTTGAAGGTATAAAATAGGTACAACATAAAACCACCTTAGCTGTGAAGTGTGTATGTATGTATGTATGTATGTGTGTGTATGTATGTATGTATATATATATATATATATATATATATATATATATATATATATATATATATATATATATATATATATATATTTTATTTTATTTTTAGATATGCATTTGTAGGCCTACATACAGTGTGTTAACAGACTGCAATGGTGCAGTCATGTAATCATCTCTCATTTGAAGTGAACGTTAAATGTTACATTAATTTTCAGCATTAACATATCAAGATATTCTCATACCCACATTATTATATTATAGCTGCCATAATTTGAAACAAAAGTATCCTTATGTAGACTGTTGTGACATTTCCTATCATGGCCTTGTGGCACTTCCTATCATGGCCTTGTGGCACTTCCTATCATGGCCTTGTGGCACTTCCTATCATGGCCTTGTGGCACTTCCTATCATGGCCTTGTGGCACTTCCTATCATGGCCTTGTGGCACTTCCTATCATGGCCTTTGCATGGAAAATAGTACAGCTATCCAAAAGCAGGAAGGTAAAAATCTTTGGAGAAGTGATTCTTTAAGAGAAATTATTAAACTTAACTTTCTACAGTTATGTGATTAAATAAGCATAAATTTATATTTTTATCATTTTCATGGGCCACATTAACTGTTAACTATATTTTATTTATGCATATCCTTAATTGAACCCGAATGACATGACTGGTACCATAGTACAGTGCTATTATAGTGTAAAATTAACTACAAATATTTTTTCCTGGATTTCAATTTTTTATTTAATTATTGTTTGTATTGTTATTATAAATGAATTTATAAATTACTATCATGACCTAATTTAAAATTAAAAACATTGAATTTCTGGGGGGAGCCCCTTCGGCTTCCCGAAGTTATCTGGGCTGATACAGAATATTAACTTTGGACATCAGTTAGTGTACATAGAGTTCTAGGCCTACCGGGGACCAACAAGCTAGAACCTGGCCCCCCTCAGAGAGGCATGAGGAGCAATGGCGTATAGAGACACCTTGTATATAATTTTGAAGTACTCTATGTATACCATCGACCTAGTTGGGCACCCAGAAAGATAAGTCCCCAAAACACCCCCCCATTCTGGTTAAGAATGGCTATTACGGCCAAACAATTGGATAGAACTCTCCATGAAGAAAAGAAACGAGCATGACATCATCTCGTTACCAATGCGCCGCCGTCTACGCAACTCCCCCCTCCCCGGTAGGGGAAAGGGGAAGCCACAAACCCTCCGCCGGCTACCCAAGCCTGCCAGTTCTTGGCTGATGTCGGTGGGCTTCATTTGTGTACCTCCAGCTCCAGACATCTCTGATTGTTGCTAAATATTTGGTGGTGTGCGAGCTGGGAGTATATTCACAAGTACTGGGGCTGAATGCACTTAGGGGTCCCCTTCCCTAATTGCCCTGTAAGTACTGCCCTTGGGGCTTGTGGCCTCCTTTCACAAGTCACATTAGGAGCTACCCCCGTTGTGTCATTTACTGTTCGGTACTTGTCCGCCCTTAAAGTCAGCTGAGGGGTTTCTTGCTCCTCTGTTTGTCTCTAGGTAGGGGTAGTATTCATCACTGGTAGGAGCGCAGGGTATTTATGCAGCTAGTTGTCACTTCACATAGCGGCCGGCTCTGCATCTTCTGGGTATGCTGTCCTCTTGCAAGGTTTTTTTGTATCTTTTTGTTCCTTTGCTTTGACGGATATAGGGTATGACCCAACCTAAAGGGTCTGCCTTTAGGTTGGGTCATACCCTATATCTATATCTTTGCTTCGGTGGTACCCCCGCTAGGCCCCCGTGAGCGTACACGTCCCAGGGGTGCAGTCTTAGAAGTTTGTTTAATAGTTCTGGGAGCCGATTAATAGTGCCCTGCTTGGGCTTTCCTTAGTGGAGATTGAAAAGCTAAGGCCCTGGGAAACCCCCATGGGGGCTCTCGGATCCGATGGATGTGTCCCCTTGAGTCTCCTCTCACTTTGTGCGAGTTTGAAGGTTGCTCTGTCCCCTTGTCTCCGGGAGACACTCACTGTTTCTGCCTCCGTCATGCTGTCTGCTGGGTCGGTGACACCTACTACCCAGAGTCCTGCGAGCTCTATTGCTTGTTGGTGACTCAGGTTTCCCAGACCTCTGATTTGGGTGTTCGGGTACAGGCGGCTCAGTCGTTGCAATCTTGGTTTCGGTTGCTTTGATGTGCATGGTTGGTTGCTAACCCAGAAGCCTCGAGACTGTCTCGTTTTGAGTTTAGAGACCAGGACTTGGGGGTTTTGGTCACTTCGACCATGGTTACATCCATGCCCTCTCGTTTTTCCCCTTCTGTGGTTCATTCTGCTTCACCCCCCCCCCCTCTGGTTTGGGCTCCGAAGCATCTGAGGGTTTTGGAGTCGGTCCAGGGTTTAGATGGTATGGAGAATCAGGCGGTCTCAAAGATTGGCCCTTCTAGGCAGGCGACAGAGGCATTCGAGCCGGGTCCTCTGCCGACACATCTGGGTCTATCCAGTGGGCTCCCTTTATTCCTGCTTGTACAGCTGCTCCGGCTTCTTGTGAGGCCGGGGTCTTGGAGGACAGCTCATCCTCGGGGCCTGTGATGGGCCCTTGGGGCTGGGGAGGGATTGACTTGGGGACCTTGGGCCTGATGGACTCTGCTTGGGATTTTGTTCCTTCCCAGCAGGGCTTGTTGTTACAGGCAGGGTTTTTTCCTTTCCCCCATTCTGCGTATGACTTGGATATGATGTCGGTCCGTCCCCGGGTTCGGTTCCGGGTCCCTTCGGGTTCGTCAGTCCTGTCCTTCTGAAGGTTTTTCGGCTTCCCGCATCACGGCACACGAGGTGCGGGCAGCCATAGCGTCTTACCTCCTGCGTGACTCTGATTATGCCTCTTTGATGAATCCTGCTTCTTTCAGTTTTGGGGCTTTCTCCCATTTCTGGGTTGGTTATGAGGTTCCCGAGTTGTCCTGGCTAGCAGACTGTCCCTTCTTTCCTTTGGATGCTTGGCATGTATTCTGTCGTTCCCGCACACTTGTATGGTGGGAAATTCTGACGGTTTCCCAGTTTTACCAGGGGGGGGGGGGGACCTTGAGCACCTCAATGATGCTTGTTCGCTCTGGCCCTTCCTCAGGATGTTGGTGTGCAGCAGCTTCACGTGCAGGTTTCTTCCCTTTTGGCTGTGCTCGTTGCTGAGGACTTGCGTGCTCATGACTCCTTGGCCTCAGTTTTGTGGTTCTTTTCCCTTTTTGAGCTGTCCTCGGATTGGCTTGAGGAGAATGTGGATGCCTTTCAGGCTGTGCTGGGGTCAGACGTGTGTTTTCGTATATCGTCTGCTCTGTTGCAGCTGTTTGCGTCGATTCTGCAGGATGCAGTGTTTGTTTTTTGCTTCCCGTCTTGCATGTCGTCAGGCGGTGCTGGCTTCATCTGTGGAATCTGCTTGGGCCCTGGCTCTTTGGTTGTCTTCTCCCTTTTGTCCTTTACTGTTTTGGGAGGAGGCGGTTGCACAATATATGCAGGTGGCTTCTGCTTCTTGTTGTTCGATATCTGAGTTGTTGGTCCTCCGGGTTCTTACTGGAAGGGTTGTGCCAGGGCTCGCGGTTCCTTCTGTCGTGGAAGGCAAGTGGTGCCAGTTTCAGGGCAGGTGTCGCCTCTGGATCCTCCTTCTTCTGGTCGACACGGCGACCGCTCTGTTCGAAAGTCGGGTTCCCGTAAGGGGTGCCGGCCCTTTTGTGGTTCGCCCCATTGACGGGGAGGTGGGGGAGGGGAGGCTCACGCTGTTCGTTCATGCCTGGTCTCACAATTTTTGGGCTTTTTGGGTCGTTTCCAATGGCCTGTGGTGGTGTTGGTTGGCTCCTCCTCCCTTGGGGGGTTTGGGGCTGGCAGAGCAGGCCTCTTCTCCTGCGCTCTGTCAGGTCAACTCGGAGTACTCACCTAATTGTACTCACCTGATTGTGCTTGCGGGGGTTGAGCTTTGGCTCTTTGGTCCCGCCTCTCAACTGTCAATCAACAGGCGTACAGATTCCTGAGCCTACTGGGCTCTATCATATCTACATTTGAAACTGTGTATGGAGTCAGCCTCCACCACATCACTTCCTAGTGCATTCCATTTATTAACTACTCTGACACTGAAAAAAATCTTTCTAACGTCTCTGTGGCTCATCTGGGTACTAAGTTTCCACCTGTGTCCCCTTGTTCGTGTCCCACCCGTGGTGAAGAGTTAGTCTTTGTCCGCCCTGTCAATTCCCCTGAGAATTTTGTAGGTGGTTATCATGTCTCCCCTTTCTCTTCTGTTTTCCAGGGATGTGAGGTTCAGCTCCTTTAGCCTTTCCTCGTAGCTCAATCCTCTCAGTTCCGGGACGAGCCTGGTGGCATACCGCTGAATCTTCTCTAACTTTGTCTTGTGTTTAACTAGGTATGGACTCCAGGCTGGAGCTGCATACTCCAGGATTGGTCTTACATAAGTGGTATACAGGGTTCTGAAAGATTCCTTACACAAGTTTCTAAAGGCAGTTCTTATGTTGGCCAGTCTAGCATATGCCGCTGATGATATTCTTTTGATGTGGGCTTCTGGGGGTTCGGTGTGATATCAACCCCCAGATCTTTCTCTCTATTTGACTCTTGCAGGATTTCCCCTCCCGAATGATACCTTGTGTTCAGCCTCCTGCTCCCTTCTCCTAATTTCATCACCTTACACTTTCCCTTACACGGAGTGGGTGCGCTTGGGCGTAGTCGAAATGACTACGTCTCTCTGGTGGGTTTCCCGCCTGTTTCCAGTCCCGAAACGGGACTGTACAGAGCTGCGGTTCATTGTGGACTTGTCTCATCTGAACCACTGGGTCTTTTGCCCCTCCTTTCGGATAACTACTCTGTCCCAGGTCCGGCTTCTCTTGGATGGTGTCCCTGGACCTCAGGGGCGCGTATTGGCATGTCCCGATTCATCCGGGGTTTATTGACTGGCTCGGTTTTGTTGTGGGGCATCAAGGGTACTGCTTTCGTTGCCTTTCACTTGGCTTGAATATGGCACCTCACATGTTTACACGCCTCACCCAGGTTGTGGTGGATCGATTGCGTCTGATAGGGGGTTCGTGTCCTTGCCTACCTCAACGACTGGCTGGTGTTGGCTCCCAGTCGGTCCATGTGTCTGCTAGCCAGGAATTTGGTTCTTTCCCAGCTAGCCGGGTTCGGGTTCCTGGTGAACTGGAGGAAGTCCCATCTGGTTCCCTCTCAGGTTCGGTCTTGGCTGGGTCTTGTGTGGGATTCTCAGACCACTTCCTTGTCTCTCCCTTTGAAGTTCCTCTTTTGCCTGCAGTCCCGTCTTCGCCTGTTTCTGGGGGCTCGAGGGTTTGTGCGGGAACTTGAACTTTGCCATGTTGGTCTACCTGCCAGGTCAGGTGTGGTTTCATTGGTTGTTGTGGTTCCTTCCAGGCCATTCCCTCCACTTCTCTCATGATTGCTGGGTCCGGTCTCTTTGGGCCTTGCGCCAGTTGCTGCGTCACCTGCTTCCTCTTCGGGTTTTTCGAGGTTCAGTGCCCTGGTGCCTCCCTGAGCCCTCCCTTGACATGTTCATGGACGCATCATCTCTTGGCTGGGGTTTTGTGACCAGTGCGCACCAGTCCGGCTAGGGGCGGTGGGGTCTGTCCTTAAGTCAGGTCCACAGTACGGTGCAAGAGTTCACGGCGGTGTGGTTATCACTACGGAGGGTTCGGGTCACTTGCGGATCGACACTCCGGCTCCATTCGGACTGCTCTCCGGTGGTTCATTGTCTGAACTGAGGGGGTTTGCTGTGGTCCTTGGATCTTTGGGGCTGGTTGCTTCGGGTGACTCATCTGCTGAGTTCTTGGGGTTTGGATCTCTTGGCTGTTCATGTTCAGAGAGTGTCCAACGTCCTGGTGGACGGCCTGTCTTGGTTCATTCCCCTGTCCACGGAATAGACGGTCGACGCCGACTCATTTCATTGGCTCTGCCAGATGTTCTGGCTCCTGGAGGTGGACCTCTTCGCGTCAGCTTGGTCGCGGCGCCTTCCGTTGTATGTGGCGCCTATACCTCTTATGTTACCTATACCTTTTTGCTCCGGTTCCGCTGTTGCTCCAGGTCCTAGCTCGCTTGGAGACTTACCAGGGGAGAGTAGTCCTTCTGGCTCCTTGGTAGCCAGCCCAGCCCTGGTTTCAGCCGCTGCTTGCCCGGTGTCCGAACCTGGAGAGTTTCCCGTGGCTCCTCCTATTTCAGCAGATCGGTTCATTCCATTACGTGGCTGGTTCGATCTTCTCTAGTCTTCGCGTCTGGTCTTTCTGACTTGAGTCTATCACCACTTGTATGGTGACCAGGTGGCTTCTTTGATGGTGTCTCACCTGTGGGCTTCGTCTGGGCGACAGTATGAAATTTCTTGCTGGTCCTTCAGGTTCTTTCTGACTCTTCATCTTATCTTGTCCTTTCTTTCGTGGTTGTTTCAGGACCGTCATCTTATGCCGAACACTTGCCTCGTATCGTGCAGCATTGGTGGAGCCGCTGCAGCTGGTGTTCGGCGTTGATGTTACTTCGGCGCCATTCTTTAAGCTGTCTCGGGCGTTGTTTCACCTCCGGCGTGCTCATGTGCCGCCTGAGCCATCCTGGTCTTTGTATTGGTGCTCTCCTTTCTCTCTTCCCCTAAGTTTGTGGTGGCCCCTTCGGTTCCAGCAGTTATTTATAGGCCCCCCTTCGATTATTAAGCATATAGATATTTATATGCTGTATTATATAAATAGCTTTGTAATATATATTAAACTTCTGATAAATATCTATATGGTTAATAATTTGCTTCTTATAGAAAAGGATAGTTGGTCCTAGTCCAATAGGGAAATGTTATTAAAGTCATGATAATGACAGATAATTACAAAAAAATCTGAAACCTAAAATACTTCAATTGCAATAGTAAAATAAAGAGGTTTATGTACTGTAAGGTGTATTTATAACTGCCATGCGGACCACATTGTTATGAAGCATAGAATTCTAAGCATTCAGAATTGTCTTATAAGCATGCTAAAAACACTTGCTGGATTCACTTTGCACACATGCACTGCAATTATCTTAGGTGTTAATAGAATAAAATGTTCTAATATTTATCTGCACACTAATCATAATATATCATAAGATAATATTTAGTAGAATCTTGATGGTCTAGTTCTTTTGTACTTTAATGAGCATTCTTTAATGAAAATGTGAATTGATTATGTTTGCTAACTACAGTATATAACTGTTGTATTAAGGTTTGTTCCAAGTCTAATGTGGTGACAACACTTGCTGAAGGGATCTATATCATGCTAAATTGTCAGTAAAGGAAATAATGCTGTTATCATATCATTAACATCACACAGACATTTATTTTCAGCCTTATTGTGTGCAGTATTTTTTTTTTAACAGATGATATAAGTAGAGTAATGAAACACACTAAGAGGTCTGTTTAAATTGATTAATAAATTCAATTTGTTGTGTAGTTTGGGACCCCACCTTAGCAAGTGAGGAAATAAACAATGACTCCAACATGTCATAGGAAACTGAAGTTAGATTGGAATATTCTTTTTGCCTTATACTGTATAATGAATTTTAGGTATTGCTGTGTGTGCTTATAGTTATCCAAACACAGGGAATACATAGTTGTTTCAGTGTGCATTTGGTGTCACTAAGGTTTTATGTTCTCAAATAAGGAATACATCTTGCTCACTTCTTAAGCGATTATTTTCCTTATTATTCTCACAACACCTGCTTGACTCCCTCCTAATGTCACAAACTTGTATATCCTAAATTTCTAAGTGAAGCATTTCCAACGTTACTGTGATATTTTTCATATCATTCCTTCAAACATATTGAATATAAAATATTAGTTTTGAAACTATAATTGTTTGCATTAAATTTATTTGCTAGAATTTATTTCCAGAAAAGATAAGATGTATTATGGATTTACATATTTTTGTGAATAAATTGCATAGTGTAATACTGTACTATTTACAGTCTGGTATAAGTATGTGTAATGCCACCTGAAGCTGTTTATTCTTGCTGGCACTGGTGCTTCTTTCCCTTACATTATATCTGCTAATGTTGGCTTTCGACTGTGCTTATTACATGCTCTCTGTTGATAATGTGTTGATTGATGATATTGACGCTTAAACCTCCTGTAATCAAGGCAAATTTAACAAAATATTTTTGGTATTCTGCACATCATGTTGATATTGTACAAAATTCACCCTCATTCCATGATGTAAACCTAACCCCTTTGCTGTTACAGGAGAAATTGATGTGTTTAGCCATGTACTTCACAAGATAAATTTTGGTATTTCTTCACTATTTTGTTGTTCATACCCTCTTCTGCTTCTTGCTCTAAATTGGTTAACATCATAAATGCAAAATACCATATTGATACTTGCACTTAAGTGTTAAATTTACTTTCTTTGAATGTAAATTAAGTACTGGATAGAATTAATATAAAGAAATTGTCAAATGAAGAAGAAAAAAAAAAGTCAGATGATATCTATCTTATTAACCCCTGCACTGGGCACCTTTTAAAATGACATTCCCTTGGTGCGCCAAAAATAAATTGTTCCAGCAATTATTGCTGTGGGGGAGCCTCATCGGCTCCCTGAAGCTATCCGAACTGATATGTGCTACAGTATATTAGTTTGGGGTGATCAGTCACAGTTCTTATTTCAACCAAGAGCCAGAACCTGGTCCAGAGAGGTGCATGGAGCAATGGCCTATGAGCAACTTACGTTTAATATGTCAATTGCCATCGACCGGGGAAAGGCCCAGAATGGTAGGCGAATCAAAACGGATCACTGTCTGGTAAATCTGTTCATTCTATATCCCAAAAGATCAAAGTGACTCCCTTAGAAAAAAAAAGAAACAAGCAACCATTCATGTGATGCACAAATCCACAAGGGCCGTGACGAGGATTTGAACCTACGTCCGAGATGATCCCAGATGCTGCCTTAATCGACTGAGCTAAGGCATGGTCAAAAGAGTAAGTTAGGTACAACTTCTGGTTTCAAGTTTTGACCATGTCGTAGCTCAATCGATTAAGGCAGCGTTTGGGATGATCTTGGACGTAGGTTCGAATCCTCGTCACAGCCCTTGTGGATTTGTTCATTTGATGCATCACGCTATTGTGATTTCTGTGTGTAATGAAGTAAGGGCGAAGAGGTAGAATGGCCTATTGACATAGCTCGAGTGCAGGGCGGGAGTTGTGTAAAACCCAGGTTTGTGTCTCGGAGATGCTGCAGGATCCAAGTAAGTTAGGTACAACTTCTGGTTTCAATTTTTTTTTTTTAGTTACCATGTCGTAGCTCAGTCGATTAACCCCTTAACTGCATTGCCTCCAAATATGACACTCCCCCCCCCCCCCCAGTGCGCAGGAAATAAATTCTCTGGACAAAATGCTTTTGATTTTTAAAGTGTCAAAAACCCTTCCCTCAGTATGGGTATGTAAAAAAAATAAATAGAAATTGTGCTTATTTTGGCTGCTATGGGGTTCGTAAATTGGCGTGTGACGTCATCATTGCCCGTTCGCCCGTGACGTACGCTCCCGGGGCCAGTAGAGCGCCTGGGCGGGCGCGCCAGTTGCCGCGAATATATTTGTTCATTTTTTTGCACACAGTTCCAAACACATTTTATTTGTTTTTACGTGCTAATCCTATGTATAATGAACACGTACACTATATTATGGCAGTAAAACATCCGTACTGTCCGAAGACACTGTTACGTGCATGACACTTGTGTACACATATGCTGCACATATTTACTATGTATCATGCTAATTTATGTATGTATACAATCTATTTACAGACTATACACTGTCACACACTATATATATTCACCATCAACACATTCAGAACACCGCGAGTGAGAGCAGCCACACCCAGCCAGTCTCCCTCACTCCTCCAACATCTTACTCGCCAACATTGCTCCTCCCACCATACTGTTATTGTTTTTATTACTATTATTATGTTATTATTTGTGTGGGTTTGTACATCAGTAAAACTTGCACCTGATCGACAATTGCCTTTCTCAGAAGAACTGCGTCATCAACAAAGAGACCTGCATAATATGTATTTATAAGAAGTTTAAATTAATTTACAAGTTTTATTGACGTGAGTAGCCACACTACCTCACCCACCACCTTCATCTTTCCCATCTCCCTACCTCTTTCCTGTCCCTCCATACCTTCCTACTTCTTCCCTCTGTTACCTACCTACCTACCTCTTTTTCCTTACCCTCCATCCTTTCCAGGTACCTATCAACCTCTTGTGCCTTCTCCCCCCCCCCTTTACCTACCTCTTTCCTATCCCTCTCGTATTGGCATCCTTGGTGATATTTAGCGCCCTCTGATTATCCCGCATATTTGATGGTGCTACATAGCCTTCCGGTTGGGTGCCTTCTTTTGATAATTACTTACTTACTTTCCTTACATAGCCTTCCCGGTTTGGTGCCTCCTTTTGATAATTACCTTATGTTACCTTACCTTACTTTGCTATCCCTCTCCACCCACACCTTCACCCACTTTCCTGGCCCCTCCTCTCCTTAGCCCCACTCCCAGTCCCTCTCATTATTAATTATTAGCCAATAGTTACAGTAAGCATTTCTCTTGGGCCACAGACATGCATGGGTAAAGACGTGACTACATGTTTCTGCAACAAATCCAGCACTCATTTTGTATCAGCGTTTTGGCTTCAAGGTGGAGGAGTTTCTCTCTGGGTTCTATGACAAGTATCTACCTGAGGACAGCCCAGAATGTAAACATGCCATGTTTCTACTCCTCAGCAGATGATTTTTTGTAGAGTTTCTTAAAGTTCAGGAGAAATAAAAATATAGAAAAATAGTTTTTATTATTACCCATGTTTGCCAGTTTAAAACTCCAAATATGTGCAATCACCCTGAATTCCACACACACACAAGAATGCTCAAGGATCATATTTCGGATAGGCATCGTATTTTAAAAACTGCAGGGGGATTTGGGCAAAATATGACCAGTCGTCATTTTCACTAATTTGCATATTTTCGGTATAAAAAGTGGTAATTTAAGACTCCAAATACAGTGTACCTCAGCTTACGAATTTAATCCGTTCCCAGAGACGGTTCGTAACCCCAAAATTTGTAAGCCGAAGTGAATTTTCTCATAAGAAATAATGAAAATTGTATTAATCCGTTCCACACCCCGAAAAATTTTAACTTAAAAGAAAATTATATATAATTCACCCAAATCTTTAGTACTAAAGTATGTACAAGTTATTGCTTACCTTTATTGATGACTTGTTGGTGTATGGAAGACGGTGAGGAGGGAGGGGGGGGGGGGGAGAGGTGTTAGAGTTTGGAAGGGGAGTCCCCTTCCCTTATAACATCAGGCAGTGATGACTTCTCTAGGACGGGAGACATCTCCTGTCCACGAGGCTAACCATAGCTCGTGCTTCATGCTCAGCTCCTGTGCCAGGTAAGTTACGAGCTCACCATAGCCCGTGCTACTTGGAACTTGTTCCGAGTAGCTGAATCTATAACAACAACAACTTCTCTAGGGTACTCTTCTCTTTTTGGTATGTTTTGCCTGCATACCACTAGGACCTGCTAGTGGCTCACTGCTTGTTTTTCTCACTAAAAATCTATCCATAGAGGCTTGTTTTTCCCTACGTTTTAACACTTATCCGTAGTAAAGCATCACAGTGTCCTTAAAAAGGTTAAGGTTGTTGATATGCCTTTTGCCACTTTAGCACTCATAATGTCCTGTTTCTAAGCAATTAACAGTGCATATCGTTTTCTAAGCAATTAACAGTGCATATCATTGACATAGATTTGTTGTACTGCCTAGCTAGTTCAACAACCCGTGTACCATTTTCATGTTTACTAATGATCCCTTGATTTTCCTCTATGGTCATCCTCACGTGTGTTTTCTTGAATTGAACCTTACCACTGGCTTTCTTTGGACCCATGGCAAGATACATAATAATAACTTTTATGTTCAAATACCCAAAAATCCGAAAAACATTGAAATTCTTTACAAAGAATTAAAGCGCGATTGTCACTAGGTGGGAGGCACTGGTAAACTGAGGCGCGGTCACCGTGGCACCCTGCGCTAGGTCGACCATACGCGTATCAACAAACAGCTCAATGGTCTTGTTTCTCCCCCTTCCCTCCAACATTTTAAGAGAGTCAAGTTTTGCTGGGTTCCCAGCCATATTGGCATTTCCTTAAAGGAGTGTGCAGATGCTGCCGCTAAGGAGTCTTGGACTTTGAGTCTAAGGAGCATCTGGACTGTCTCATTTCCCGCAAAGGTGTTTCTTATTTCGACTTCTACCCAGTTATTCATTTTCAGTCGGTGGCCATTGGCAGGGTCGTTGGTTTTCTATTACTGGTAACAAACTGCTTGCTCTTCAGGATAGTGTGTCCCTATGGTGTTCCTTCTACCACTGTAATTGGCGGTGGGAAACGGCTCTGGCGAGGTTACATATTGGCCATACATGTTTAACTCACGGGCACTTAATGGAGCACTGCCCTGCTCCTTATTGTCCAAACTGCATTGTCCCTCTTACCCTTGTTGAATGTCTTGACTTCCATGATGTGCGTGCGTCTTGCTTCCCTAGTGTCCCTCGCAGTCGGCTGTCATTCGTTAGAATCCTTGGTGAATCGGATACCATCGATATAATTCGCCTTATGCACTTTTGTTCTAGTATTGGCATCCTTGGTGATATTTAGCTCCTTTTGAATATCCCACACATCTGACGGTGCTACATGGTCTTCCTGGGTTGGCGCTTTTTGATAATGACTTACTTAGGCAAAATATGACATCGGTGTTTTCACTAATTTGCATGATGACCAAACCCAAAACCAAAAGAGGAGACGACGACGTTTCGGTCCGGCCTGGACCATTATCAAGTCGATTATCATCTTTTGGAGTGGTTTGGTCTGTACATATTGATACATATTGATACTCTACATCTCTACATATTGATACATATTTCAAAGTCTGCCGAAACCCAATATTTACAGACCCCGTCCTCCTAAGGTTTCCCAACGTAAACAAACTCTTGTGCTAAGGAGCCCTTATCCTAACCTACTAGAGGACCGGAAAACGGGACAGACTGTCAAAATCGCGAGTCTCTGCCATTTTGTATAACGACACTTCATGCCTTTAGGTAGAAAATGCGACGGCAAAAAATGTCGTAGTAGAAAATGGTAGCGCTTTGTGATGCTGGATGTTTTATTAAGTTAGGATAAGGCCACTTTAGTACGGCATTTCTTGACGGTGGGAAAACTTAGCAGAACGACCTGGGACAGTGAGGATAGCAGCAGGTATATGAAGCTCCTGGCAACACTAATTATATTCAATTATTCATACATAATGAATGGTTGACATATATTGTTATTATATAATAAAGTACAGACGATGTTTTCTTGTAGATCACGTGAGGGGATGAGATGGGACTGTGGACGCCGCACTAGTGTATTAGCTGCCCACAACAATCTGCTGGGTCCGTCCCCACCTCAGCCGTCCTCCTGCATCCGCTTGGAGGACGTGGCCGCTGTGGTGAGTGTGGTATGACGGAGGAGGCGACTAGAGTATTGACCCTACCAGTTTTCCCTCAAGGGAGTATATTCAACTTTTATTTATTGTCTAGTCTAATCATTAGAATTTAATACAAAATAATTTGGTATGCAAAATGTCAGTTAGTGAGTGGCTGTTGTCAATGGGTTTGCCTTCAATCTGGAGAATCAAGTTGAGGTATGTTTATTGAGACAAGAAAGAAATACACCTCAAAAGGATAGAGTAGCTTAGGCTATTTCTACCTCCCCAATCTGGAGATATTACGTATTTACTATTTGTGTCTGCAGGATCGAGGCCTTAGGTTTTGGGTCCCATTTTGTAATGTGCTGACTCGCGACCTAATGTTCTGTATTATGCACTATGCTGTACTATACTCTAGTATACTGTTTTGTAATGTACCGCACCCTGTACTGAAATGTACTGTATTGTATCCTGTGAACGGTACTGTACTGTATTGTAGGTTAGTGTACTATAATGTTCTGTACTGCAATGTACTGTATTGTACCGTGTATTTTACGGTACTGTATCTAACGTTACCTAGCTTACCCTAGCCTAGTCCAGTCTAGCGTAGGTTACTTAGCTTAGCTTAACATAGCATAATATAGCGTCATTCTCTAAAAAACGACTCATAGGAGTTCAAATGATCGAAGTGTAACGCACAATATCTTTATTAATCCAAATGACTGATGAGTTTGCATAAATGTGTAAAACCCTATTTGATTGCATGCTAAATATTCGTTATTACTAGTGGTAGTGTGCATCTATGGCTTAAATCACGTATATAAATATACATTGGTGTTGTTTAGAGAGGGAAATGACTGGTTGGAAAGGTAATAATCCAATACCAATGGTCATTAGTGATACTAGCGTCAGTTGGTATACATTGCCATTGCAGCAATCTCCTCCCTCCCTCCCCATGTCACGTGAAAATTGTGCTTATTACGCGTTGTTATATTCAAGAAACAGTTATTTAAGTAGAAACAATTATAATGGTGATCCCGTTGGTATATTTGAAAGGCAAGTATCGAACTGTGAGTGTACGGTACTGTACTGTTGTGTCCTATAGTGTACTGTTTATGCTCTGTAGTGCATTGTAGTGTACTGTTTTGTAGTGCATTGTACCGTACTGTATTATACTGTACTGCATTATACTGTTTTATTCTGTACCATATTGTAGTGTACCATACTGTAGTGTACGGTGCTGTACTTTTGTGTAGTATAAAGTACTGTACTGGCATGCCCTGTACGGTTCTGTACTGCACTGTACGGTACTGTACTATACTATGCAATAATGTAGTGTACTGTACTGCACTATACAATACTGTGCGGCAGTGTTTAGTAGAGTACAGTACTGTAGTATACTGTACTGTACCATCTAGCATAGTGTACCGTGTAGTGTACTGTAGTATACGGTACTGTATTGTAATGTATAGTACTGTACTGTATTGTATCGTACGGAAGTGTACTCTACAGTACTGTAATGTATAGTATTGTACCGTACGGAAGTGTACTGTACGGTACTGTACTATACTATACTGTACTGTGTTGTACTGTACTTACAGCTTGAATAAGTATTCTTATTATTTAATCATTATAATAATAGTTATTTAATAATAAGTAATCCAAAGTGATCGTTTGTGAGTGTAAAGTCAAACATTGTTTTTCATACATTTTGTATATGTATGTTTCAGATACATTGGGTATACATTTGGGTGTATATATTTCATTTTCAATAAATAATTGTCATGAATTACTAGAGTATCCAATTAGGTCGAGTCGACCAATGAGAGTAGAGCTTGCGAGAATGTGACGTCAAATGAAAACTGGAAACGTGATTGGCTGTTGAGTCCACTTGGTGGGTGAGGATGAACGGAACGTTATTTTGACCCTAGTATTGGCATAGTTGTGGTGTACAAGTTAGTGTTAGGGCGTGTTGTTACTCTGAGCTGGTACCCCGTTACCCTTTGGGGTCGCTAGGGCTGACACACCCCCTAGCTTACACTCTTTTTGTACACCTTCAAAACGCCAATATATAGGGTCAAAAATAAATATTTTAGTTTCCGTATATACCCTCTTGGGGGAGGATATATATATACGCAGATATTTTAGTCCTGACCCATAATCAGTACTAAAATATATTTCATAAATATGTAGTGAATGTTATTATTTTATTTTCAGAGCTATTGTTAGTCGGTGAGGTAATGTTGTAACGTTGTCATGGGACTAGTGGTGGAGCGATGATTAAAGTGAGAGTGGCGAGCAGAAGCTGGTGACAGATGTCCTGGTCGGGCTAGATCAGCTACTTGGCAGGTATGGAGGTAAGAGTTTTAAGGCAAGTAGTTATTTATGACCTAGTTTAAGTTAGAGGCATGGTAATATTAGGATACCGTCCTAACCTCTTAAATCGTCTTTAGGGGTTCTTTAATATTTTAAACTTAAAAGAGGACGACCACATACTAAATATGTAGTCCGACTGAGCAGGTAGGGAATAGGTCGGGCGAGCGGACAGCACGCTGGACTTGTGAGCCTGGGTTCGATCCCAGGCGCCGGCGAGAAACAATTGGCTGTGTTTTTCACCCTATCCCCCTGTTACCTAGCAGTAAAATAGGTACCTGGGTGTTAGTCAGCTGTCATGGGCTGCTTCGTGGGGGTGGAGGCGTGGTCGAGGACCGGGCCGCGGGGACAGTAAAAAGGGCGAAATCATCTGAAGATAAACCTCAAGATAAGGTAATACTATTAACCACTTCAGAGGGTGTCAACCCCACAAGTAACAGCTCCAAAACCCGTTGACTATCCAGGTTCGATGTATGGCCTTTGAAATGAGCAGCAACATCAAAGTAACTAGAGGTTGCAAATAAAGGTATGGTATAGGCATGATTGAGAGTCATTTATATTGGTATCATGAGGTAACTGTTGCCGGTAATACCTGAGAGATTGCCAGGACCCCTGAGCTGTGTGGAAGAACACGAGGAGACGCTTCAAGTTCACGGATAGTTTAGACTTGCCAGTAAGTGTGTGAGTAGTCTTGTATAATTTTCGTGGGGATAGGTTGTAGGTTCGGCCACCTTACTACCCTCTAAAGAAGGTGTTAACGTGACATTGAAAAAGAACAAAATTGAGGCGGCCGAGAGTAGTTATAACAACTTGCACAACATTGAAGTTGAATGTGACAGGAAGCTAGTGTGCACGGTCTGAAAGATTGATTAATGAGTTGGAAATGAAATCGTCAGTGTTATTTTTGGGGATATAAGCATTTGATAATTTAAGGTGATCCTTGACAAACTTGAGGGACGTTAACTGTTGAACCGTACCTTACATGTGTTAAAGCCAGTAGTTAATAACAACGTGGTCACTAAGGCAAGTGTATCGGGGCCTAACGCAGTCGTGTATATTGATGTTTGACCCACTCGAGGTGCAGCTAAGTAAATTTACGTAATGGCAATAGGCCGTGGTGGAGTGGATTTACTGCGAATTGTTTTAGATTTACTTTTTTCACCTAACAAGGGATGAAGGCAGTAGATTGGCGGCATGCAATAGATAAGTGTCTGTGGGTTGTGGAATAACGTAGTTGGAGGGGGATGGTATGAGGTGGACATTGATGTGCAGAAATAAGTGGCAGTTTGACCACTACTAGAGCCATATCTGGGCGCTCATAGCGAGGGCTTGGCTTTTAAAGGAAGCAGCCTTAACCTGTGAGTCAGTGGTGTAAAAGTGTCGACTTTTATAAAAGTCGATATAAAATTGGTTGATATTGCTGTTGCCCCCCCCCCCCCCAAAGCATTTAATGGCGACTTTATGCACTCTGGTAACCAGACCACTTTAATTTTACGTATTAGGGGGGGGCGTTGAAAATGCGTGGCGTTGCTGTCTTCGTAGAATGACGTAGATATATTTACCTGTAGGTTAAGGTAGAGCTGGTACTAAAACTAAACAAATTGACTTACTCCCATTAAATATTCAATTGGTTAAGTGTTAATGATAGTGGATGAAATAAGCGTGACCTCCTACGAGGAAGAGGTCATAAAATGAAGGTTTAAGAATGATTTATTGTAGATACATTGAGGGAATGTTAGAGTAATTTGCACTGCAGATGTGAGGCTCGTGGCAGTATTTGTTAGTGTAGGTGGGTGGCGACGGTACACGGGTGTGTGAAGGCGGTGTGTGTATTGTGTAATGGGGGATAGCGCGTGTTGTATAGTAGTATAGGCATAAGTGAAAACATGTCCGGTTTGTTCATGGGGAAATGTAAGTGGGTTTTTAATGTTGGGTTGAGCTTCAGCTCTTGGTCCACGGGCTGTTGGTTGTGTAGCAGTAAGTATATTGGTGTTGAGTTAATTTTGTAGTGTTAATGGAGATTTGTGTACTAGGAAGAATCTGTCTCCCTGGAACATTCCGATTAATGTGTGGTGATATAGGTATTACTAGTGGTAGGTAATTATTGAGCAGTTAATGTTTGGTAGCCAGAACTGTACTAGACGAAATTAACGCTGAGAGGGGAAGGGGGTTTGGGTAATTTTGCGCGATGACTAAACGGCAAGAATTTAATATTTCGTTTAGCAGTGCAATTGTATGTATAGGAAAGGTCGCGTTGAGTGTGGGGAGGTTGTCATGGTATGTGTCTAATAAAGTAGCACTGGTCAGAGGTGGAACACATGTTTTGCTATGTATTGTAGTTTTCCCTCATAAAGGGTCTTAAAAGTTGGTAGACATATGTGAAAGTAATATCCAAATTGTTAGGTTGAAATATAGAAAATAATTTAGCAATGAAGAAAATGTAATGAATTTTGATTGAAGTGTTCATAGATGGTTGTAGGCCCTAATAGGAAATGTTGTCAACGATACGTGGAGGCATATTATGGACTTCCTGGAGGTGAGCGTGTGGCGAGGTTGGGGCTGGCCGGAACAGTGAAGTAGTATGTAATTGTTGGGAAACGTGCACGGAGTGGAGAAGAGGAGCAAGGCCACGGTCCAGAGTAAGGGAAGAGGCCGTGACCTTGAGGAGAGAGTGTTCATTTAAAGATGTCTTTATTTTCTGTTCCATACAAGGTACGAAAGTATGTTATATTTTGTTGTTAATGTTTATTGTAGTGCAGAGAGTCGTTGAGCATATAGTTTGATGGTTAATAGATATCCAGTTGGTATAGATTTGTTATTAAAGTGGAGTATATATAATAATGTAAAAAAACAATAATGGGAGGGGGGGGGGGGGACTCGCGTAAAGGCGCGTCGTTACTGTGCTCATAGAGGACACTTGAAATGAAACGTTTTTCATAACTTTTTGAAACTTTGAGAAAATCCTGGCCACGTAACCTATCAGAGGACCCTTAACTTAATTTTTATTTCAACAGTATTATTTTCGAAATGGTCAAAATTTTGGCAAACGGAACGTTCTTTTTAAGAGGACAGGTTGGCGAAATGTGTGATGAACGAATGGGAAATATATAGTTGTAGAAAATGATTGGACAATTGGTGAATCATAAATGAATACATAGTTGTAGGGAAGCTGAAAGTAAATATATGAATTAGGTATTGTATGGAATAAAAAATGTGTATAGGGAAAAGTTAGCGAAAAATTTAGTGGATCATTACTGTAATGAGAAGAAATATATAAATAGGGTAAGGTGTGGTATCTGTAGAGTAAATAGAAATGAATCATAAGTGATGTATATAGTAGATAGGTTCAGAATGGTATAATAATCAGCGCGAAGGGGGGAGGGGGTGAGGTTTAGATATAAACTGTTAGGGGAAACCAATATATAATAATGTTTGTTTTATAGATTGGCGAGATGATGGTACTGGTCATGGTTGATTGGTAGAGGGAATCAGAGGCAGCGGACTTTGACGTAGACCGGAACCAGAGGCTGTGGTGCAAGAAAGATTAGTGTTGAAGACAAGGATCACGTGACCAACACCGTGAACAACTGAAGGACTTTGGCCAAGATATGAAGAGGGCACAATAGAGAGAAGGGGTTCGTGAATGAATAAGGTTTAAAAGATGTTGCATTAAATACGAAAACTAATGTAGTCGTAGTGAGGACAGGAATGTGTATAATGTTTAGTGGCCTTAAGTCTTATCTCCTGAACTAGTTTCCCGATAGACGGGCCAAATGTGTGTGGTGAAAGAATAGCAGAATTGATCGTTGCGTGGTTATATAGTTGAATGTTAACAATCGAATGCACTATGGTGTGTAAGGAGGTTATTATGAGATGTATGACATGTTAGCAGAGAAAGCATAAATAGCATAGTGTACAGGTGACGCGGAGATGGTGTGTGACAATATAAAATGCGTGCTCCAAAATGTTGAGGTAAATGTAAGTGGGATAAGTGCAAATCTGTAATATATATGAATTATGAATTGTATGTAATTAGTTAGTATTAAATCATACATTGAAATGTTGTTAATAATTGTTAACCTTAAAAGATGAATAGAAAGCACAAGGTAACGTAACCTTGTTGATGACTATCATTGTATTTGTTGTTAATTACAAATACTAGTAAACGTATAGGTATATAATAAGACCCATCTCATTAACAAGGTGTCTGGGCAAACTGCAGAAAGAATAGGGCCTTAATCGAATTGAATGGAAAGCCAATCCACTACACCAAAAAGTTTGCTT
>WNGS01163519.1:16078107-16089178 GCA_020271785.1 Procambarus virginalis
ATATATATATATATATATATATATATATATATATATAATTGCGTTGGGCTGCCCTGGGTGTGGAGAGTCCAGCCCAAGCCCCTTACTCTTCAGATATTGTGACATTACGGTGTTTGTAAGCTGCCTTCTGGATCACCTGATGTGTCTAGATTAGTGTCACAGGTGTGTGTGTGTGTGTGTGGTGTGTGTGTGTGTGTGTGTGTGTGTGTGTGTGTGTGTGTGTGTGTGTGTGTGTGTGTGTGTGTGTGTGTGTGTGTCATCTGAGGCACCCAGGCTTGTAATCTCTTCAGCCGTTGAATGTCATTACCTTCACCATCGCGGTATTCCGAGCACGGTATTGTGTATACCTCCTTCTCTTGTGTATACAGACTCTATACTGCGACACCTGTGTGTATTTAATACAGCGTATGTTCATCAAAATATATTCTGTATTTATGTATTTTTGTGTATAAACTCTGAAAAATATCTCTGAGACTTTCATTTTCCTTTGTCATTGTGCATATTGAAAACAATTTACTCGGCTCTTCACATATTTCCTTCCTTTCTCTTTCTCCATTTGTCCGTCTCTCTCTCTGCCTGTCCATCCATGTTCTCTCTCACTCTCCCTCTCCTCCTCCCAGCATTCTTCCCACCCTTATCTTTGTATCTTTTATTATCGCGCCATCTTCAGTTCTGTTTGTCTTCCCCCATTCTCTTCCCTACCTTTCCTTAGTGCTGCTTCAGCCTTGTCAACCTGCTTGCTGACCTCACCCCAGCCTGTAGTGATCAACAAACACGGCCACTATCCTGCAGGCAGGCAGGCAGGCAGGCAGGCAGGTAGGCAGGCAGGCAGGCAGGCAGGCAAGCAGGCAGGCAGGCAGGCAGGCAGGAGTTTCATCTCTCTTTAAACAGAACAAAAAGCCAGACGCAGCTAAATAATTACCAATATCCGCGCCCCTCAGTCCTTGGGGGAAGATCTTTGAACCAAAAAATCTACAAAAGCACTCTGATGTGAATTATTTACTGACGAGCAATTTGGTTTAACAGATAATAGAATTTAACAGCATATGAGATGTGCTTCCGGACAATAGAACAAGGGCTGGGACGTGAAGGTAAAGGGTTATTATCCCTACTTAAACCTGTCATTGTTAAATGTAACCTGGTCAAGAATGGATTTGTGAGAGGAAACACAAAGGCAGCAATTTTTTTAGGACGCAGGAAATACATAGCCTCGTTGCAAATTATATTGTATTATGTGCCTATTTGCCTGTCCAAAGTTGGAGACAAGACGCTTGGGGCTAGCCTTGCCCAACTTTGCAGAGGAATTGGTCTGCGGTACAGGACAGACATAGGATGATTACACACACACACACACACAAAATAATAAACAGAAGAACAAATAACTCAAACACACACACACACACACACACACACACACACACACACACACACACACACACACACACACACACACACACACACACACATACACGAACTTCATGAGTATCTCCATCTCTCAAACACGCCTCAAGCCAGATCCAACAGAGGAGAGCTCAAAGCCCGCCAGCACGTGCCCGCATGGGTACCTGTCGCCTGGAGGTGCGGTCAACCCCGTTTCGTAAACGTAAGACTAATGCCAGATACTCCTTAGGTCGATGGAGTGGACGTTGATGGGGAGAGAGAGGGATGGGGGGTAAGGAAGAGAGGGGAAGAGGAGGAGGAAGAGGAAAGGTAGGAGCCTCGAGGTAGGAGGAGGAGGTGGTGAGGGAAAAAGTGGGAGGGGCTTACCGAATCCTGTTTTCTTAAATGAATTTGGGAGAATAAATTTCCATCTAGGTAGTGGGAGGGAAAACATTTAGCCAGCGACTCGACCTCATGATGGAGGTTGGATTAGATTTAGTTCGGGTAGAGGAATATACTGGGGGGAAACAGGGAGATAGGGAGGCAGTAAAATGGCTATAAAAATAGGTGGATACATAGTTACTGAGGTAAGAACTGAGGGTGGCAGTGAGAGGCAGTGTGAGACATAGTAAGAGAAACACTGAGGCACTATGAGACAGACTGAGAGAGAAAGTGTCAGAGATAATGAGAGAAGCACCATAAGATACACTGAGTCTTTGAGAAAGGCACTGAGAAGGCATAGAGAAAGGCACTGAGAAGGCATAGAGAAAGGCACTGAGAAGGCATAGAGAAAGGCACTGAGAAGGCATAGAGAAAGGCACTAAGTAAGGCACTGAAAAGGCACTGAAAAGGGCACTGAGAAATTGAGAGAAGCCTTGAGAGACAATGAGAAAGGCACTAAAAGAGGAACTGAGAGACATGAGAGGCAATGTGTGACTGAGGTACTGAGGCTCACACTGAGAGGCACAGAGAGAGTAGGTGAGGTATGAAGTGGCAGTTTTGTCTTGGTCTTGAAGATGATAGTCCACCCGCGTGTGTAAGCTGTCAGTTCAGATGCTGATGAGTGTGTTTGATATGTAGCGCCTTGACTTTAGCTTGTCTTCCATAGCCGTTGTATCTGTCAATTATTTAGGTGCTGCTGGTTTGGATATCTCTGGAAATCATGTGCTTGTGTGTGTAAATTATGTGTTATTTGATAAACTCTTCCCGTTTGTGGATTGCCGGCCATCCTGAAACAGATGTGACTTCATGTATAGATTTACCTCTCTTTCAAAGCGTTTAGTTTGGTGAGAGTTCTTCGTGAGGTTGACGGATTTCTTAGTTTTGTAGTATATATTGAGCTGTGTCTTCCGTTCAGTGCTGGCAGAGGTCACTTTTCTCTCAGAACTCCTTTATTCGTCACTCGGACAGTTGAAAGGAAGTTGCTATTGACGAGTTTTATAGATGGGACAGGTTCTGTAGCGTTGATCTCTTTAACACTGTTAGTAGGGTAGTTCAACTTCGTTTTGATGACCCCATCCACATACCCATTAGATAATCCGTTGTTTACAAGGATCTGCCTCATAATACTGATCTCAAAAAGCACTTCACTTGGACCATCATGACACTCACCTCTATCACCAAGGCACAGACTCAGGTGTGGAAGCCGTCATTCGTTTCCTTAGAGTGTGTTTCATCCAAGAAAGGCAACATGCCTTTACATCTCGTACGTATAACTAAGCATGGAAAGTCCCCTCGAATGATTATTTAGCGTTCTCTATCATGTGCCTGCAATAGGATATCATTAACATTCCTGCAACAGACGTTAAGGTCTAAGCTCCAGCTCAGCAAGGACTTAATCCCCAGTGATTCCCAAATTAACAAAAAAATCGCAAATAAGACACCCGGGGAAGAGCCCATGGCGATACCATCTATTTCTTGGAACATAAATCCAAACATAAAGGTGCTTCTTTGCTATATAGTTCTAGTACTTCTTTAAGTATGCCTTCTGGAATGGCAAGGGAAGTGCAAACTGGATCCCTGTGGTCTTTGCCCATCATTGCAGTTGTGACCAGCGGACGCGTTGTCGTACAGGGACTCAACATTGACGAACAGAACACCACGGAGCGGGTGGAATACTTGGTGGGGCTCGTCCGGCTTACAGGTGATTCAGAGTCCTGACAGGTGGGTGTAGCGGCCCCCCTGCGATGCTTGGAGCTGGTGATGAGAGCCGGTGAGAGGCAGTTATTGATAGTAAGAAATAATGAAGGGAGGTAAGAGACGATAATAGGAGGGGGAAGAGGCAATCTTTATTGCCTCTTCCTCTCCTATCATCGTCAACGAGAGGTGCTAAGAGAGAGAGACTATGAGATGCTATAAAAACTAGGAAGAAGTGGTGAGAGGCATTTGAGACGAGTGAGATAAAAACAAAATTACGGGCTCACTATAGCCCTTGCTACACGGACATTTCGTTCCGAGTAGCTAAATTTAAAACAACATAGCGAGAGGCATCGAGTAGCGTGAGGCAGTGAGAGAGGGGGAGGTGATGATGAGAGGCAGCATGAGGTGTCGGCCAGAAGGACAACACACAGCCCCACCACCATTCTACCCAGTGCCAACATTCAACGACTCTCTCAAGGCGGTAGAGGTTCAACCATTTCAGGAAATGACCGAGATGACCTTTGCCCCGCCGGCAGGCAACTCGTTAACGCGTTCCAATAACCTTGTTTAGAAGGGTGTGCTGGCCACGGCATCCCGGCCGCGCTAAGCGATCGACTTTTACTATCAACTTGGTGATTGGCGGCTCTGGCGAATCATGTTGAGATTCTCCCTTGCGCCGCCGGCAAAACTTGGAAAGGGGAAAGGGTGAGAGGAGAGAGAGCGAGAGAGAGAGAGAGAGAGAGAGAGAGAGAGAGAGAGAGAGAGAGAGAGAGAGAGAGAGAGAGAGAGAGAGAGAGAGAGACATAGGCCACGTATAGGAAGAGAACCCAGTTGGCTGTTTAATGTGAAGGACCAGGGCCAGATTCACGAAGCAGTTACGCCAGCACTTACGAACCTGTACATCTTTTCTCAATCTTTGGCGGCTTTGTTTACAATTATTAAACAGTTAATGAGCTCCGAAGCACCAGGAGGCTGTTTATAACAATAACAACAGTTGATTGGGAAGTTTCATGCTTGTAAACTGTTTAATAATGTAACCAAACCGTCAAAGATTGAGGAAAGATGTACACGTTCGTAAGTACTTGCGTAACTGCTTCGTGAATCTGTCCCCAGAACAGTATTGCCGAGGTAAGGTAATTATCAGGATCAAGCCCTAAGCCAGCGTGACAACATACCACTCTGAAGGGATTTAAGCACTTTTTGCAACGATAAACAGTGACACTGGGGCTTGAGTCGAGGAGTTATGATGAGCCGCGCTAATTATGATGAGCGGCACTAATTAGAATTAGCGCCGGTGTCATAAACGCCGCTATTTCTATTGCCTTTCTATCTCTGGGGGGAGGTGGTGTTAAAGAACGCTTCCCACTCACTTGGCTCATCGGGGGATCGAACACCAACTCTGTAAGATATAAGGCCCTCGCTGTAAGATAATTTCGGGAGTAAGCGCTAAGCCAGTATGACTACACGCCACTTTAAAGGGATACAAAAGCGAGGATCTGAGAGAGATCGGAGGAAAGGAACGGTGCCTACCCTCTTGGACGGACCATTGGGGATCGAACGCCGACCTGGAAATACCGAGTCCGTCGCTGTACCGACCAGTCCAAATGGATGGACAAAGTCCAAGTGAATGGACCACAGGATTTAGGAGCCACAGTATATAAACATACTATGAATACTGGACATATACTGATCCAATAAATGAACTGATTTACACCTATTGAATGAGGCATATTACACTTAATTAATCTCAAATCTAATTATGAACAGAACGGCCACCAATATACACCTCTACGAGTATACCACGAGAGTATATATATATATATATATATATATATATATATATATATATATATATATATATATATATATATATAATGATTAACAATGACCATACAAGATCACTTTGACGTATGGTAACGTAAGTCCAATTCCAGAGTGCCTCAGGGCTTCCCCTGGCCAGCGTTGGGCAGTAATTAGTAGAGGTCACCTGGGAGACGTCTAATCCCTAAATGTTGATACATATTAGAGTGTTACACACGTGTGTGCACGCAATTGCGTGTGGTATGCTAGCATGGGAATGAGTGCATGATCGCGTGTGCGTGCATGAGCGTGCGTGTGCGTGAGAACATCTGTATCATAACCGGCCTTACATACAAACCCTCGTGAAGTGGAACGCTATTTATGTGGGCCACCAATTTCGCGGCTAACAACAGCAGCAGCAAACGTGGTCTATTGTGTTGTGTTGGACGCCCCTCTGGGAGCCTGTCACCACCACACACACACACACACACACACACACACACACACACACACACACACACTCACAGACACACACACAAACACACTCACACACACACACACACTCACACATACACACACACTCACAGACACACACACACACACACAACACACACACACACACACACACACTCACACATACACACACACTCACAGACACACACACACACACACACACACACACACACACACACACACACACCACACACACACACACACACACACACACACACACACACACACACACATGTACACACAAAGGCAGCTACACACGCACTCTTATGTACACACACCGGCACACACACACTCCAACAACCCTCCACCTGGTACCCAACCAACGGATAACAGACTAACGTAAGCGCTCATCAACGCTAAGTGACCCAAACCAATAAAAAGTTCACATGGAGGATAATTAATGAAAGTGGATGAGAGAGAGCTACCGTTAACGACCTCCGACCTAGACATCACCAATTAGAGATAATTAAGTGAGATAACACGGAAAATTAATATCCATCAAAGGTGTAATAAAACAGCAAATAAAATAATAATTCTGATGGATAGGAAAGATGCTGAAGGAAGAGAAGACGGAAGAGAGCGAAGAAGAACGGGAGAGGACGATAACGAAATGTAAATTATGACATTACGAAACGATTGAGTATGTGTGTGTGATCCTAAGTTACGGATCATCTTATTTCCTGTAAACTGTTCAAGTGTCGTTAGTGTAATGTTGCCTGTTGAGATCCTGTAGTTAGGGAGGTGTTGCTTGTTAAGATGAGTCTAAGGTAATCCTCAAGCAACACAACACAAGCAATTCGGCCTCCATCAACCCCCCCCCCTTAATTCCAGGGGGGGTAATAACAATGTACTTGTTAATCAACATGGCTGCAATATTTTGTCCAAAAGTTCTCAACACTTTTTGCAACGATAAACAGTGACACTGGGGCTTGAGTCGAGGAGTTATGATGAGCCGCGTTAATTATGATGAGCGGCACTAATTAGAATTAGCGCCGGTGTCATTATAACCGCCGCTATTTCTATTGCCTTTCTATCTCTGGAACTATTTCTAGTTTCTCTAGACTATTTCTCTGCCCCCCCATGACGATAAGAGACTCGCTTAATTACCCCTGATGAGTGGCCAACCACGCGGTATTGAAGACCTGTACAAACTTTACAAACACTCAACTGACGGCAGTTTGTTGAAGTATGGGGGGGGGGTTGTTAATGTGTTTGTTGCGCCTTGTTAGTTTGTACCCGGGAAGTAATGTGGTACAAGGAGGAAACTTTGTTTGTTGTAATTATTTGTATACTTTCTTTATTTCACTTTATCCTTCTCTCTCTCTCTGACTCTCTCTGACTCTCTCTGACTCTCTCTGACTCTCTCTGACTCTCTCTGACTCTCTCTCTCTGTTCACCTAGTGGTAAATTTGAATCTAGGAGTTAGTAAGCATTTACGGGCTGCATCCTAAGAATGTATCTGTGTTTAGTATCTGTGCCTGTAAGATCAAGTTTTTAGCTCTTGGACCCCACCTTTCTGTCAGTTGTCTAATGAACTGATTCCCAACCTATTTTCCTCTATAATATCTACTACATGTATTTCTCTCATACATATCCTCAGCAAGCAGCCCGCAGCACCTGTTTAACTCCCAGGTAGCTATTTACTGCTAGGTGAACAGCAGCACCAGGTGAAAGAAACTCTGCCCATTTGTTTCTGCCTCGACCCGGGAGTCGAACCCAGCCCTCTAGACTGTGACTCCCAACGATTAGAAAGGCGGGCTCCAAGAGCTAACTGCTTGATCCTACAGGCACAAAAGATAAATACACTATGTTATCCATCAACTTGTCGGGATTACAGATGCTTCAGTGAGCTGAAAAACCTTTCAGCGAGGCGGCCGCCAGATCCCTCCTCCCTCCCTCTTGTGTTCGGGGAGGTAGAGAGCGGAGGTACCGGAGTGAGGGAGGGAGGGGCACTGAGGAGCATAATCTTTACTTTAGTTACTCTTCTTCTATGTGTCCTTCTAAATATAGAAAACGCTCGACGGAACAGAAAATGGAAGAGGAATTATATGATTTTTAGTTTTCATTTTATTTTGCCAGTACGCAATTGATTACTTGACATCGATGCCTGTCGCCTGTTGCGTGGAGTACTGATATATCTGCCACTTGATCAATTGTTGCATAATATGGGGTACCCGGTGCCTTATGGCACCAAAACATCCATAGAATGAATGTCATTTTGCGCTCATTTTAATGTGAAAAAATCTAAATGAATTTAATGTGAATGTGAAAAATCATTCGATTAAACAAGAATTAGATCTCAAGGCATTAATACGCTCTCAAAAATGTCCGGGTTCTAGGACAGCCTGGAATAGATATTATAACCAGACCACACACTAGAAGGTGAAGGGACGACGACGTTTCGGTCCGTCCTGGACCATTCTCAAGTCGATTGTGAGAATGGTCCAGGACGGACCGAAACGTCGTCGTCCCTTCACCTTCTAGTGTGTGGTCTGGTCAACATACTTTAGCCACGTTATTGTGACTCATCGCCTGCATATAGATATCATATCTGCAAGCATAAGAAGATCAAATACAACGTTCATCTAACATTTAAATTTGGTCCACACACGCCTCGATCCGACGGCCAAACAAGGAGTCGAACCTGGATGAACAGAGCTCTGAACCCCAACATGACCACCTACTGTCCCTTGAGGGTGAAACACGGCCTGTCTCATATATTTTGATTAGAAGTGTTGAGGGATCTCTTTCTGTCCATCTGTCTCTCTCTCTCTCTCCTCGTTTCATAGTCACCCTTTCCGTCTTTCCTTCTCGCTTCTACCCCTTCGTTCCTCGTATCTCATCTCCTTCGTTTTTCCTATCCTCATTCCCTCGTTTCCTGATTATCTTCCTTCCTCTTCTCTCCTCCACCAGTTCCCCATCCTTACCCTCTTTCTCTATCAATACCTTCTTTCCCTCCCCATCCTCTCTAATTCGGGTCTCGCTATAAATATATATATGCAGGTGCTGAGGGACGCCTGCGATAATATTTGTTCGTGTGCCACCCACTTAGGTCGCTATTTCCGCGTTGCTTCCGCGCGTTACGCCAGGATGTGGCTCGCTGTTAGATGCGGCTCGCTGTTGGATGTGGCTCGGTGTTGGACGTGGCTCGCTGTTGGATGTGGCTCCCTGTTGGATGTGGCTCCCTGTTGGATGTGGCTCCCTGTTGGATGTGGCTCGCTGTTGGAGCTTCCTTATTTTGTCCAAGAAGTTCTTCTGGCCAGACTTTCTCAAGCCACGAGATCCGAATTGCCTTGCAGACGAGTGTGAGTTTGTCTGCTGGTAAACGTCTCTACCTTAATGAGTCTGTTTCACATAATATTTACAAATATTTGCGATTTTTATATTAAAACCAAAATATAACATTTTAAAACATTAAAATACACACAAAACATATTTATGTTACCGTGTTGTGATCTGTAGTGAGCGAGCTGGTGAACCGAGGGTCTTTCAAGACTAAGACGACTTCTTCTCAGGTCGTACCTGAACTCTGCCATTACCTTAAGGCATTATATCGACACACTGAGGGAGAAAATCCTGTGTTTACGAGAGTGTGTGCGGCCGAGGCAGGATTTGTGAACGTGTATGCAAAAGGATACCGAGGCGCTGGGAAGGGAACTATCAGGGGGAAAGCGCCAAGTCATTGCAACTATATAGCACTGGGAAGGGGTCAGGATAAGGATTTGGGATGGGACGGGGGGGGGGAAGGAATGGTTCGTTCATATAGCCTTGCAGCTGCAACATGAACGAACTAAACGTTCAGTGAACAAAAATCCACAAGGGTTCGCGACGAGGATTCGAATCTATGTTCGAGATGATCCCAGACGCACAAGGCAGCGTTCGGGATCCTCTCGGACGTAGATTCGAACTTTCGTCACGGCCCCTTGTGGATTTGTTCATTTGATACATCACGCTATTGTGATGTCTGTGTGTGTGAACGTTCAGTGGAGCTACTGGCACTGTTCATGAGGCGGTGAACACGTCGACTGTGATTCCAGCCGAGTGCAGTGTCGGAGATAATCAGGAACGACCAAGATAGTAAACTTTGGAAATTGCCAATCAAGCTGAGAACTTAGTGACACTTTCCTATTTCAGGAGAGACTCAAGCGCTAGATGATTGTTGTCCCCGGAAGCGGGGATTTGCACTACTGATAACTGAGCCTGGATAAGGAAAAACGTTTGGGGATTACGGGGGGGGGGGGGGAATTAAGGAGCTCGAACAGGAGTTCGTGGTGTTGTTGAGATGACAGGCGCAGGAGCCAAGGACACCCGCATCAACGTCACGTCTGTTAGTATATTATACAAGTAGCCAGAACATTTTAAGTATAACAGATAATTTAGGAGCATTGTGTGCACATGAATATTATATGTTACTGGTATGATGGAAACCCGGATGATTAAATCATCAAGAGGACCTATTATATAATCAAAACTTTAAATTAAGAGTTAAAAAGTGATTCACATTGATGATCAATTAAAGGAGGACGACAATAGACAGTTTTTATAAAAAAATGAAAAAAAACATAACAATTGCATTTTATATTTTATAAAATGCATTTCATCTTTCATTTAATTTTTCTAAACTAGAGAAAAACTAGTATTAACACCTAAGTCAAAATAACGAAGCTGAAAATTTAGACACCCAATTCATCTGAAAATTCGTTACTTCCTGTTTTTCAGATCTGGGGGTTGGGGGGGCGGCTGTTCAGTATGTCACAAGTTGTTAAATATTATAGAGTGAGACGATAACAATAGTTACAAGTGGTAGTTACTAAAGAAAAGTGGAAAACCAATACTGTAGTTTTAATGGAGTTAGTTGTGTTGCGTGGAGTAGTTGTGTTGCGTAGAGTTAGTTGTGTTGGTAGAGTTAGTTGTGTTACGTGGAGTTAGTTGTGTTGCGTAGAGTTGTGTTGCGTAGAGTTAGTTGTGTTGCGTAGAGTTAGTTGTGTTGCGTAGAGTTAGTTGTGTTGCGTAGAGTGTGTTGCGTAGAGTAGTTGTGTTGCGTAGAGTTAGTTGTGTTGCGTAGAGTTAGTTGTGTTGCGTAGAGTTAGTTGTGTTGCATAGAGTTAGTTGTGTTGCGTAGAGTTAGTTGTGTTGCGTAGAGTAGTTGTGTTACGTAGAGTTAGTTGTGTTGTGTAGAGTTAGTTGTGTGGCGTAGAGTTAGTTGTGTTGCGTGGAGTTAGTTGTGTTGCGTAGAGTT
>WNGS01163519.1:16113524-16128808 GCA_020271785.1 Procambarus virginalis
ATGTGCTGTGTGATGTTGCTTTCACTTTGTTGAGTGCCTATGTGGTTTAAAGGAGCTTAATTTAGCAGCATTAAGCTTAGTATGGGGTTGTGTCGTGTGTGTGTGTGTGTGTGTGTGTGTGTGTGTGTGTGTGTGTGTGTGTGTGTGTGTGTGTGTGTGTGTGTGTGTGTGTGTGTGTGTGTGTGTGTGTGATTAGTCTAACTGATGAGGTGATGTGGGCGACTTAATGTTAAAAGGTATTATTTTCAAGGGTGGTGCTACTTGTTTGTTAAACTTCTCAACAATTCGTACAATCTAAACATTTTAACATTAGTGACTGTTCAAGAAAACCCGCTGGTTGTTCATCCTAACTCTTGTTCCCAGACGCAGCTGGGACTTGCTTCAGGGGTCTTAAGTGAACAGATGCTCATCCCTTGTTTGACAAGGGATTGATATCTTCCACCCCTCAAGTTTACGTTATCCTGCAGGGTGCAAAGTGGGGGGAATCGTTTGATGACAATGTTTGTTTTAGACAAAGAGTGCTCTCCTAGCGTAAACGATGTGGGGCTTATGCCTCCGTACTGAAGGCTCTCTACCTAACTACAGTTCTGAGAGCCGAGTCTCTCTTTATATTGATGATCCAATTTTTTTAATCACATTTAGTTACATGATATTCAGATTCCAAGGTATTAGTCAACAGGTATGTTATTAATCTTAAGTTGTATTTTTTGGTATACTTTTATAATTATCAATTTGCCTGTTGAACGCCTTGGTTTTCTCCGTTAAGATACTGATGTTCTTTCGGCGGACCTGCTGGGAGTGATTTCATGCAGTTACATTTCATTAACACAGTAAACAAATTGGGATTTAAGACTTTACTTTGAGGAGCGCCAAGTTTCTTTGAAAACTGTGTAGCCTTGAAATTTGTAAAGGGCGTTTCGCTGGAAAGATCAACCTTGTATTCATTGTAGACGTTGGCTACATTAATCTAGTTTAGCAGATTAATATAATAATACGTCACCCTTTAGTTAAAGCCTTTTTAAAATTAATAAATGTTATTATTAATGTCGGATGTTTGTGTCTTCACTCACCATCGACCATGAGAAAGGTTGTGATTGTTTACCTAACTACTGTTCCTGGTGATCCCGTCCTCACCAGGAGCAGTGCTAAAGCTCCTAGTGAAGACTGCCTGCCGCTCATACTCATTATATGGTATATAACCTTCAATATGCTGTTTGTGCTTCAAGCTTGAATGGTCCCCAAGCCATGCTGTTTGTGTTTCAAGCTTGAATGGTCCCCAAGCCATGCTGTTTGTGCTTCAAGCTTGAATGGTCCCCAAGCCATGCTGTTTGTGTTTCAAGCTTGAATGGTCCCCAAGCCATGCTGTTTGTGCTTCAAGCTTGAATGGTCCCCAAGCCATGCTGTTTGTGTTTCAAGCTTGAATGGTCCCCAAGCCATGCTGTTTGTGCTTCAAGCTTGAATGGTCCCTAAGTCATGCTGTTTGTATAACATAAAATTTATTATAGGATTTCTATCTTGGAATATTCAATATATATTCTCCCTTGTGTTGGCCGGTAGCATATTGTATGTCAAGAGACGTGAGCGCACTAATAAATAATAACACTAACCGTGTTTATGGTTGACATGAATGAAATATATCAACGGATGAAAGGGCATGACACAAGGGATGTAAATAGAATTTTAAAAATATCTTGACAGAATAGAACACAAAACAATGGATATAAATTGGATAAGTTTAGATTCAAGACAGACCGGGGTAAATACTGGTTTGCAAACAGTGTTGTTGATTTGCGGAACAGATTACCAGGTAACACAATAGGCGGTGGATCCCCTGATTGTTTCAAGCGTAGGTTAGACATATATATATATATGAATGAGTTGGGATGGATTTAAATAGGAGCTGCGTCGTATAGGTCAGAAGACCTTGTGCAGTTTCCTTATTATATTTGTATCATCTCAACTGTATATGAAAGGTATTTACATCTCTTTGCATATCATTTTATTGATACCTCTCGTGACCTACCTCGAGGGACTCTGCTGGCTGAGACATTAACCAAATTTGTCCAGCCATTCGCCCAATCACTTGGGCTGGCCGGTAGAGCGACGACCTCGCTGCTTGCAGGTCGGTGTTCAATCCCCGACCGTCCACAAGTGGTTGGGCACCATTCCTTTCCCGCCGTCCCATCCCAAATCCTTATCCTGACCGCTTCCAAGTGGTCTATAGTCGTAATGGCTTGGCGCTGTCCCCTGATAGTTCCTTCATCCCCTCCAGCAAGCGAAGGTCGAGAGAGTTTTAACATTAGAGTTGCTCTGGAGTTTTTGATAACCTTTACCATGTGAGGTTAACTTTAACATTCAGTCCGGCACTGTTGTGGACTCGCTCTCACCGTCACTGTGTTCTGTTCTTATGGGGGATTATTGTTTAGACGGGCAGACGTCAAGTTATTACAACCAGCAACAGGGCTGGTGAGCCAAGTTATTATAACCAGCAACAGGGCTGGTGAGCCAAGTTATTATAACCAGTAACAGGGCTGGTGATTCAGGCCATTATCGGGGCCTGCTAGTCTTCTATAATCAGCTCAGGCAACATACATTTTTAGTTGGCAAAGCTCTGTAGCGAAATGGGTCTTGAGAGACAAGTGAAGGGGTGTGGAGTGCGAGGAAGAGTGGGGAAGGGGTGATGAGTGAAAGTGAGACGGGGAAATGGGTGTGGAGTACGAGACAGATGGGAAGGAGCAAATGGTAACAAGACAGAGAATGGGAGAAGTGAACTGCTGACCAATGGATGGGGGGGGGGATCAGTATAGATGAGTGAAAGAATGTAAAAGAAAGGAAGGAGCAGAAGGTGGGTAAATGAAGAAGTATGGAGACAACGTAAAAAAAAAACGAATTAAGGGAACGATGAACGAGGAAAAAGTTTTAAACAAAGGAAGGAGAAGAGAGGTAGGTAAGCAGAAATGAAAGGTAAGAAAATGGGAGAAATACGGGTCTGGAAGGAAAGGGGGNTCCGTCTGCAACAGAGGAGACGGAACAGTTAGGGTGAGTGAAGTCACTGTATCTTCACTCCACTCACCGTCACTGTCACCCTCTACCGTCACTGTCACCCCCTACCGTCAAGTGCACACAAACACTTCACTTGTTCTGTATACTCAAAACACAAAGCTATTTTCGAGTCACTTTTTATTTTTATTTGTTGTTTTCAACCCCAACATAATCTAACAACGCTATTATAATGCTTAAACCAATCTTGTTGACATTCTCGTTGATATTATAATGAATAAAAGTGATAATTAACGAGCATATCCCTCCCGTCTAATTACCAAATTGAGGCTTTTTATTGGCAGTTATTTTAACAGCGTTGTTTGGGGGCCTTAATTGGATCAATTAAGTGAAGCAAATGACTATGAGGGAGTTTTTTTTAATCCAGCGTGATTAACATTGACCTTAATTGGCCTTGTAGGGGTGGAGGGGGTTAGTAAAGCCTATAGTTAGCTTCTGGTCAGGTCCTCCTGGTCAGGTCCTCCTGATAAGGTCCTCCTGATAAGGTCCTCCTGATAAGCGGGTCTTAACAACATTGCTTTCGATTATGAACAAAAAAATTAAATTGGTTTAAGAAGAAAGATTTTGAAAGCTGTTAGTCTTCACCCTTCAGACGGGACTCGAGCAGGGAACAGAGATCGCTGAAGCTGCCAGACATCTCCGAGCGGTGTTCAGCGTCTCCGAGCGGTGTTCAGTATCTCCGAGCGGTGTTCAGCATCTCCGAGCGGTGTTCAGCATCTCCGAGCGGTGTTCAGCATCTCCGAGCGGTGTTCAGCATCTCCGAGCGGTGTTCAGCATTGTTATCGACATCGTTAACTGTTGCACGCCAGTGCTCTGCATCTTGAGTGACTCAAGTGCTACTGAAGTGACTATATATGTCTTGGCTGCCGGCCGGTTGCCATTCGGCTGGCAACCACCTGGCAAAACCTGCTCCATTATTTTGGGGGGGGGGGGTCCGGGATGATACGAAAGCCGTTAATTGCTGCGTTCGTACAAAGAAAACGGTTGATAGACTTCGTACCTCATGTTTAGTACAGTGTACTGCTCTCTAAGGGAGGGGTAGTTGTAGTAGTGAATGGTTCGCTGTGCTTAGTGAATGGTTCGCTGTGTTTGGTGAATGGTTCGCTGTGCTTGGTGAATGGTTCGCTGTGTTTGGTGAATGGTTCGCTGTGCTTGGTGAATGGTTCGCTGTGTTTGGTGAATGGTTCGCTGTAATTGGTGAATGGTTCGCTGTGTTTGGTGAATGGTTCGCTGTGCTTGGTGAATGGTTCGCTGTGCTTAGTGAATGGTTCGCTGTGCTTGGTGAATGGTTCGTTGTGCTTAGTGAATGGTTCGCTGTGCTTGGTGAATGGTTCGTTGTGCTTAGTGAATGGTTCGCTGTGCTTGGTGAATGGTTCGCTGTGCTTAGTGAATGGTTCGCTGTGCTTAGTGAATGGTTCGCTGTGCTTGGTGAATGGTTCGCTGTGCTTGGTGAATGGTTCGCTGTGCTTGGTGAATGGTTCGCTGTGCTTGGTGAATGGTTCGCTGTGATTGGTGAATGGTTCGCTGTGCTTGGTGAATGGTTCGCTGTGCTTGGTGAATGGTTCGCTGTGCTTGGTGAATGGTTCGCTGTGCTTGGTGAATGGTTCGCTGTACTTGGTGAATGGTTCGCTGTACTTGGTGAATGGTTCGCTGTGCTTGGTGAATGGTTCGCTGTGCTTGGTGAATGGTTCGCTGTGCTTGGTGAATGGTTCGCTGTGCTTGGTGAATGGTTCGCTGTGCTTGGTGAATGGTTCGCTGTCCTTGATATCATTTGCCCTTTGGATCAGGTCAATCATTCGTTTTGACCTCACATTGTGTTGGATGATGAGGTGTGTAAGAAACGATTACTTTTTATAGTGGTATGTAGCTTTAATATTATTATTATTATATATTTACCATTATTTTTGGTGTTAGCGTCATTGTTAAGATAACGTGAAGAGAGAGACTATGTGACCGTGGGGCTGAGGACTGCCTGGTGCTGCCTGACGGAACCCCCTCTCACTTCTAACGTAATTGTCTCTCCTGGGAGAGCGGGAGGGAGGACAGGAAGGAGGAAGAAAGGGAGATGGAGATAGAAAGGGGAGTGAACAAGAGAGAGAGAGAGAGAGAGAGAGAGAGAGAGAGAGAGAGAGAGAGAGAGAGAGAGAGAGAGAGAGAGAGAGAGAGAGAGAGAGGGGCAGAGAAAGAGTGAGGGAGCGTGGCAAGGAGGTTGAGAAGGAAGGAGGTTAGTTCCTGCTTCCCTTCTTGTCAACCTCCTTGGGTGAAGAGAAATAGGAGAGGAAGAGGGAGAAAGAGAGATGGAAGGAAGGGAGAGAGGCGAGTGAAGAAGAGCTCCTGAGGGGACTAAATGGAAGGTAAATTGACACTAAGGAAGGTAGGGGACGTGGCCCGAGGGGAGGGGGTAGGGTTATGAAGGGAAGGTTAGGGGGAGGGAGAGTTAGGGAAGGAGTAAGGGAGGGGAGAAGGGGAGTTAGCGAGGGAGGAAACTTGTTGGATGAAAGTGTGTCAGTCGCAGATGAGAGGAAGCCTCACCAAGCTTTTTCCAGCTTCATCTCCCGTCCAGATGAGCTCGGCTTCTGCCACAGTGTGACAGTCTGTCCCGGGCATACGAAATCGCCTGGAGCCTCTTCACGGACAGCACGTCCAGGGCCCTCAAGGCCGTGGTGCTCCACAGTGGCCACAAGGACCCTTCTCTACCATCCCTGGCTCACTCGGCGCACCTCAAAGACGATTACAACAACATGAAGACCTCGCTGGACGCCTTGAAGTACAGTGAGCACGACTCGGAGGTCAACGGAGACTTCAAAATGTTGGCATTCCTGATGGGTCTTCAAGGTAGTGTTGCCACTGTTATCTTTACCTTCGGGTCAACGGGGATACTAAGGCGCACTACCACAGATGGGACTGGCCATAGTGAACTAAATTCTCTGTGGGGAGGAACATCAAGTGGTAACCACTGGTGGACCACTGGAAGGTGCTGATGCCACCAATGCTCATGAAATTGGGGTTTATGAAACAGTTCGTCACATCTTTAGATAAAGAGTCAGCAGTCTTTCAGTATCTTCAAGCGCTCTTCCACAAACTTTCTGAGGCAAAGGTCAAAGCCAGTCTTCGTCGGATCACTGATAAAAAATATCCTGGAGTGCAAGATATTCTCCAAGAGACTTGGAACAGCTTTGTTGCAGGAGGCCTGGTCGACGACCGGGCCGCGGGGACGCTAAGCCCCGGAAGCACCTGAAGGTAACCCTCAAGGTGGTTCGAGCCTTCCGTGGCAACCATACGGTCGACAACTATGTGGAGCTGGTGAAGAACTCCGGCACAATGGGCTGCAAGATATTCTTCAAAGTTCAGATCCTTAATGGTCATATTGATAGCATCAAACGATAGCATGGTAGCGTACTCGGAGGAGGAAGGTGAACACCTTCACCAGGACACACTGCACTTTGCGCATCACTATCAAGGTCACCATAACGAGAACATGATGAGAGACTATATTTCTGGACTGATTTATAAAAGTGATTTACAGTACATTACAGTAAAGTTCGATATTACAGTAAATATCGAATATCTGCTCACCTCTAAATTTTTTTTATGGTCATTTTAGTATAACTTTGGTATAAATACATGTTCATTTTGATTCATATTTTGTTTTTCATCTAACCTTAAATGGACGAACTGTTGCAAATTGACCCGTTTTCTCATTGGAAACATATGAATTTAAATATCACAATCCTGGTGACAGGAGGTAAGCGTGAGGGGGAGAACTACCCCCTTTGTCTACATTCTCACACAGTTGGGCCCACCAACACACGCTCTCTCACTCCTGTTAGAAGAGTGAGAGCTGTCCCTTCCCATAGCTCATGGTAAGCCCTACCTACTACCTTCCCTGCAACACCACCTCACTATCAATTAACAACCAGGTATGCAATTACTGCTGGGCGAACACCTTCAAAACCTGAGCTTCTTCACATATTGAGCGCCGTGGACCCCCTGGTGAGCCCGTGGGGCTCACTGACGGGTAAACTCACCTACAAGTACCACAACTACCCCGGCGTTCCTAAAATGCCCATTACCTTTCCTTATACTTTAAACCCTGCCGCCGCCCTGTATCTTATATTTATAAAAGTGGCCACGGGACCCCGCGCAACGCTGAGGAGTATTGTGTTAAGAATAATCCACAGTGCCGACAGCTGCTCTGATGTTGGTGTCCGGAGACATCTGTCTAGCCTCCCCCCTCTCTCTCCTGAGGAGTGGACCCCCCCCCCTCTCTCCTGAGGCGTGGACCCCCCCTCTCTCTCCTGAGGAGTGAACCCCCCCCTCTCTCTCCTGAGGAGTGGACCCCCCCCCCTCTCTCTCCTGAGGAGTGGACCCCTCACTCTCCTGAGAGTGAACCCCTCACCCTATAGTCCCTGGGTACTGCGCAGTACTTCTCTACTTCAATTAATTTCATATCAACTGTAAGGAATTAGGGAAAAATTACCGAACATTTAAATAAACTGGGCAGTGATGCCTGTGAGTGAGGACAGGGTCACCCAGCGTGGCGACAACAGTAGCATTAGTGCACAAGGTACAGGTGGTTCGTAAACACATTACTCAAAGAAGTTGTGGAAGACACCTCCATCCACAACTTTAAGACCATATTCGACAAAGAATTTGAACGTCAGAATAGTTAAATCGTAAAGCAAAAGGTACAAAAGCTCACTCCCTAGTAGATAAGTGGTGATAGATAAGTACTCTCCCATTCCTTACCCTTCACTGAGTCCCCCCCCATTCCTTACTCCCTCCACCACCCCTCTCCCTCTCTCTTTCTTCCCTCCCTTACACCTTCCCAACATTATCCTAATCCATGACCCCTTTCATCTAGACAATCAGATTAATTAATCACTAATCAAACTCTGCTTGTCCGGTTCTCTCTCAAACGCGTCGACATGATTTGATTTTCTTGTATGAAAGAGTTTCCAAATGCGCGAGAATGTTGCCAATCAGTGAAGGTGTCGCCAATCAGTGAAGGTGTCGCCAATCACGTGAAGGTGTCGCTAATCATATGAAGGTGTCGCCAATCACGTAAGGGTGCAACCAATCGTCTGAAAGATTCAGCAATCGTCTGAAAGATCAGCAATCGTCTGAAGGATTCAGCAATCGTCAGAAGGATTCAGCAATCGTCTGAAAGATTCAGCAATCGTCTGAAAGATTCAGCAATAATCGTCTAAAGGATTCACCAATCGCATAACCGAGCTGCAAACAGCATAAAGGAATGTTTCAATCACAAAATATCAATACAGTCTCCCACACAACAAAAGGATTTGGTAGCAATTATTTTTGGCGCATGATCCTTGGTGCCTTGGATACGTGTTTTGTTACGGGGGTTTCTGCTATTGTCAACCTTGGTCTTTTTCCTTCTTCCCTCTCTATGTCTTGTTCTTTTTAGTTCCCCTGCTCCTCCTCCTCCTTTCCTTCTCCTCCTCCTTCTTCTCCTGCCTATTATTGCTTAATTATTATTATTTCTACATAGTTGAAATAGTCTTCTACATGTGTAGAAGACAACAGTGGGTAGGGAAGGTGTCTGGCCGCAGGTAAACACAGCCTCATGTGATGGTCGGTACAGCGACGGCCTCGCTTCAAGCAGATTGGCGTTCGATCCCCGATGGTCGAAGCAGTTGGGCTTCATCTCTTCCCTCCGTCCTCCTATACCAGCGACCTATCCCCACAGCCCTTCCAAGGGGTATACAGCCAAAATGGCTTAGCGCTTTCTCCTGATACTCACCTTACCTTACCTCAGGACACACACACACACACAACACAACAAACCAGACACGACAGTTCTCTAGCTCGAAAGGATCATACATAAAATACTGATCAAATTTGCAGAAAATAATCGGGATCACAGTTATAAAAGCTGCAGAGCAACACTGCAAGCTCAACAAGCAACAATGTAATAATAGACCCATGGAAGCCCCTTCCATGGATCTATTATTCTAGAGGGAGAGGAAGAGAGGGTTAGAGAGAACGAGATTGAGAGGGAAGGAGTAGGAGAGAGAGAGAGAGAGGATGAGACCGAGAGAGATTGAGAGAGAGAATTCCTTGTGCTATCACACAAATTTGCATTCCAATTCTCCGGTATAAGAAATCCTAAATATAGAGAAACCCGTTACACAATATAAATATACATAAAATGCAAAAAAACACACAGTAGACACTGCATAACAAACCCAAACACTAACACACACGGTCACGCAGGTAAAACACACCAATATTATCCACTCATCATCAAACACACACGAAAATATTAAAAAAAACATGAGCAGCGCTGAACGAGACCATTTTGGCATTACAAAAATGGCTCTTTCCCGTCACCGCTTCTCTTCTCTCTCTCATCTCCTTCCTTTACTCTTCCATTTCCCAATAATTATATTATTCTTAGGATACTATTCCTCCTCCTTCTAAGTCTACTATTCTTCCTCCTCTCTCACGGTAGTCATCTTCCTCCTGTCAAGCTGAACTCTCTCAGTAACTGACTAAAACCTTTAATTACGTATACAAACTATGTATGAAGAAATGAGCAACCTGTCAGGCAAACAACCTGTCAGGCAAACAACCTGCCAGGCAAACAACCTGCCAGGCAAACAACCTGCCAGCCAAACAACCAGACAAAACCAAAGCATAACGCTCCATAACTCACCCCGGAGTCTGTACGTAATTTGTGTGACACCCCTTTATCGGGAGGATGAGGTGAATGGTCTTGTTATTGTCCTGTGTGTGTGTGTGTGTGTGTGTGTGTGTGTGTGTGTGTGTGTGTGTGTGTGTGTGTGTGTGTGTGTGTGTGTGTGTGTGTGTGTGTGTGTGTGTGTGTACGTGAGGTGTTAGGCAGGTGTGCAGACCTGGTGGCTTGGCCTCTCACTCTCCTCTACTGACTCTACAAGTCCTGGTTCCTAGGAGACAGATGTAGTTCTTCACAACAACAACAACAACACCTGTTCAGGGCCCTTCCTATAAGTAGTTAACCTGAAGAGTCCTCCTTCAAGACGGCCCCTCCCCACATCAAGAGGGCCCCATCAAGACGCCCCCATCAAGACGCCCCCATCAAGACGCCCCCATCAAGAACTTTCATTCACAATAAATCACATTTAACCCCCCCCCCCGTCCCCTCCCCAGGTAATCCTCCACGAGGCGGGTAATCAAGGGTGTTAACTGGCACATTTACTTAAGACTTTCGCCCTTATCTCATCCCCATCCCCACCCCCCCGGCCCTCCCTCCAAGATCTCGAGGCAAGACGGTGCCAACCAACGCCAGGGAGACAAGATCGGAAATCCTGCCGTTCCCTACGGGGAAAAGGAACGCCATGGCGCCGCGGTGGTTGGGCGGTTGCAGGATGGGCCTGGCGGGCGCCCCGCACCGCTAATTGAAATACTCCGCCCCATTACCAACCAACATTTTATTAATGTTTGACGAGAGGGGAGGGGGAGGGGGAGGGGAAGGGGAGACGAAAGAGGTGGGGGGAAAGAAGATCGTGGATGGAGTGCTGACAGAGAGGTAAGAGAGAGAGAGAGAGAGAGACGAGAGCTCCCAACAAACCCACAACTTTTTGCAACGTTGCAAGAGGTTGTCACTAAAATAGAGTGTGTCGCGGACACACTCAGGGAGATGGGGGGGGAGAGACAAGCCGAACACCAGCAGGAGAGACAACGAAAGAGAGCAAAGATAAAGAGAGAGAGAGAGAGAGAGCCCCATTCAATCGACTTGAGAATGGTCCCCGGACCCTGACCGAAACGCCGTCGTCCCCTTCACCTTCTAGTGTGTGGTCTGGTCAACATCTGTATACCTGCGTTGATCTCTATCACTGAAAGGGGAGGGCCAGGACGTGGGTGAAGGGGAGAAATTGGTCCACGAGAGGACATTGGGGTCAAACCTCACTGAACCCCCCCCCCCCGTGGTATGGGAGGGGTCATTCTCAAGTACGTAGAAGGGTCAGGAAAGACATGTTCAGGTTGCCACTGTCACTTTCATCATTATATCATCATCATCATCACTCTTACCATCACCACCAGCCCTTCAACCCTGTGACACTCCGCTCCAAATGTTGCATATTGAAATAAAAACTTCTATTGTGTCTTGATCTTTCATTGACAATGTTATTATGGAGTAACTTACTACAATGCCGTAGTGCTCCCCTCAATGGAACTTGCAAGACCCAATATATATGTGGGTATGTGTATTAAAAAACAAATTTTCGTATGTAACCTACATCCTTTCTTAAGGTGTTGTATACAATGTTCTGAAATGTTCAGAACACTGTATACAGTACTTTATAGAAAGGATGTATGTTACATCCGAAAATTTGTTTTGTTGGATAGACTTAAAAAAACTTAAATTGAGTCTTTCCTTCACTTTCAATGTTATTATATTTGCCTGGCAGTGACCTACAAATTACCCGCCATCCCTAGAGGTACTGGTAAGTGTTTCTGTGATGGACGGAGTGCCGCCCATAAGGCCATGTTGGCCAGTCAGAGTACACAGGGACCAGGTTGGCCAGTCAGAGTACACAGGAACCCAGGTTGGCCAGTCAGAGTACACAGGAACCAGGTGGGCCAGTCAGAGTACACAGGAACCAGGTGGGCCAGTCAGAGTACACACAGGAAGACCAGGTTGGGCCCAGTGTTTACCTCCCTACCCTACCATTAGACCTCCTATTTCTATTGTTATTTCTCTATGTTAATATCACATCTCCAGAACCTTGAGCTGATAATTCACTTAACTAATAGTCTACCTTAAGGATACACCACCGAGGAGATGTACCCCGCCTCTTAGCTGAAATACACTGAGAGTATACTTTAGTTCTGGGCTAAGTTATACTTGGTGGTTCATCAGTAATAATAATAATATAATAATAATAGTAATAATAATAATAACTCCCCTCCTCCTCCTCCTCCTCCTCCTACTCATCCTAATTTTTCTCCTTCAGGCAACCGTACCTCCCCTAGCTGCCGCGTTCCCCCCCTCACTGGTGGCTTTCTCGATCGCGCTAGTCCCATCCCCTCTCGATCTTCTGCTCTTTCCCCTCTGTCTGGTGGTCTTAAACCTTCCCCGCAGTGTTTCCCATTTTCTGGGCCTTCAACCCAACCCCAGACCATAACCATGTAGCCTACATTACTGTACTATCTCACACTATAACTCTTAATCCAATTATTTGCCACTACCACAAACCTTTCCCCTTCACAGTATTACCCGAATTGCTTGGAAGGGGGCACCATCTCTAGCGAACTCCACAGTGTCAGGAAGCCAGCAGCTTGTCAAAGATTCCACAATTTGATTTGAACAGGTAATACATACCTGTCCGCATGTCAGCATTAATAAACAACTTTAGTTTTAATTTCGAGTTGGTTGCACTTCTGTTATCTTCCTAATCAATGCAAATTATCGATACCTGCCTCAATCACTTGCTTTAATCCTATATTAAAGATTTGGCAAAGTGTTGGGTTTAATGATGTATTATGACTATCAATCGCGGGAGGAGTATTAAGGACACCACAAAAATTTATTGAAACAATCATCAAATATACTTTAGTCCCAGAGCATTCAACTATTTGTGAATATTACAACCACGCTCAGAAGCAGTGTACGGTAATAGTTTACGTTACCCTAAACGTTCATTTTCTTTCAAAACATCATCAAAGAAACATAGGTTCTTGTAAGATTAGGATGAACACAATAATTTCGAACATGCTAATATTAAGTGGGAAAATGTTGCTGAAATTTGGTTTCCCATCTAAGGATCTTCCTTTAATGGAAACGCATAAAAAGCTTAATTATCATTATTTCAGACCCATTAAGCATCCGCTTCATTTTCTCACTAAAATTATTATTCCTATTAGTTATTTTACGTTTGGGTGATATGACTAGGTAATGGAGCAGTGAGCAAGAGTGTAGTTGAGTTGTTATAGTTGATGGTTTATGGAGCCTCAGACGCCACCATCGCATGTTTACTGTATGGAGGGGGAGCTGGGGGGACCGTGCGCTGGAGGCTGTTCCCTCGCTGGCGTTGCTCAGGGGAGGGTGTTCGCGCGAGTGTGTTCGCTCGCCCGTTATTTTATCACCGTGCCATTTATAGTTCAGAGGGCAGAGGTGATCCCAACCCACCTTACAATTCTACCAGGCAAACACGACCCATAATTATGTGACTAGGCAACCCTAAAGGATTCAAAATGTTTGAAGCTTGTGGTAAGAGACTTCGTTTTATTGGAATGAATTGTATAATGTCTGTTACAAATTCTATACTCACTCGAACTCGTGTATCCAAGTGTACTCCTGCACACTGCTGTTATGATATTAAAAACTCCACACTCCACGTTAATCACACACCATATTAAGAGACCACTCAATTTGTGCATAAACAAATCAGCTGCGTTAATAAGCAGCTAATTGGTGCAGGCGATGAGTCACAATAACTGGCTAAGTATGTTGACCAGATCCACACACTAGAAAGTGAAGGGACGATGACGTTTCGGTTCCGTCCTGGATCTATTCTCAAGTTTGTGGTGCACAATCGACTTGAGAATGGTCCAGGACGGACCGAAAGTCGTCGTCCCTTCACTTTAGTGTGTGGATCTGGTCAACAGCTATTGGTATTTAAGGTTTGCTCTTGGCAGGGTACTTGAGACTATTCTTAGTGGTGAAGTGAGTGACAACGGAGCGGCGTCCCTCTCTGGGACTCTCGGGTTTGATCAGCCACAAAGAACCTGCACGGTGTTTTATTACAGTCATGCCTCTAATATGGCTCGATCACAGAACACGGGCGGAGGGTGACTAAAATGGTCGACGCTCGAGCGGAGCTCCGGGCAGAGTTGTTGCCATTCTTGTGCAGTAACTCTGTCAATCGTTCCATAAGATGAGAGAGAGAGAGAGGAGAGAGAGAGAGAGAAGTAGAGAGAGAGAGAGAGAGACTGAGAAGAGAGAGAGAAAGAGAGATAGAGAGAGAGAGAGAGAGTAGAGGAGAGAGAGAGAGAGAGAGAGAGATTTACAATTACTTTTTTTCCTTGTGTAACTCACATTTCAAAGTATTCGAGGAACAACAAATGAGGAAAAAGGATTAACACTACTCAATTTCGAGGCAGCAAGTAATTGAATATTGGTTTAAAAACTAATGTGTTTTGTTCTGTAGGTTGAGGAGTTGTGGAGGCTGGCTAGTGATCCTTCAGCAGGGTAGGGCAGCCCTGGAGACTGGAGCAAGAACACGAGGAATGGAGCAACAAAATGAATTGGGGAAGTTGACAATAAGGAATGGGAGGAAGAGAAAAGGAAAGATTGTGGGAAGAGGGGCGAAGAAATTGGAGAGTGAGGAAGGAAAGAATTAAAAATAAGATAATAAAAAGACGTATAAGAGAAGACGAGAAGGAAGGGAAGGAGGAGGAGGAGAAGAAAAGGAAATACTGCAAGGGGATAGAGGACAAAAGGTGTGTGTTGGGAGGATCGTAGACAATTCTCTTGTTCTGATTGGTGATTATGCCTACAAAGGGTTACGAGGCCATCATTTGTAGCGGGGGAGTGACAACAACTATGAGTCAATTGGTCGGGTGGTGGCAGTCACCACAGTGGTGTGCAGAGTCACCACGTGTGGCAGCTCACATCCTGAAGTAACATTTTTGCATCTGTGGCGGGCCTTGTGTTGTCTTAACGAGTTGCCACACGTCATTTTTTGGAGTAGCTCCCACCAGCACCGCGGGGATGAACACGGCCCCACAAGGTCCCCTCGACACCCAGCATGCCAACTCAGGCTTTGCCTGACCCGGAGGGAGAGAGGGGGAAGGAAGGCGACCCAGATACAATATATAAATAACAATACAGGTAGATAGGTGGAAAGACAGGTACTGATAGAGAGGAGAGAGAGAGAGCTAGAGAGAGAGAGATGAGAGAGAGAGAGAGAGAGAGAGAGAGGAGAGAGAGAGGAGAGTAGGAGAGAGAGAGAGAGAACAACTGGCCATACAAAACTGGTTTTTTTCAGAGCTTTGATATACCGTAAACAAAGTCAGTCACCATCAATATGATTCCATACGTGGCTTTGCAGAGGAATGAGGGGAGGTACTCTCAGTGCCCTCAAGATGAGAGACGATGAGACCATTAAGGCCTCACAGGAGGCTCTTGTAGAGAGTGCTGGACGGTTCTGTGACACGACTGAGAAACCTTTCCCGAGACATTACGAGACGTGAGTTTATTGCAGAGACTGTCAGGC
>WNGS01163519.1:16155328-16183863 GCA_020271785.1 Procambarus virginalis
TGAGTAGTAGAGCAGTAATTAGAATTGAGTAGTAGAGCAGTAATTAGAATTGAGTATATTTATATTGACAAAGATTGCTTTATATTGTACTAGAAAGGATACCCGGCGTGCCCGGGTCTGTCTTCCAGCCCCCTTCCCGGATAAGAATTATAATCATAAGAATTATATCAATTATATTTGTAACCCCTGACAACGGTTCGGGAGTAAAGTTCACTACACCAGTGTGTGGCTGGAGACGTCACCATCGTGACAGTGTCGCTACCATAACAAACTACCACAACATAAACACTATTCTTCTACAGAGAGGCCGGAAATTACTGGATAGGAGGCTCAGACAATGGCACGGAAGGCACTTGGTATTGGGAGAGGACTGCGCAGCCCGACGTACCGAAGGGCGCTCCTTTCTGGTTCACCGAAGACCCGACGGAGATGACTTTGAGAACCACCTTGTCGTGGCCACCAATGGCTTCTTCGCCGACGGGCACGGCGACCAGCTGTACGGCGCTATCTGTCAGGCAATAATATAAGAAGAGACAGGAGGCGTGGGACGGCGCAGGTATTGGTGACGGTGGCGCAGCTGAGCAAGAGACAGCAACTCCAAAGCTTGATACAATGGCGTCGCTCTGGTGATACGACCTCCAGGACGCCCTCGAAGACCTGCTCTGACTTTTCAATATGAGCTTTCCACTCCTACACGACCTTCAGTGGCAGCCAGCGGTGTAGCAGTGCTGACTTGAGCATGTAATTTGAAATAATATTTACTATATCCTTTGTTTTCTTGGCCACATTAATCAAATTGTGCAAACTCAACATTAGCACGCCACACACACACACACACACACACACACCACACACACACACACACACACACACACACACACACACACACACACACACACACACACATGGACTAGGTATGGACTCCATCCTGGAGTTCATACCTAGTTAAACACAAGACAAAGTTAGAGAAGATTCAGATCTATGCCACAAGATTAGTCCCAGAACTGAGAGGTATGAGCTATGAGTAAAGGCTACGGGAGCTAGACCTCACGTCTTTGGAAGACAGAAGAGTAAGGAAGACATGATAACCACCTACAAAATCCTTAGAGGAATTGACAGGGTGAACAAAGACAAACTCTTTAGCACGGGTGGAACACGAACAAGGGGACACAGGTGCAAACTTAAATTAATAACCAGATGTGCCACAGAGACATTAGAAATAATTTTTTCAGTGTCAGAGTAGTTAACAAATGGAATGCATTAGAAGGCGAAAGGTAGGGAAGATGGGGAAGTGTATGGAAGGTGCTTAAGGGTATTTATCAAATAATAAATTTGTTAATTACAATGTTGGTGCTGAATTTAAAAAGTTAACAATAACGCTGGCAGATAACAAACAAACAATTATAAAATTAAACGAAAAAAGAAGAACGCTCCAAGCCACAACGACTATGTAGCACTTGGAAGGAGACAGGATAAGGATTTGGGATGGGAAGGGGGGGGGGGATGGAATGGTGCCCAACCACTTGGACGGTCGGGGATTGAACACCGACCTGCACGAAGCGAGACCGTCCGGCCCAGGTGGCTGGGGGAATAACAGCAAAACAGTGTCTGATTTGAGGCAGAAGCCGTATTTGGGTGTAGAAAATATTCATGAATACCTGACCCGTCTCCTACAGCGTTGGCATCTGTCCTTATACTGCGTTCTTGGTAAACTGCGTTTCTTGGTAAACTGCGTCCTTGGTAAACTGCGTCCTTGGTAATCTGGGACGCAGTAAATTGAGCCCTTAAAGCAAGTTAAATTGTTCTTCGTGAGCAGGCGATGAGTCACAATAACGTGGCTAAAAGTATGTTGACCAGACCACACACTAGAAGGTGAAGGGACGACGAGATTGGTCCAGGACGGACCGAAACGTCGTCGTCTCTTCACCTTCTAGTGTGTGGTCTGGTCAACATGTTCTTCGTGAGCCCCTTGTCTTGCGGTCAAGACAATCCAGCAAAGTACGGGATCTGGGAGGGTCGAGAATGTGTGTGGTGAGGAAGAGGTTCACTTGTGTCGAACTGGCGGGGACAGCGCAGAGGGGGGATGGGGGGTGGGGGGTGCGAAGGTGTTTTGTAGTTAGGTGTATTGTGCAGGAGGGATGGAGAGGGGGGGAGGGGGTAGAATGCGCGCATGCGCAGAAAGATAAGACTGTATAGATAGCCAGTGACGCCGGCGAGGCTTCAGTCAGTGGGTGGACGGTGTGTCATGAAGACGGACGTAGTACCGCGTGTGGCCGTCCTTGTCGGGGCGCTGCTGTCGCTCGCCACCGCCCAAATAAGTACTTAACTCTGTATTTCACTCTTAGTATCTGACCATTAGCTTTAATAATTAACTACCAATATTTGACAGTGAAATTAACTCATATCTGACTTTCGACCATTTACGGCGTAGTGTCACATATCCACTATTTATAAATTATTCCTTCCCTCAAAATTAAGGTTAAAGAATGCTCAAAAGAAGTTAAACTTTAACCAGTTCATTTAATTCAAGATATTTTAAGAAAATCACAATAATAATAATAATGAGATACTATAATAATATTAATATTAAATAATAACGCTATTAAATCTTCTCATTGACATATGGAAAATTTTCTCTCTTGTTTACAGCATATTGTCCAGCCCCGTACATCCTGATGGCGGTGAAGCGTGCTTGTATATCCCAGGTGGAACCTTCACTTGGTAAACTTACAGTTAATGTCTTACTAACATTATAATGATGGGAGAAATCATGTGACATGTTTACATAATGTTATTAGGAGAGAGGAGGGTCACTATACGTTACAAGGAGAGAGGGGTCACTATACGCTACAAGGAGAGAGGGGTCACTATACGCTACAAAGGAGAGAGGGGTCACTATACGCTACAAGGAGAGAGGGGTCACTATACGCTACAAGGAGAGAGGAGGTCATTACACGTTACAAGGAGAGTGAGAGGGGTCACTATACGCTACATGGAGAGTGAGAGGGGTCACTTCACGTTACAAGGAGAGTGAGGGGGTCACTGTACGCTACATGGAGAGTGAGAGGGGTCACTTCACGTTACAAGGAGAGTGAGGGGGTCACTACACTCTACATGGAGAGTGAGAAGGGTCACTATACGTTACAAGGAGAGTGAGGGGGGTCACTACACGCTACATGGAGAGTGAGAGGGGTCACTTACGTTACAAGGAGAGTGAGGGGGTAACTATACGCTACATGGAGAGAGTGAGGGGTCACTTCACGTTACAAGGAGAGTGAGAGGGGTCACTTCACGTTACAAGGAGAGTGAGAGGGGTCACTTCACGTTACAAGGAGAGTGAGAGGGGTCACTACAAGTCTATCACTCTCCCACGTGTACACAGGCATGACGCCGGACCCTCTGCCAGACCACCGCCGCCCCGCCAGACCCTTACATAGGCGACCTAGCGGAAATACAAACATGTGAACTGCTGTCCAGCCTCTGGAACTACATATATTACAAACTAGGTAAGTATCATACCAATAATTAAGTTGCAGGTAAGTAACTTTGTAAATAGTAGAGCAATTATTAAGCAGCAGAGCTAATTAATAATTGCACCCCCTCTCAGATAATTTAATGCTGTAAGAGCTCGGTAATCAGAATAAATTCGTGTTCGTCATTTTCAAGCACGCGGCAGTAGCAGGAAGGTAGACCAAGAAAATGCGTGAGTAAACAGTGGTAGTGAGAAAGTACTCCACGGGAAACAAATTCCCAATTTCAGACAATGAAAATAGCAGGACCTCCTATAGATACCAGTATTTCTTAAAAAAATGGTACTGGGGCGAACCCTGACTGGCCTATGATAGCACATACCCCTAATGTGTCATCTTGGAAGGCCCCAAGCATCTGGCCACCTACAAAGTATTGTATATAGGTTAAACTAAATCACATCTTAGTATTATAATAATAAATGGCTCTGGATACTTATTAAAGATATAAATCAAGTTAAAACAAGAGAAAGAGCTCTGTACTTATAGTACCGATGAGGACCATAGTCCATATGTGACGTAAAGGACAATTAGAAAGTAGAAATCGTTACTATTGAAATTGGACAAACCGGAAAAGGTTTGGTATTTATGTTGCAAAGACAACCTAACGTAACTTAACTTTATAGCCCTAATACACGCTACCTGAGGTCTACTATAGTACATGTGTGCTATACTACACTAGGAATATTTAAGTTAGTTTTTAACTGTATTTTTTCAGACTCTATAAAGTGAATACAGTAGTACCAAATTCTACCATCTACTTGCCTTCTACGTCAATATATGTACTATGGTGCACACAGTTACAAAAAAAACTATAAATAGGAAGATGGGTGACATAAATGGACTGCCTGGCGTCCCTGGCAAAGATCATGTTACTGGTCAACAAGCTGGTTGTCCACTCCCATGACCACCCGCCTCCGTCGGCGGCCAGGGGCCAGATTCACGAAGCAGTTACGTAAGCACTTACGAACCTGTACATCTTTCGTCAATCCTTGGCGGCTTTGTTTGCAATAATTAAACAGTTAATGAGCTCCGAAGCACCAGGAGGCTGTTTATAACAATAACAACAGTTGATTGGGAAGTTTTCATGCTTGTAAACTGTTTAATAAATGTAACCAAAGGCATCAAAGATTGAGGAAAGATGTACACGCTCGTTAGTACTTGCGTAACTGCATCGTGAATCCGGCTCCCCGGCCCTCACTGGCTCGCCCACACCTCCGTCCCTCCACTTGGACTCATTTTAGTTTACTGGAGTAGGCTTGAAGGGATATAGCTACACCGAGAGGTATACCCAGCGTCTGTGTGTATGCACTAAGTTTCCTTATGGTGGCCTCATAACCTTACGGTTGGTGATAGAGATTAATGAAGCCCAACACCAAACCAGAAGAGAAACGCAAGCCGGAAGGTGCAGTGGTTCCCCGCGAAATTGACATAATGTCTTGTTTTCTGTTCGTGGGGTCCTCTGGTTGGTTAGGTTAGGGCAGTGTCTTGATGTGGGAACGCTGGCGAGAACGGGCAGATTTATCGCCATCGTGACAGTGTCGCGACCATTACAAACTACTACATCATTAACCACGGTTGTTTACAGAGAGGCCGAGCAATTACTGGATAGGAGGAAAAGACGAAGGCTCGGAGGGCTCGTGGTTCTGGGTGAGGAGCGGGGTGCCCGTGCCGAAGGGCTCTCCCTTCTGGTTCACTGCAGAGCCCGACGGTGCTAACGCAGAAAACCATCTCGTCTTGTCCCCGAACGGGTATTTAGCTGACGGGAGAATGGACCAGTTGTACTACGCTATCTGTCAGCATATACAGCATAGAAAAAGAAATAATGGAACGTCGTGTGGCGCATGAGTGGCGGCGCCGGAGTCTGGAGCAGTGGCGCCGTTCTGGCCAGTTAGACCTGCTCTAACTCTTCATTATCAACTACCATCCTTAACGACCCTTTAATACCTTTCAGCAGTGTAACAGTTCCGACTGTCATTATGAGGATCATGTAAATAAAATAATTGTACTATATTCTTTGTATTCTTGGCCTTATTAAACACATTGTGTAAACACCCACCCTTACCTCACCAAACTTTGCAAGGTGGATGGTGCCTGGCATCAGGCGGGTCGGGGTCGACCCCCATGGCTTACGTTTGTGTCAAACGACAAATGCTTCCAATTCCCATTACACTCACCTTCCCTCTCCTTCACCATCTTCCCTACCCTTCACCACTGTTCATACCCTTCATTACCTTCCTTTCCTTCACCACCTTCCCTATCCTTCAACCTATCTTACCCTTCATCACCTTCCCTATCCTTCACCACCTCCTACCCTTACCCTTCACCACGTATCCAGCTTCACTAAGATTCATCCAATATATTATATTCTCTATGATTAAATATGCCTTGTGTAGTTTATTGACAATAATTTGAGGCAGAAGCCGTATTTGGATGTAGAAAATATTCATGAATACCTGACCCCGTCTCCTACAGCGTTGGCATCTGTCCAATCCTGCGTTCTTGGTAAACTGCGTCCTTGGCCTTAAACTGGGACGCAGTAAATTGGGCCCTTAAAGCAAGTTAAATTGTTCTTCGTGAGCAGGCGATGAGTCACAATAACGTGGCTAAAGTATGTTGACCAGACACACACTAGAAGGTGAAGGGACGACGAGAATGGTCCAGGACGGACCGAAACGTCGTCGTCTCTTCACCTTCTAGTGTGTGGTCTGGTCAACATGTTCTTCGTGCCCCTTGTCTTGCGGTCAAGACAATCCAGCAAAGTACCGGGATCTGGGAGGGTCGAGAATGTGTGTGGTGAGGAAGAGGTTCACTTGTGTCGAACTGGCGGGGACAGCGCAGAGGGGGGTGGGGGTGCGAAGGTGTTTGTAGTTAGTGTGTATTGTGCAGGAGGGATGGAGAGGGGGGGAGGGGGTAGACTGCGCGCATGCGCAGAAAGATAAGACTGATATAGATAGCCAGTGACGCCGGCGAGGCTTCAGTCAGTGGGTGGACGGTGTATCATGAAGACGGACGTAGTACCGCGTGTGGCCGTCCTTGTCGGGGCGCTGCTGTCGCTCGCCACCGCCCAAATAAGTACTTAACTCTGTATTTCACTCTTAGTATCTGACCATTAGCTTTTAATAATTAACCACCAATATTTGACAGTGAAATTACTCATATCTGACTTTCGACCATTTACGGCGTAGTGCCACATATCCACTATTTATAAATTATTCCTTCCCTCAAATTAAGGTTAAAGAATGCCCAAAGAAGTTAAACTTTAACCAGTTCATTTAATTCAAGAGATTTTAAGAAAATCACAATAATAATAATGATGAGATACTATAATAATAATAATATTAAATAATAACGCTATTAAATCTTCTCATTGACATATGGAAATTTTCTCTCTTGTTTACAGCATATTGTCCAGCCCCGTACATCCTGATTGGCGGTGAAGCGTGCTTGTATATCCCAGGTGGAACCTTCACTTGGTAAACTTACACTTAATGTCTTAGTAAAATTATAATGATGGGAGAAATCATGTGACAATGTTTACATAAAGTTATTAGGAGAGAGGAGGTCACTATACGTACAAGGAGAGAGAGGGTCACTATACGTTACCAAGGAGAGAGGAGGTCACTATCGTTACAAGGAGAGAGGGGTCACTATACGTTACATGGAGAGTGAGAGGGGGTCACTACACGCTATATGGAGAGTGAGAGGGGTCACTATACGTTACAAGGAGAGAGGTCACTACACGTTACAAGGAGAGAGGGGTCACTACAAGCCTAACACTCTCCACGTGTATATAGGCCTGACGCCAGGACCCTCTGCCAGACCACAGCCGCCCCACCAGACCCTTACATAGGCGACCTAGCGGAAATACAATCGTGTGAACTGCTGTCCAGCCTCTGGAACTACGTTACTTACAAACTAGGTAAGTAGCATCCAATAATTAAGTAGCAGGTAAATAACTTTGTAATAGTAGAACAATAATTAAGCAGAAAAGCGACTTATTTATTGCTCCCCACTCTCGGATAATTTAATACTGTAGAGCTCGCTAATCAGAATTCCGGTAACCCAAATCATCAGATAATCAGAATAAATTCGTCTTCGTCATTTTCAAGCAAGCGGTAGTAGCAAAAAGGTAAACCAAGAAAATGCGAACTTTTTTTTTATTAACACATTTAGGTACATCTGCTGTATTTGTGCAGCTGCCCTAGACTATATGAAGGGGAGTACAGTGTGTCACAAAACTAACTACGTGATGCTAAAATCCCCATCTCGCAGGATGGTTAGTCATACAGGGCCATATGTTCAGTAGCTTGCACTGACAATTTTGGGTGGATCTTTTGCGTGAGTAAGAAAGTACTCTACGGGAAACAAATCCCCAATGTCAGACAATACAAATAGCAGGGCCTCCTATAGATATCAGTATTTTTTAAAATGTGGTACTGGGGTGAACTCTGACTGGTCTATGATTCTCTCATACCCCTAATGTGTCATCTTGGAAAGCCCCAAGCATCTGGCCTCCTACAAAGTATTGTATATAGATTAAATTATATCACATCTTAGTATTATAATAATAAATAACTGTGGATACTCATTAAAGATAAAATCAAGTTAAAACAACACATAAACAGCTCATCCTTCTGTTTAGTTGGTACTTAGAGTACCGATAAGGACCATAGTACATATGTGACGTAAATGACAATTAAACAGTAGAAATCGTTAGTATTGAATTTGGACAAACCGAGAAACGTTTTGTATTTATGTTGCAAAGACAAATTAACCTAACCTTCTAGGCCTAATACACGCTATCTGAGGCCTAATATAGTACATGTACTCACCTAATTGTGCTTGCGGGGGTTGAGCTTTGGCTCTTTGGTCCCTGTGTGATGTGTGATATACTACACTAGGAATATTTAAGTTTGTTTTTTAGCTTATTTTTCGCACTGTATAAATTGAATAGCACCAAATTCTACTGACTTTTGCGTCAATATATGTACTATAGTGCATACAGTTACAAAAAGTACTATCTAAACAGAAGGATGGGTTAACAAATGGACTACCTGACGTCCCTGGCAAAGATTACATTACAAGTGGCCCAGCCAAGCCGATGAAATTGCTAAATTGGCAACTCGTCATCTAGTGATATATAAAATAATCCAACCCAGCCTAGAGTACATCAAAACACCATCACCAAAAGGTATTCACACCTCAACAAAGCCCATTTACACCAGAGAGTAGCAGAAGGTTCGCCCTCTGCAATATGGTAATTTCAGGCCACCAAGTTAGACAGGTTAAATATTCCAAAGGTAGTTAACCAGACCACACACTAGAAGTTGAAGGGACGACGACGTTTCGGTCCGTCCTGGACCATTCACAAGCGACTTGAGAATGGTCCAGGACGGACCGAAACGTCGTCGTCCCTTCAACTTCTAGTGTGTGGTCTGGTCAACATACTTCAGCCACGTTATTGTGACTCATCGCCTGCATATTCCAAAGGTAATCCACAGGGAAACAGCAGTTTGGTTATATAGACTACGTCTACAGATGCAACTGGGAGATTGGTGAACCCCGACAGAGGGAGTGCATCTTCTGCCAAACAATCACAGAAAAGCCATTACTTCACTATCTCCTGGAATGTGAAGCAACCAACTACCTTAGAAGAGCTTTAAAGAGTCCCTGACTCTTGCAGTAAGCACCCTGAAGCCATCAACATTGCCACTCTTCTGGTCATAAAAGGTGTCCAGCAGGTGGACACCCTCATAAATACTGTCCAGCAGTGTTCTCCCCCGCGATAGCAGCCTGACGATTTACATGCGACCTCAGCACACAGTATACATTCACTAAAAATTAAAAATAAAATCTACCACTTACTTACCACTTATTCATGCTCGTGCCACCTCCTGGTTGGCTTAATTTTAATCAATCAATGGTCGTCCAGGCCCACGACCACCCGCCTCCGTCGGCGGCCAGGACCAGACTGGCTCGCCCACACCTCCGTTCCTCCACTTTGACTCGTTTTAGTTTACTGGAGTACGCTTGAAGGAATATATCTACACCGAGAGGTATACCCAGTGTCTCGGTGTGTATGTACTAAGTTTCCTTATGGTAGCCTCATAACCTTACGGTTGGTGATAGAGATTAATGAAGCCCAACACCAAACCAAAAGAGAAAACGCAAGCCGGGAAGGTGCAGTGGTTCCCCACGAAATTGGCATAATGTCTTGTTTTCTGTTCGTGGGGTCCTCTGGTTGGTTAGGTTAGGGCAGTGTCTTGACGTTGGGACGTTGGCAGATTTATCACCATCATGACTGTCGGCACCATTACAAACTACTACAACATTAACCACGGTTGTTTTACAGAGAAGCCGGGAAATTACTGGTTAGCAGGATCAGACGATGGCACGGAGGGCATGTGGACCTGGGTGAGGAGCGGGACGCACTTGGATCTGGGAGCTCCCTTCTGGTTCACCGCAGAGCCCGACGGTGCTAACGCAGAAAACCACCTCGTCTTGTCCCCGAACGGGTATTTAGCTGACGGGAGAATGGACCAGTTGTACTACGCTATCTGTCAGGCATATACAGCATAGAAAAAGAAATAATGGAACGTCGTGTGGCGCATGAGTGGCGGCGCCGGAGCCTGGCGCAGTGGCGCCGGAGTCTGGAGCAGTGGCGCCGTTCTGGCCAGTTAGACCTGCTCTAACTCTTCATTATCAACTACCATCCTTAACGACCCTTTAATACCTTTCAGCAGTGTAACAGTTCCGACTTGTCATTATGAGAATCATGTAAATAAAAATAATTGTATTATATCCTTTGTATTCTTGGCCTTATTAAACACATTGTGTAAAACACACCCACCTCACCAAACTTTGCAAGGTGCATGGTGACTGGCATCAGGCGGGTCGGGGTCGACCCCCATGGCTTAAGTTTGTGTCAAACGACAAATGCTTCCAATTCCCATCATCCTCACCTTCCCTCTCCTTCACCACCTTCTCTACCTTTCACCACCTACCCTTACCCTTCACCACGTAACCATCTTCACTACACATTGTCTCCAGCTTTACTAAGATTCATCCAATATAATATATTCTCCATGATTAAAATATGTTTGTGTAGTTTACTGACACGAAGACAGTGTGTAGTGAAGATGGTTAACACAGGAAGACTAGACGACACACAGTGCCGACGGCTCACACCTAGCAGGACTAACACTGCATATTACTGATTAGCCAGTGAAGAACACGGCCCGTTCCAATTACAATGGTCACAGCCGGACCATGGGGCACAGTGATCCTCGTTTAGCACTCCAGCAGTCACCATAGTGCGAGCACGGTGCTCCTCATGCTCCACCACACTCCAAACGTTCCTTCCAAACGTCCATCAATCGCTCAACATACACAATAATCACAGGATGATCATGGGCGGTGCACAATGATCTACCGATCACAGAATGATCACAGGATGCACAATAAATAAGGCGCCGCTAGCAACGATAGTCATCAATGAGTGAAAACAGGACCTGGCTCTGCAGGCCGGTTGCACCTGCCTCATCTGGCTCTGCAGGCCGGTTGCACCTGCCTCATCTGGCTCTGCAGGCCGGTTGCACCTGCCTCAAACAGACCAATCAGCGAGCAGGAGATAACACCGGAACAGCTTACCACACTTGTAGAGCGTGAAAAAAGCAGCCATTTACAGACAAAACTAAGCTCAATTTGCATAAAATGACAAACCATCGTATTACAAATGATAAAAATATCACAAATCCTTGCAATGTATCCATATGACTTCTAGTAGATATGTGACACATGTGAGATTAATGTATCAGCTGTGTAGTGTCGTAGACTAATAATTATTAACAGCAGCTCTTCTATTATCTCTGTAGTATTCAAAGTTTTTAAAATTTAAAAATATTTCAGGTATCATCAAAACGTTTACCTCCGATGTATAATGCATGTTGGAATGCAACATTTTTCTCACTAACTGCCATTATAACTGCGAGGTGTGCAGGTTAGATGTAATTGTTAGTGTACAAATTCCCGCTGAGGGCTGATTAAAAGAACGGTTCGTCCGCTGTAATCCTTTTTGCGCTACCGCTCACAAGATCAGTGGGGGGGGGGGGGTGAAGGTGCCCGATAGACTAGCCATCTCCAGCGGGAATCACCTCACATCATATCATATCACCTCACGCTTCTCCCTATCCCATCTAACGTCACCCCCACTCCACTCGCCTCCATACAAATTCCTTCGCGGTATATCATTCCACATCACAAATAACTCTACTGCTTCACATTACAATACCACACTACTCTGTCCAGACGCAGCATCACAGCTCATTACCGGGGGACTGAAGGTGGCCGGAGGAGGTGGAGAAGGAGGAAGGGGGTAGATAAGAAGGAGGAGGAGAGAGAGGGGTGTAGATAAAGCAGGAGGCGACGCTGGGGTAGTCAGTCCACACTAGACCATGGCGAGGATGCGTGTGGTGGCGACGTTCCCTGTGCTGGTGGTGGCGGTGCTGGGGGTCACCCTGGCTGACGAAGGTGCGTCCTCTGGTGTTCTGACTCTTGTCTCACTTCTCTTTCTGCTGTACCAAATGGACTCTACCAGCTCAGCTACGAGAGATATAGTTTACACTAAATGGTTGTATACCATTTCAGTCCTTGGCTTGGTCACTGATCTTGGCAGTTCCAATAAAATGTGGTATACCGTTATTATGGGGAGCTGATGTTAATGCAAAGTTTTCCCTTAATATTTTTCTGTATTGCCACATTTGAATTATTTTATTACACTACTGTTTAATAGTAAATAAATAAATAATAGTTTAGGAGATCATTCCAAACAAGGCGAGAGTGGGGAGTCACGGCGGCTCGAGTAGGGTGTTTACACAAGACAAGGAGGTTATTAAACTACTATATGTATACAGGAAATTCCTGGAATGGAGAATAGTGAACAAATTATTCCATGCGAGATGGTATCGTCGCTGGCGGCTCTAAGTCTCTCTCTCATCCTCACCACTGTCCTTATTCGTCTCTGTTATCTATAGTCATTATTTCCACCCCTCATTACCGTGTCCTCCCCCCTCTCTAGAACTTTCTTCTGATAAATACAGTCTTGCCCTCGTCTCTTCCAGATAGTGCAGGGTCGTGTCCCAGACCCGGGACCGAGGGCGCGGAACCTGCTTGTTCAGGCCAGCGGGAGACCCTCGACCCCTGCCCTGACCCCTACTTCCCTCTGGGAGACACCTGTTACTGGATCCCTGACGCCAGGAGACAGATGTGAGTGTACAGGTGTGGCTCAACCACCTGAACAAGACAAGTGTTCGTGATAATAATCCTAATAATAATATTGATGGTTAAAAGACAGATAATAATAATAATGTTTATACTGCTGATAACATTATTTCCATACTCACTCAAAAACATTTATTTTTTTTTTGGGTGGGGGCGGGGGTGGATTTTTGTTTTCAACACCATTAGCGATATGATATTATTAATATTTGTATATATTATTATCATAAAAATATCACCATCGTCTATATTTTCATAAAATAATGTTAGTTAACATCATTAACCCTACCGCTGCCTGTTGTACACTAATTACCCTCTTTTGTCTCTCTCTTTTCCCGCCCTCGGCTGCCCCTGGTGTGTGTGGGCGTGTGTGTGTGGGCGTGTGTGGGCGTACCAGGGAGGACGGGCACGTATACTGCGCGGTGCGGGAGCCAGACGGATACACCGCCAGACTGGCCGTCTTGGATGACTGCGACAAACTCGCAGCTGTCGCTAATTACATCGCCGGCACCCTCGGTGAGTATGGGCCTCCCCCTTTCCCCCCCCCTCCCTCGGTGAGTATAGGCCGCCTCCTGCCCCCCCCCCACCCTTGGTGAGTATAGGCCGCCTCCTGCCCTCCCCACCCTCACCCTCCACCCCGTCTCCTCCTCACCCTCGGTAAGTAGGCTTTCTCCTGCTCCACTGAACTTCAAAATCTGTATACTCAGTATGGCCCAAAACCTCTGTACTTCGTGTAGGCCTATATCAATAAGCCTAAAACTGTAATCAATAAATCATTCGCATATTTCTTAACATAGAGTTTTACAGTCACAAAAATGAACCACAGAACAAGATTTCGATAACAAGAAACTAATACAACACAAACTAGGATTAATACAATATGAACAAGAACAAACAAAAAGTTAAATAAGTAAAATTACGTAAAACAAGGACAAATGGTATACCTTGTGGAGGGTACACAAAAATTCCGACACGTTTTAGTGGGACACATTTAGGAAAATGGTCTTTATTACTCCTTTACCTACGCTCGAATGTTGCTTGAAGCTGGTGGCGCCGAGGTATCTTAAGTACCTGGCCTTACAGTGGGAGACCCAGATGCTGGAGCAGCTGGCGCCACACCTGCTGTATCTCACATGTGTCCTAGCGAGCGTCTCTCACAACATGTGTCTTAGTGAGCGTCTCTCACAACATGTGTCCTAGCCAGCGTCTCTCACAACATGTGTCCTAGCCAGCGTCTCTCACAACATGTGTCTTAGTGAGCGTCTCTCACAACATGTGTCCTGGCCAGCGTCTCTCACAACATGTGTCCTAGCCAGCGTCTCTCACAACATGTGTCCAATTGCTAGGTGAACAGTCGTAACAGGTGAAAGGAAAATGCTCATTTCTATCTCCTCCCGAGTATCAAACCCGGGATCCCCAATATGAGGCAATATTGGGGATCTACCCAATATGAGTGGATATGGATATTGATACGGATATAGAGAGTGGATATGGATCCATATCCATACCCAAACTCATTCAAATATGTCTAAATCTTCCCTACAGAAGTTCCCGTCGTGCCTTTACACTCCAATCATCATCACTATCTATTTTCCCCCCCAATTACTATCTTTTCTTTATCACAGATACGAAGACCAGCTACTGGATAGGTGGAACCGACCTGTTCGAGGAGGACCACTGGTTCTGGCTGAACAAGGCTAAGGTGGTGCGAGGGGCGCCCTTCTGGGAGACCGGCCAACCGGACGGACACACCAAGGAGAACCACCTCGTCCTGAACCACCGCGGCCGCCTGGAGGACAGGGACGCCTCCGACCTACTCCCCTTCATCTGTCAACTCAAGTGACATCTGTATACCTGGCGATGAGTCACAATAACGTGGCTAAAGTATGTTGACCAGACCACACACTAGAAGGTGAAGGGACGACGACGTTTCGGTCCGTCCTGGACCATTCTCAAGTCGATTCCTGCCTGCCCCATTCAATCGACTTGAGAATGGTCCAGGACGGACCGAAACGTCGTCGTCCCTTCACCTTCTAGTGTGTGGTCTGGTCAACATCTGTATACCTGCGTTGATCTCTATCACTGAAAGGGGAGGGCCAGGACGTGGGTGAAGGGGAGAAATTGGTCCACGAGAGGACATTGGGGTCAAGACCTCACTTAACCCCCCCCCCCCCTGGTATGGAGGGTCATTCTCAAGTACGTAGAAGGGTCAGGAAAGACATGTTCAGGTTGCCACTGTCACTTTCATCATTATATCATCATCATCATCACTCTTACCATCACCACCGCCTTCACCCTGTGACACTCCGCTCCAAATGTTGCATATTGAAATAAAAACTTCTCTTCTATCTTGATCTTTCATTGACAATGTTATTATGGAGTAACTTACTACAATGCCGTAGTGCTTCAATGGAACTGCAAGACCCAATATATGTGGGTAAGTGTATTAAAAAACAAATTTTCGGAGGTAACCCTTTCTCATAGTGCTGTATAAAACGAGGTCATTGGACACAGACAGCACCTTAAGAAAAGGTCTAGGTTACATCCGAAAATTTGTTTTTTGATAGACTTAAAACTTAAATTGAGTCTTTCCTTCACCTTCAATGTTATTATATTTGCCTGGCAGTGACCTACAAATTACCCGCCATCCCTAGAGGTACTGGCAAGTGTTTCTGTGATGGACGAGGCCGCCCATGAGGCCAGGTTGGCCAGTCAGAGTACACAGGGACCAGGTTGGCCAGTCAGAGTACACAGGGACCAGGTTGGCCAGTCAGAGTACACAGGGACCAGGTTGGCCAGTCAGAGTACACAGGGACCAGGTTGGCCAGAGTACACAGGGACCAGCTGGGCCAGTGTTTACCTCATTACCTCACCATTAGACTCCTATTTCTATTGTTATTTCTCTATGTTAATATCACATCTCCAGAACCTTGAGCTGATAATTCACTTAACTAATAGTCTACCTTAAGGATACACCGAGAGATGTACCCCCGCCTCTTGCTGAATATACACTGAGAGTATACTTTAGTTCTGGGCTAAGTTATACTTGGTGGTTCATCAGTAATAATAATAATAATAATAATAATAATAATAATAATAATAATAATAATAATAATAAATAATAATAATAATATTTTATTCAGGAAAAGTACATACATAGATGCAGAGTTACAAACATACTGTTGGATTTATAGATAGAGCTAGTACATACAATATAGATCTTATGATCTTAAAATCTGTCTGGTGGTTTTAATAACCTTCCCGCAGTTGCTTGGCCTTCAACCCAACCCCAGACCATAACCATGTAGCCTACATTACTGTACTATCTCACACTATAACTTCTTAATCGAGATTATTTGCCATTACCACAACCTTTCCCCTTACAGTATTACCCGAATTTGCCTGGAAGGGGGCACCATCTCTAGCGAACTCTACAGTGTCAGGAAGCCAGCAGCTTGTCAAAGAGTCCACAATTTGATTTGAACAGGTAATACATACCTGTCCGCATGTCAGCATTAATAAACAACTGTAGTTTTTAATTTCGAGTTGATTGCACTTCTGTTACCGTCCTAATCAATGCAAATTATCGATACCTGCCCCAATCACTTGCTTTAATCCTTAATTAAAGATTTGGCAAAGTGTTGGGTTTAATGATGTATTATGACTATCAATCGCGGGAGGATTATTAAGGACACCACAAGAATTTATTGAACAATCATCAAATATACTTTAGTCCAGAGCATTCAACTATTTGTGAATATTATAACCACGCTCAGAAGCAGTGTACGGTAATAGTTTACGTTACCCCAAACATTCATTTTCTTTCAAACATCATCAAAGAAAACATGAGGTTCTTGTAAGATTTAGGATGAACACAATAATTTCGAACATGCTAATATTAAGTGGGAAAATGTGCTGAAATTTGGTTTCCCATCTAAGGATCTTCCTTTAATGGAAACGCATAAAAAGCTTAATTATCATTATTTCAGACCCATTAAGCATCCGCTTCATTTTCTCACTAAAATTATTATTCCTATTAGTTATTTTACGTTTGGGTGATATGACTAGGTAATGGAGCAGTGAGCAAGAGTGAGTTGAGTTGTTATAGTTGATGGGTTATGGAGCCTCAGACGCCACCATCGCATGTTTACTGTATGGAGGGGGAGCTGGAGGGACCATGCGCTGGAGGCTGTTCCCTCGCTGGCGTTGCTCAGGGGAGGATGTTCGCGCGAGTGTGTTCGCTCGCCCGTTATTTTATCACCGTGCCATTTATAGGTCAGAGGGCAGAGGTGATCCCAACCCACCTTACAATTCTACCAGGCAAACACGACCCATAATTATGTGACTAGGCAACCCTAAAGGATTCAAAATGTTTGAAGCTTGTGGTAAGAGACTTCGTTTTATTGGAATGAATTGTATAATGTCTGTTACTAANTGAATACGTAGCAAAGGAATAATTTAGTAGTAGAGCAGTAATTAAGAATTGAGTATATTTATATTGACAAAGATGCTTTATATTGTACTAGAAAGGATACCCGGCGGTGCCGGGTCTGTCTTCCAGCCCCCCTTCCCGGATAAGAATTATAATCATAAGAATTATATCAATTATATTTGTAACCCCTGACAACGGTTCGGGAGTAAAGTTCACTACACCAGTGTTGTGGCTGGAGACGTCACCATCGTGACAGTGTCGCTACCATAACAAACTACCACAACATAACACTATTCTTCTACAGAGAGGCCGGGAAATTACTGGATAGGAGGCTCAGACAATGGCACGGAAGGCACTTGGTATTGGGAGAGGACTGCGCAGCCCGACGTACCGAAGGGCGCTCCTTTCTGGTTCACCGAAGAACCGACGGAGATGACTTTGAGAACCACCTTGTCGTGGCCACCAATGGCTTCTTCGCCGACGGGCACGGCGACCAGCTGTACGGCGCTATCGTCAGGCAATAATATAAGAAGAGACAGGAGGCGTGGGACGGCGCAGGTATTGGTGACGGTGGCGCGCTGAGCAAGAGACACCAACTCAAGAGCTTGATACAATGGCGTCGCTCTGGTGATACGACCTCCAGGACGCCCTCGAAGACCTGCTCTGACTTTTCAATATGAGCTATTCCACTCCTACACGACCCTCAGTGGCAGCCAGCGGTGTAGCAGTGCTGACTTGAGCATGTAATTTGAAATAATATTACTATATCCTTTGTTTTCTTGGCCACATTAATCAAATTGTGCAAACTCAACATTAGCACGCGCCGCCACACACACACACACACACAACACACACACACACACACACACACACACACACACACACACACACACACACACACACACACATGGACTAGGTATGGACTCCATCTGGAGTCATACCTAGTTAAACACAAGACAAAGTTAGAGAAGATTCAGATCTATGCCACAAGATTAGTCCCAGAACTGAGAGGTATGAGCTATGAGTAAAGGCTACGGGAGCTAGACCTCACGTCTTTGGAAGACAGAAGAGTAAGGAAGACATGATAACCACCTACAAAATCCTTAGAGGAATTGACAGGGTGAACAAAGACAAACTCTTTAGCACGGGTGGAACACGAACAAGGGGACACAGGTGCAAACTTAAATTAATAACCAGATGTGCCACAGAGACATTAGAAATAATTTTTCAGTGTCAGAGTAGTTAACAAATGGAATGCATTAGGAGGCGAAATGGTAGGGAAGATGGGGAAGTGTATGGAAGGTGCTTAAGGGTAATTATCAAATAATAAATTTGTTAATTACAATGTTGGTGCTGAATTTAAAAAGATAACAATAACGCTGGCAGATAACAAACAAACAATTATAAAACTAAACGAAAAAAGAAGAACGCTCCAAGCCACAACGACTATGTAGCACTTGGAAGGAGACAGGATAAGGATTTGGGATGGGAAGGGGGGGGGGGATGGAATGGTGCCCAACCACTTGGACGGTCGGGGATTGAACACCGACCTGCACGAAGCGAGACCGTCCGGCCCAGGTGGCTGGGGGAATAACAGCAAAACAGTGTCTGATTTGAGGCAGAAGCCGTATTTGGATGTAGAAAATATTCATGAATACCTGACCCGTCTCCTACAGCGTTGGCATCTGTCCTTATACTGCGTTCTTGGTAAACTGCGTTCTTGGTAAACTGCGTCCTTGGTAAACTGCGTTCTTGGTAATCTGGGACGCAGTAAATTGAGCCCTTAAAGCAAGTTAAATTGTTCTTCGTGAGCAGGCGATGAGTCACAATAACGTGGCTAAAGTATGTTGACCAGACCACACACTAGAAGGTGAAGGGACGACGAGAATGGTCCAGACGGACCGAAACGTCGTCGTCTCTTCACCTTCTAGTGTGTGGTCTGGTCAACATGTTCTTCGTGAGCCCCTTGTCTTGCAGTCAAGACAATCCAGCAAAGTACCGGGATCTGGGAGGGTCGAGAATGTGTGTGTGTGAGGAAGAGGTTCACTTGTGTCGAACTGGCGGGGACAGCGCAGAGGGGGGATGGGGGGTGGAAGGTTGTTTGTAGTTAGTGTGTATTGTGCAGGAGGGATGGAGGGGGGGGGGGGGTAGAATGCGCGCATGCGCAGAAAGATAAGACTGATATAGATAGCCAGTGACGCCGGCGAGGCTTCAGTCAGTGGGTGGACGGTGTATCATGAAGACGGACGTAGTACCGCGTGTGGCCGTCCTTGTCGGGGCGCTGCTGTCACTCGCCACCGCCCAAATAAGTACTTAACTCTGTATTTCACTCTTAGTATCTGACCATTAACGTTTAATAATTAACCACCAATATTTGACAGTGAAATTAACTCATATCTGACTTTCCACCATTTACGGCGAAGTGCCCATATCCACTATTTATAAATTATTCCTTCCCTCAAAATTAAGGTTAAAGAATGCCAAAAGAAGTTCAACTTTAACCAGTTCATTTAATTCAAGATATTTTAAGAAAATCACAATAATAATAATAATAATGAGATACTATAATAATAATAATGTTAAATAATAACGCTATTAAATCTTCTCATTGACATATGGAAAATTTTCTCTCTTGTTTACAGCATATTGTCCAGCCCCGTACATCCTGATTGGCGGTGAAGCGTGCTTGTATATTCCAGGTGGAACCTTCACTTGGTAAACTTACACTTAATGTCTTAGTAACATTATAATGATGGGAGAAATCATGTGACAATGTTTACATAAAGTTATTAGGAGAGAGGAGGGTCACTATACGCTAGATGGAGAGTGAGAGGGGTCACTATACGTTACAAGGAGAGTGAGAGGGGTCACTATACGTTACAAGGAGAGTGAGGGGTCACTATACGCTACATGGAGAGTGAGAGGGGTCACTTCACGTTACAAGGAGAGTGAGGGGGTCACTATACGCTACATGGAGAGTGAGAGGGGTCACTTCACGTTACAAGGAGAGTGAGGGGGTCACTATACTCTACATGGAGAGTGAGAAGGGTCACTATACGTTACAAGGAGAGTGAGAGGGGTCACTACACGCTACATGGAGAGTGAGAGGGGTCACTATACGTTACAAGGAGAGTGAGGGGGGGTAACTATACGCTACATGGAGAGTGAGAGGGGTCACTTCACGTTACAAGGAGAGTGAGAGGGGTCACTACACGCTACAAAGAGAGTGAGAGGGGTCACTTCACGTTACAAGGAGAGTGAGAGGGGTCACTTCACGTTACAAGGAGAGTGAGAGGGGTCACTTCACGTTACAAGGAGAGTGAGAGGGGTCACTACAAGTCTATCACTCTCCCACGTGTACACAGGCATGACGCCAGGACCCTCTGCCAGACCACCGCCGCCCCGCCAGACCCTTACATAGGCGACCTAGCGGAAATACAAACATGTGAACTGCTGTCCAGCCTCTGGAACTACATATATTACAAACTAGGTAAGTATCATACCAATAATTAAGTTGCAGGTAAGTAACTTTGTAAATAGTAGAGCAATTATTAAGCAGCAGAGCTAATTAATAATTGCACCCCCTCTCAGATAATTTAATGCTGTAAGAGCTCGGTAATCAGAATAATTCGTGTTCGTCATTTTCAAGCACGCGGCAGTAGCAGGAAGGTAGACCAAGAAAATGCGTGAGTAAACAGTGGTAGTGAGAAAGTACTCCACGGGAAACAAATCCCCAATTTCAGACAATGAAAATAGCAGGACCTCCTATAGATACCAGTATTTCTTAAAAAAAATGGTACTGGGGCGAACCCTGACTGGCCTATGATAGTCACATACCCCTAATGTGTCATTTTGCAAGGCCCCAAGCATCTGGCCACCTACAAAGTATTGTATATAGATTAAACTAAATCACATCTTAGTATTATAATAATAAATGGCTCTGGATACTTATTAAAGATATAAATCAAGTTAAAACAAGAGAAAGAGCTCTGTACTTATAGTACCGATGAGGACCATAGTCCATATGTGACGTAAAGGACAATTAGAAAGTAGAAATCGTTACTATTGAAATTGGACAAACCGGAAAAGGTTTGGTATTTATGTTGCAAAGACAACCTAACGTAACTTAACTTTATAGCCCTAATACACGCTACCTGAGGTCTACTATAGTACATGTGTGCTATACTACACTAGGAATATTTAAGTTAGTTTTTAACTGTATTTTTTCAGACTCTATAAAGTGAATACAGTAGTACCAAATTCTACCATCTACTTGCCTTTTACGTCAATATATGTACTATGGTGCACACAGTTACAAAAAAAACCTAAATAGGAAGATGGGTTGACATAAATGGACTGCCTGGCGTCCCTGGCAAAGATCATGTTACTGGTCAACAAGCTGGTTGTCCACTCCCATGACCACCCGCCTCCGTCGGCGGCCAGGGGCCAGATTCACGAAGCAGTTACGTAAGCACTTACGAACCTGTACATCTTTCGTCAATCCTTGGCGGCTTTGTTTGCAATAATTAAACAGTTAATGAGCTCCGAAGCACCAGGAGGCTGTTTATAACAATAACAACAGTTGATTGGGAAGTTTTCATGCTTGTAAACTGCTTAATAAATGTAACCAAAGGCATCAAAGATTGAGGAAAGATGTACACGCTCGTTAGTACTTGCGTAACTGCATCGTGAATCCGGCCCCCGGCCTTCACTGGCTCGCCCACACCTCCATCCCTCCACTTGGACTCATTTTAGTTTACTGGAGTACGCTTGAAGGGATATAGCTACACCGAGAGGTATACCCAGCGTCTCGGTGTGTATGTACTAAGTTTCCTTATGGTGGCCTCATAACCTTACGGTTGGTGATAGAGATTAATGAAGCCCAACACCAAACCAGAAGAGAAAACGCAAGCCGGGAAGGTGCAGTGGTTCCCCGCGAAACTGACATATTATCTTGTTTTCTGTTCGTGGGGTCGTCTGGTTGGTTAGGTTAGGGCAGTGTCTTGATGTTGGGAACGCTGGCGAGAACGGGCAGATTTATCGCCATCGTGACAGTGTCGCGACCATTACAAACTACTACATCATTAACCACGGTTGTTTTACAGAGAGGCCGAGCAATTACTGGATAGGAGGAAAAGACGAAGGCTCGGAGGGCTCGTGGTTCTGGGTGAGGAGCGGGGTGCCCGTGCCGAAGGGCTCCCCCTTCTGGTTCACTGCAGAGCCCGACGGTGCTAACGCAGAAAACCACCTCGTCTTGTCCCCGAACGGGTATTTAGCTGACGGGAGAATGGACCAGTTGTACTACGCTATCTGCCAGGCATATACAGCATAGAAAAAGAAATAATGGAACGTCGTGTGGCGCATGAGTGGCGGCGCCGGAGTCTGGAGCAGTGGCGCCGTTCTGGCCAGTTAGACCTGCTCTAACTCTTCATTATCAACTACCATCCTTAACGACCCTTTAATACCTTTCAGCAGTGTAACAGTTCCGACTTGTCATTATGAGGATCATGTAATTATAAATAATTGTACTATATTCTTTGTATTCTTGGCCTTATTAAACACATTGTGTAAACACACACACCCTTACCTCACCAAACTTTGCAAGGTGGATGGTGCCTGGCATCAGGCGGGTCGGGGTCGACCCCCATGGCTTACGTTTGTGTCAAACGACAAATGCTTCCAATTTCCATCATCCTCACCTTCCCTCTCCTTCACCACCTTCCCTATCCTTCATCACCTATCCTTACCCTTCATCCCCTTCCCTATCCTTCACCACCTCCTACCCTTACCCTTCACCACGTATCCAGCTTCACTAAGATTCATCCAATATATTATATTCTCTATGATTAAATATGCCTTGTGTAGTTTATTGACAATAATTTGAGGCAGAAGCCGTATTTGGATGTAGAAAATATTCATGAATACCTGACCCCGTCTCCTACAGCGTTGGCATCTGTCCTTATACTGCGTCCTTGGTAAACTGCGTTCTTGGTAAACTGCGTCCTTGGTAAACTGCGTCCTTGGTAATCTGGGACGCAGTAAATTGGGCCCTTAAAGCAAGTTAAATTGTTCTTCGTGAGCAGGCGATGAGTCACATAACGTGGCTAAAGTATGTTGACCAGATCACACACTAGAAGGTGAAGGGACGACGAGAATGGTCCAGGACGGACCGAAACGTCGTCGTCTCTTCACCTTCTAGTGTGTGGTCTGGTCAACATGTTCTTCGTGAGCCCCTTGTCTTGCGGTCAAGACAATCAGCAAAGTACCGGGATCTGGGAGGGTCGAGAATGTGTGTGGTGAGGAAGAGGTTCACTTGTGTCGAACTGGCGGGGACAGCGCAGAGGGGGGTGGGGGGTGCGAAGGTGTTTGTAGTTAGTGTGTATTGTGCAGGAGGGATGGAGGGGGGGGGGGGGTAGACTGCGCGCATGCGCAGAAAGATAAGACTGATATAGATAGCCAGTGACGCCGGCGAGGCTTCAGTCAGTGGGTGGACGGTGTATCATGAAGACGGACGTAGTACCGCGTGTGGCCGTCCTTGTCGGGGCGCTGCTGTCGCTCGCCACCGCCCAAATAAGTACTTAACTCTGTATTTCACTCTTAGTATCTGACCATTAACTTTTAATAATTAACCACCAATATTTGACATTGAAATTAACTCATATCTGACTTTCGACCATTTACGGCGTAGTGCCCCATATCCACTATTTATAAATTATTCCTTCCCTCAAAATTAAGGTTAAAGAATGCTCAAAAGAAGTTAAACTTTAACCAGTTCATTTAATTCAAGAGATTTTAAGAAGATCACATAATAATAATAATGATGAGATACTATAAGAATAATAATAATATTAAATAATAACGCTATTAAATCTTCTCATTGACATATGGAAAATTTTCTCTCTTGTTTACAGCATATTGTCCAGCCCCGTACATCCTGATTGGCGGTGAAGCGTGCTTGTATATCCCAGGTGGAACCTTCACTTGGTAAACTTACACTTAATGTCTTACTAACATTATAATGATGGGAGAAATCATGTGACAATGTTTACATAAAGTTATTAGGAGAGAGGAGGTCACTATACGTTACAAGGAGAGTGAGAGGGGTCACTATACGCTACAAGGAAAGAGGAGGTCATTACACGTTACAAGGAGAGTGAGAGGGGTCACTATACGTTACATGGAGAGTGAGAGGGGTCACTATACGTTACATGGAGAGTGAGAGGGGGTCACTACACGCTATATGGAGAGTGAGAGGGGTCACTATACGTTACAAGGAGAGAGGTCACTACACGTTACAAGGAGAGAGGGGTCACTACAAGCCTAACACTCTCCCACGTGTATATAGGCCTGACGCCAGGACCCTCTGCCAGACCACAGCCGCCCCACCAGACCCTTACATAGGCGACCTAGCGGAAATACAATCGTGTGAACTGCTGTCCAGCCTCTGGAACTACGTTACTTACAAACTAGGTAAGTAGCATACCAATAATTAAGTAGCAGGTAAATAACTTTGTAAATAGTAGAACAATAATTAAGCAGAAAAGCGACTTATTTATTGCTCCCCACTCTCGGATAATTTAATACTGTAAGAGCTCGCTAATCAGAATTCCGGTAACCCAAATCATCAGATAATCAGAATAAATTCGTATTCGTCATTTTCAAGCAAGCGGTAGTAGCAAAAAGGTAAACCAAGAAAATGCGAACTTTTTTTTATTAACACATTTAGGTACATCTGCTGTATTTGTGCAGCTGCCCTAGACTATATGAAGGGGAGTACAGTGTGTCACAAAACTAACTACGTGATGCTAAAATCCCCATCTCGCAGGATGGTTAGTCATACAGGGCCATATGTTCAGTAGCTTGCACTGACAAATTTTGGGTGGATCTTTTGCGTGAGTAAGAAAGTACTCTACGGGAAACAAATCCCCAATGTCAGACAATAAAAATAGCAGGGCCTCCTATAGATATCAGTATTTTTTAAAATGTGGTACTGGGGTGAACTCTGACTGGTCTATGATTCTCTCATACCCCTAATGTGTCATCTTGGAAAGCCCCAAGCATCTGGCCTCCTACAAAGTATTGTATATAGATTAAATTATATCACATCTTAGTATTATAATAATAAATAACTGTGGATACTCATTAAAGATAAAATCAAGTTAAAACAACACATAAACAGCTCATCCTCCTGTTTAGTTGGTACTAGAGTACGGATAAGGACCATAGTACATATGTGACGTAAATGACAATTAAACAGTAGAAATCGTTAGTATTGAATTTGGACAAACCGAGAAACGTTTTGTATTTATGTTGCAAAGACAAATTAACCTAACCTTCTAGGCCTAATACACGCTATCTGAGGCCTAATATAGTACATGTACTCACCTAATTGTGCTTGCGGGGGTTGAGCTTTGGCTCTTTGGTCCCTGTGTGATGTGTGATATACTACACTAGGAATATTTAAGTTTGTTTTTTAGCTTATTTTTTCGCACTGTATAAATTGAATAGCACCAAATTCTACTGACTTTTGCGTCAATATATGTACTATAGTGCATACAGTTACAAAAAGTACTATCTAAACAGAAGGATGGGTTAACAAATGGACTACCTGACGTCCCTGGCAAAGATTACATTACAAGTGGCCCAGCCAAGCCGATGAAATTGCTAAATTGGCAACTCGTCATCTAGTGATATATAAAACAATCCAACCCAGCCTAGAGTACATCAAAACACCATCACCAAAAAGTATGCACACCTCAACAAAGCCCATCTACACCAGAGAGTAGCAGAAGGTTCGCCCTCTGCAATATGGTATCTTCAGGCCACCAAGTTAGACAGGTTAAATATTCCAAAGGTAATCCACAGGGAAACAGCAGTTCGGTTATATAGACTACGTCTACAGATGCAACTGGGAGATTGGTGAACCCCGACAGAGAGAGTGCATCTTCTGCCAAACAATCACAGAATAGCCACTACTTCACTATCTCCTGGAATGTGAAGCAACCAACTACCTTAGAAGAGCTTTAAAGAGTCCCTGACTCTTGCAGTAACCACCCTGAAGCCATCAACATTGCCACTCTTCTGGTCACAAAAAATGTCCAGCAGTGTTCTCCCCCGCGATAGCAGCCTGACGATTTACATGCGACCTCAGCACACACTATACATTCACTAAAAATTAAAAATAAAATCTACCACTTACGGGCTATTCATGCTCGTGCCACCTCCTGGTTGGCTTAATTTTAATCAATCAATGGTCGTCCAGGCCCACGACCACCCGCCTCCGTCGGCGGCCAGGACCAGACTGGCTCGCCCACACCTCCGTTCCTCCACTTTGACTCGTTTTAGTTTACTGGAGTACGCTTGAAGGGATATATCTACACCGAGAGGTATACCCAGTGTCTCGGTGTGTATGTACTAAGTTTCCTTATGGTAGCCTCATAACCTTACGGTTGGTGATAGAGATTAATGAAGCCCAACACCAAACCAAAAGAGAAAACGCAAGCCGGGAAGGTGCAGTGGTTCCCCACGAAATTGACATAATGTCTTGTTTTCTGTTCGTGGGGTCCTCTGGTTGGTTAGGTTAGGGCAGTGTCTTGACGTTGGGACGTTGGCAGATTTATCACCATCATGACTGTCGGCACCATTACAAACTACTACAACATTAACCACGGTTGTTTTACAGAGAAGCCGGGAAATTACTGGTTAGCAGGATCAGACGATGGCACGGAGGGCATGTGGACCTGGGTGAGGAGCGGGACGCACTTGGACCTGGGATCTCCCTTCTGGTTCACCGCAGAGCCCGACGGTGCTAACGCAGAAAACCACCTCGTCTTGTCCCCGAACGGGTATTTAGCTGACGGGAGAATGGACCAGTTGTACTACGCTATCTGTCAGGCATATACAGCATAGAAAAAGAAATAATGGAACGTCGTGTGGCGCATGAGTGGCGGCGCCGGAGCCTGGCGCAGTGGCGCCGGAGTCTGGAGCAGTGGCGCCGTTCTGGCCAGTTAGACCTGCTCTAACTCTTCATTATCAACTACCATCCTTAACGACCCTTTAATACCTTTCAGCAGTGTAACAGTTCCGACTTGTCATTATGAGAATCATGTAAATAAAAATAATTGTATTATATCCTTTGTATTCTTGGCCTTATTAAACACATTGTGTAAAACACACCCACCTCACCAAACTTTGCAAGGTGGATGGTGACTGGCATCAGGCGGGTCGGGGTCGACCCCCATGGCTTAAGTTTGTGTCAAACGACAAATGCTTCCAATTCCCATCATCCTCACCTTCCCTCTCCTTCACCACCTTCTCTACCTTTCACCACCTACCCTTACCCTTCACCACGTAACCATCTTCACTACACATTGTCTCCAGCTTTACTAAGATTCATCCAATATAATATATTCTCCATGATTAAAATATGTTTGTGTAGTTTACTGACACGAAGACAGTGTGTAGTGAAGATGGTTAACACAGGAAGACTAGACGACACACAGTGCCGACGGCTCACACCTAGCAGGACTAACACTGCATATTACTGATTAGCCAGTGAAGAACACGGTCCGTTCCAATTACAATGGTCACAGCCGGACCATGGGGCACAGTGATCCTCGTTTAGCACTCCAGCAGTCACCATAGTGCGAGCACGGTGCTCCTCATGCTCCACCACACTCCAAACGTTCCTTCCAAACGTCCATCAATCGCTCAACATACACAATAACACAGGATGATCATGGGCGGTGCACAATGATCTACCGATCACAGAATGATCACAGGATGCACAATAAATAAGGCGCCGCTAGCAACGATAGTCATCAATGAGTGAAAACAGGACCTGGCTCTGCAGGCCGGTTGCACCTGCCTCATCTGGCTCTGCAGGCCGGTTGCACCTGCCTCAAAAGACCAATCAGTGAGCAGGAGATAACACCGGAACAGCTTAGCCACACTTGTAGAGCGTGAAAAAAGCAGCCATTTACAGACAAAACTAAGCTCAAATTTGCATAAAATGACAAACCATCGTATTACAAATGATAAAAATATCACAATCCTTGCAATGTATCCATATGACTTTAGTAGATATGTGACACATGTGAGATTAATGTATCAGCTGTGTAGTGTCGTAGACTAATAATTATTAACAGCAGCTCTTCTATTATCTCTGTAGTATTCAAAGTTTTAAAAAATTTAAAAATATTTCAGGTATCAGCAAAACGTTTACCTCCGATGTATAATGCATGTTGGAATGCAACATTTTTGTCACTAACTGCCATTATAACTGCGAGTTGTGCAGG
>WNGS01163519.1:16230196-16245029 GCA_020271785.1 Procambarus virginalis
CTCTCTCTCTCTCTCTCTCTCTCTCTCTCTCTCTCTCTCCTCTCTCTCTCTCATCCACCTTGGAACTACATTGAACAAGAAAATACAAGTGAAATATGTGTGTGTATGCTTTACATCAGGTCATATTCTCATTATCAAAACTTGTTTTTTTTTTTATAAAATTATGTAATTAATGATAATTCAAACTATTTCATTTGGTCTTCACAAAATCATGTTTATTTCCTGTCAAAGCTCAACATATTCCAGCATTATTTCGTTTTTGTCGAGGGGGACAGGAAGCCTGCATATGTACATGCATACTTTAGGGGGTGAATCGAGGTCCCCCTCATAGGTCAAATTATTGACCCCTCCCTAAGACTAAGTCCCACAGTAGATACCTAACTCCAGAGAATTAATTTTCTGCTTCGTGAATAGAGGCATTAGGTGAAGGGAAAGGTGCCCAGTCCCAAGAGTCGTGTCTAAGGGTCGTGTCTGAGGGCCGACACCTGACACCTACACCTGACACCTACACACCTGCACCTGACACCTACACACATGGCAGCTCTGCCTTTGACCAAAGCTCTCTAAGCTCCCGCTACAACCAGTGTAGTAGCAACAACAACAAAAACAAACACAACAACAAAACAAACACAACAACAACAACAACAACAACAAACAATAACAACTGTTTGCAAATCAATTGATATACAATAACAATTTTCAATTATTTTTCTTGTGCCTTTAACTATATTCATTTTTATTTTCTCGACATTGGTCTTCACCCTACACTGGTCCTCACACTACACTGGTCCTCACACTACACTGGTCCTCACACTACACTGGTCCTCGCACTACACTGGTCCTCACACTACACTGGTCCTCACACTACACTGGTCCTCACCCTACACTGGTCCTCACACTACACTGGTCCTCACACTACACTGGTCCTCACACTACACTGGTCCTCGCACTACACTGGTCCTCACACTACACTGGTCCTCACACTACACTGGTCCTCACACTACACTGGTCCTCACACTACACTGGTCCTCACACTACACTGGTCCTCACACTACACTGATCCTCACCCTACACTGGTCCTCACACTACATTGGTCCTCACACTACACTGGTCCTCATACTACACTGATCTAGAATGAAACAACATGTGCTTCAGTGTCTAGAATATAACATCCACTACGGGCTCACCATAGCCCGTGCTACTTGGAACTTCTTGTTCCAGGTAGCGAATCTTTAACAACGTCTAGAATGATCCCTTCCTGTGCTGCTATGTACAAGGCTTCACGCTCATATCATCCTACACTCTTGTATCTTACTCAATTCCTAGCTGGCCGGTTGCACATGGAGGCTCTAATCAATTCGCGTCTATACTGCCTTTCGCCCTCACTTCTATAATTAAACGTCTACTGCATGCTGGCTATCATCAATGAAATTGATTAGTGATTACTGTACACTAAATTATAGCAGTAATGAGGGTCCCTTGTGTAAGAATTCAACACTATACGTCACTGGGTTGGAAAATAGTGTTTGTAAAGATGTCTGGAAGTGTGTGTTTGGGACCTTGGGTTAGTTTGGACGCTTGAAAGGCGCACTGTTTCTCCGACGCTAGTTGGGCGCGCTATTGTTCCAAGGCTAGTTATGGGGTTCTTTTGTTTCAACGCTAACACGACACGATATTGTCCCGCCACTAGCGCTGCACTCTGTTGTTTCAACGCTAGCAGGGCGTCGGAACACTATATGGTTTCAACGCACCGGGGGAACAACCGTTCCACTCATATTTACTGTTAATTCGAACATTTGCGTTGCATCTTGACCACTCCCACCGGTTAACTGAGCGCTGTAGGCGTCACGCCATCCGTGTATAGCGGACACGGAAATACCATTTTTGTCTTTCCCGGATTTTTATTAAGCAAGAAAATTACAGCGACTTTGAAGCAGCAGGATCCTATCTTATCAGTCTTTAGACGCCACCGTATATGTTGATGCCTGTGGCTTTGATTAGTTCATGGTTTCAATAAATATAATTAAAAATCGCTACTGAACTAGTATCAAGCCAAATTCATTCTATCTGCAAGTGGTGCAAGGATCTAAATCAGTTTTTTTTCAGTTTGCAACAAAAATTTATGTTTATTTGCTTACAATAAAAAAATATAAATTTTGATTTAAATTTGAGGACTGAATACAGATTTTAGTCTAGAAAAAATAAAAGTACTAATAACACAAAAATTGTGTTATATAGTGTTATGGGTCTCACTATATATATATATATATATATATATATATATATATATATATATATATATATATATATATATATATATATGAGATATAAGTACCTCACCCAAAACGAGTATAAGTATGATGTATTTTGTTTGTAAACTAAGTCTTTGAAAATGTAATAAGCATTACGAAACGCGTTCAGGCGTCAGACTAGAAATAAAGAATGAATTTTGGAGAGTTAATTTATCATTTACCATCGACAGTGAAGAAGAACGTAAGAAATATTGAGAGAATTCGTGGTAGAATTATTAATCTTACCCTTTCGGTCATATTCAGCAACATATATTTACAAGAAAGACCGCTACCAAAATATCCTAATATATATATATATATATATATATATATATATATATATATATATATATATATATATATATATATATATATATATATATATATATATATATATATATATATATATATATATATATATATATATATATATATATATATATATATATATAGATGGGGTAACCGGTGGTACCCGGGTCGTCGCAGTCCCTATATCGTCCCCACACACCCTTCCTGTATCCCTGCATACACCCATATACACACCTACTCGCTGCCTCACACCACCACCGTATCTAAATATTAATACATTTATCCTTATGACTGTAAACATCTTCACCTTCTCTCTCTCTCTCTCTTCCTCTGTCTCACACCCCCCACACACGCTCCCCCATTCTACACTCCCATTATCTCCCCCACAAATATCTTCCCAATTTCCCACCCCCACACACTCACCCAATCTTTAGGTTCAGACCACAACAGCTGACATCACTTCACAGCAGCGAGTGGTCAAACCAGAACATCTGCCATCACTTGACAGCAGCCAGTGGTCAGACCACAACAGCTGACATCACTTCACAGCAGCCAGTGGTCAGACCACAACAGCTGACATCACTTCACAGCAGCCAGTGGTCTGACCACAACAGCTGCCATCACTTCACAGCAGCCAGTGGTCTGACCACAACAGCTGCCATCACTTCACAGCAGCCAGTGGTCTGACCACAACAGCTGACATCACAGCATAAAGTCACACCTCAGGAGTCACGCTCCAACAGTCCAGATCGCACCACGGTAGCCGTAGAGTGCTACGCTCAAAGCTATGACACGGTTGGCCAGCTGAACCCGCCTCACCACCCCAGATCAGAACCTAGTATATAACGCCACATTAGGGCTAGCCACACCATGCGAGAGCTAACCATACCTCACGAGACCTGACCCCACACCACACGGCAGCTAACCCACACCTCTACTCACCAATGGGGCCAAGCAGTAACCCTCCTCCCCCATCAGGAAAAACAATAATGACTTTAGAGCTCACTGCTTGGATCACTATATGTAGGACGTTGAAGTCTCCAGCAGTCATTACGCGTTAATGTATTGCGACGCTTCTTGCGCTGAAATTACACTGTGCTTTAGGTGTAACAAAGACTGTGTTTTAGCGAGGTGTAACAAAGACTGTGCTTTAGCGAGGTGTAACAAAGACTGTGCTTTAGCGAGGTGTAACAAAGACTGTGCTTTAGCGAGGGTAACACGGACTGTGCTTTAGCGAGGTATAACACGGACTGTGCTTTAGCGAGGTGTAACACGGACTGTGCTTTAGCGAGGGGTAACAAAGACTGTGCTTTAGCGAGGGGTAACAATGACTGTGCTTTAGCGAGGTGTTACACGGACTGTGCTTTAGCGAGGTGTAACAAAGACTGTGCTTTAGCGAGGTGTAACACGGACTGTGCTTTAGCGAGGTGTAACACGGACTGTGCTTTAGCGAGGTGTTACAAAGACTGTGCTTTAGCGAGGTGTTACAAAGACTGTGCTTTAGCGAGGTGTTACAAAGACTGTGCTTTAGCGAGGTGTTACAAGGACAATACTTCAGCAACGAAGGACAACGTGTCAACGTGTTCATATATATATATATATATATATAATATATATATATATATATATATATATATATTATATATATATATATATATATATATATATATATATATATATATATACATACATGACAAAAACGTATTATTGAACATTCTGGTTGCTAAACATATACATTTCTTCCTTTACACATGCTGTATGATATCAGACGTATACACAAATACGTTTATGACTAGGTGCATAGAGACATAAGTTGTAATAGACATTCAAACAATTCAACAAATGGTTACAATCTACGCGCAAAATTCCCATATCTCTCTAGAATATCATCAAGCTTTTCGTTAGGAAGATGAAACTTGGAAAGAAACAGCTAAAAAAAAAAAACATTCATCCGCAGGAAGGCAGAGTAAGCCGCATTCTAAACCACATCCACCACCGACTGGAGGCTCGAACTTGTGACCAGTAAATTGCCAGCACGAAACAGTAAATCTCCATCCACTGTAACAAGAGAATGCAGAAAATCGCCAGAGTAATCACACAATAAACCACTTAATATGACTTAAACACCAGTGGGTGACAGCCAGTTTCCCCTTCCCCTCTGCTACTTGCTTAGCTGACGGTAAGATCAGCGGACACTTCACCAAATTAAGACATTATTTAGAATGTAATATCACCCTTTAAGTCTCCGATCACAGAGAGAGAGAGAGCTAGCTTCAAGCGCACACATCGGCTCCCTTGAGTGCTCGTTATTATGTGGCCATAAACACGTAAGTTATTTGTGGAGAATTTTGCCATTAAATATGTTGTTGCCTGTTGGAAGTGCATCTCCATCGTTCACAGGAAGTTGTGACTCAAGTTTATTTGGTCTTCCTTCAGGGGCTAGTACCAACTTTACCTGAAGATGATTGTGTAAAGGTGTTCCACACTTTCCTTTTGGGGTGTCTGCAGGAAGAGCCAAATTACCGGCGTTTACTGTGGTACACGTGAGAGGAGGAGTAGAACTCTTGGGTGGGGGATGGGTTGTATGGTGGGTGTGAGGATGGTTGCTGTCTGGGGAGCTGGAAGGGGTGATGGTATGTGACTATGGAGGTGGTGCTGTGCTGTGGAAGTGATGTGGTGGTGGTGGGTGGTGTTATGGAAGTGATATGGTGGTGGGTGGTGTTGTAGAAGTGATGTGGTGGTGGGTGGTGTTGTGGAAATGATGTGGTGGTGGGTGGTGTTATGGTAGTGATGTGGTGGTGGGTGGTGTTGTGGTAGTGATGTGGTGGTGGGTGTAGGCTCGCCAGTTGTTAGAGCGCAGTTGGAGGTGGAGTAGAGGCAGTGGTTCAGGCGGTAGTAGTAAAGTAGAGAAGGGGCGAGACGTAGAAGCTGAAATGTTCGTAGTGTTAATTCCTCCCGTCACAGCTCCCGGCTTAAGCCTTGCCACAGCACCAATCGCCAAGCCACGCTCCCTCACTGTTTACATACAGGTATATTTGCGCTAATGGCCCCACTCCGGTTTCCGGTACGCTTGTTAATGGGTGACAAAGGGGCAGTTAATGACCCGCCCCGCGGCCATCCCATCATCGACAGCCCGGCCTCCTGGACTTTGACAGATCGCTCACAAATGAGGTTATGGTCTGCTGTCCCCCCTCTAAAAGACCCGGTTTTAGAACAACCACTAACTACCTACTTCTGTAACCACTCGCCCACTCTGACCCCCACTTGGTCAATAAACAAGGATATACCACCCACTCCTGTCCGACCAGCTGGGGAGTAAGCAGTAACTGAACACAAGTAAACTGTTCACATTTTGTCCTTTCTGCCCAACGGTTGATTCATTGTCAGATTTTCTCTTGGGGTATCTGTTATCTCTCTCTCTCTCTCCTCACCGCTTGCCAAAGTAACCTTAACCTTTTCAGTCAAGGGCAATATACTTCTCTAAATCATTCTCATCCCCCTCTACCTCCTCCTCCTCCTCTGCCCGAACAATTCGGGACAAAAANCACCACTATAGATATTATTATATAAATATTCTTAAGATTCCCACCTGGCCAAACTTCGTAAACAAGTCGAAGTTAGAATCCACAACACAAGACGCTCAGCCATCAACTAAGCTGGTTGTGCTGTTCTCAGGACCAACATTCCATCAGCGATTATTCATTTCGAGGCTAAATCGCAGTGTGAAAAGCATGTCAACAGACCATATGCAGGCCACCGATAGACATGCAGTTTTCTCCAGCTTTAATCAATCACTAGTATGGCTAACTTAGCGTTTAATACAGTTTCTTATTGATGGAAATTAGATAATGAGTAAGTTGTGTGACCCGAGTGTCAGACGCCGCCTTGACTACTACCTGAGAGATTGTGCCCGTCTAAGAGATAGTAAGAGATAGTACCAACCCTGGAAACACAAACCGAAACTGTCTCTATTTTCCGCTTGTTACAACTTGTAATAAAGTTGTTACATCTTAGCTTAACGTGTTTATGACGTATTAGAACGTTGTTACAACTTTATATATTGGTTTTTATAACTGGTTAGGAGGTGTTAAAAGTTGTTCGAACGTTGTACCAACGTCGTAGTTTCGGTGTGTGTTTGGCGGGAAGTTGAATAATGAGTCCTATTGTTTGTGCTATTTGTCAAATATAGATTTTATTCTTAAGGATTTCCTTAAGTTTGTTCGTAACATAAAGCTTTGAGTTTCTTTCCTGCTGGGAGAGGGGGTGGGGTGGGATGGGGGGGCGGAAGGTGTTGTTCATTTCACTATGGGCGTTCATGTTCACTCACAGGATGAGTGACGCTGCCCCGAAACTCACACTGCGATAACATGTTCACTCACAGGATGAGTGACGCTGCCCCGAAACTCACACTGCGATAACACGTTCACTCACAGGATGAGTGACGCTGCCCCGAAACTCACACTACGATAACATGTTCACTCACAGGATGAGTGACGCTGCCCCGAAACTCACACTGCGATGACATGTTCACTCACAGGATGAGTGACGCTGCCCCGAAACTCACACTGCGATAACACGTTCACTCACAGAATAATAAAACCCGCCCTTCGGGGGCACAGAAAATGTATATATTAATACTAATCTCTATATTCTATAAAACTCTGAATTGCAAATGCCAATCCTGACCGTAAGCGCTTCTTAGAAGGCTGTAATAGAACCCCTGAGAGGCCACAACCCACGCAACACCCAGCTCTTTGGTGTTCCAAGAGTGGATACCTTGAGGATACCTTGAGGTGCTTCCGGGCTTATCGTCCCCGCGGCCCGGTCATCGACCAGGCCTCCTGGTTGCTGGACTGATCAACTGGGCTGTTGGACGCGGCTGCTCGCAGCCTGACGTATGAGTCACAGCCTGGTTGATCAGGTATCAACTGAGGTTGATACCTGATACTTGAATTGAGTGAGGTTCAACCAAAGCAGAAACACTAGGCAAATCAATGGTCCCAAATTGTAGAATGACCTCTCGATATCGAGTTAAACGCTGTATATACGTCTCCAAACAGGTTAAAAGAGACTCTGTAAGAAATATTAATTTAATATCAAGCCACACACTAGAAGGTGAAGAAACGACGACGTTTCGGTCCGTCCTGGACCATTCTCATGTCGATTGGTCCAGGACGGACCGAAACGTCGTCGTTTCTTCACCTTCTAGTGTGTGGTCTGGTCAACATACTTTAGCCACGTTATTGTGACTCATCGCTTGCAACTTAATATCAAATATACTCACTATCATGTAACTTAATTTCTCTCACATTTTCTTTCTACGCCACGACATGGTCAAAAGAATTGCAAATCTGGGGGTACTATTGCACCTTCGAGGCATGCTGAGGCTTCCTCTGAAACCTCAAGGACCGTCGTGATGAGGTTCGAATCCAACGTGCATAGGTTCGAACCCTAATCACGGATCCTGTGGAATTTTCCATTTGATATATCACGATAACGGGTTCCTCCCTGTGTATATTACTTTATGTTATGTTATGTAATTCTCTGGATTACTCACTAATATATACGGGCTGATATTAGTGTATATAAACCACTGAACAGCTTTTGCTATAAAACTACTGGTTTCATCATATATATTGTCCTTGTCTGTCATCATGAACTATTGTCTGTCATCATTCTTATTGTATTCATCTGTTATTTTTCCTGATTTATTTTTTTTAATTTTTCTTAGTTTACTTTCCTTTTAGCATTAATAACTTAAGTACCAACCCCTTACACCTTTAAATATTTTTTGTTTTGTTCAATTTATTTTCAGTTTTGCTCGATACGCTTTTGCGTAATAGTGGCTTCATTAGTTTGAGTAACTCCTGTTCCGTCAATTGTACATTTATGTTCTTTGTACACATATGCTTCGGAATACAAATTTTAATATAATTTTTAATAATAATAATAATAATAATAATAATAATAATAATAATAATAATAATAATAATAATAATAATATGTTAATAAAATAATTGAGTTTCTAGGTTCAGACTTCAGATGAGCTGATGTATAACAACAGCTCCTAGCTTGTAGTGTCCTAGCTTGTAGTGTCCTAGATGGTAAAGTCCTAGCTTGTAGTGTCCTAGCTTGTAGTGTCCTAGCTGGTAAGGTCCTAGCTTGTAGTGTCCTAGCTTGTAGTGTCCTAGCTTGTAGTGTCCTAGATGGTAAAGTCCTAGCTTGTAGTGTCCTAGCTTGTAGTGTCCTAGCTTGTAGTGTCCTAGCTTGTAGTGTCCTAGCTTGTAGTGTCCTAGCTTGTAGTGTCCTAGCTTGTAGTGTCCTAGCTTGTAGTGTCCTACCTTGCAGTCTCCTAGCTTGTAGTTTCATTCGGTATATGAAAGACATTCCTTATAAACAACAGTCTTAGTTAAAAAAAATAATTAAAAATACAGTATAATAATATATTCTATTTATTGGTTGTTAACGAGAAGAATAATAACTATTAAATTATACTTCAATTTTAAATCCTTAAACGACAATTAATAACCAACTCGTATATAAATAAATGATAAACAAAACTAAATATAATTTGAAAGTTTGTGTTGAAAGTCTCTGAAGGTTTATTCAGCAATTAGAGATAAAGATAAGTCATTCTGGTGAGACACTGATGGTTATTTAGAAAGGTACTTAGATTCTTACTTAGAAAGTTACTTTGAATGTATATTGAGCTGCCAGAGTTCACCTTTAATAAAGATATGCTACACCTACGGTTATATTCCGTTATATGTGATGCCCGTTAGAGCCAAGCCCTGTTAAGTATGCTCAAATTGTATGCTCAAGCTGTATACTCAAAATATTTGAATATCATGCTTGATAATTGTCTGATAGCAAACATTTAATTATGCGAAGAAATGAACGTCAACTTTCAGGTTATTTATTTTAAAAAGTTAATAGTTATATGTGCTGGAAGCGAGGTATTTATTAAAAATTTATGAACTTGTTAGAAACGTTTGATAATGTTAATAAGCTTCAACTTTGTAATAACCTGTTTAACACACAAGATATATGAGTGCAAGGGATAGGAGCCAGGATTTATGAGTATGGGAACCAGGATATATGAGTATGGAAGCCAGGATGAGTATGGGAGCCAGGATATATGAGTATGGAAGCCAGGATATATGAGTATGGAAGCCAGGATGAGTATGGGAGCCAGGATATATGAGTATGGAAGCCAGGATGAGTATGGGAGCCAGGATATATGAGTATGGAAGCCAGGATGAGTATGGGAGCCAGGATATATGAGTATGGAAGCCAGGATTAGTGTGGGACGAGATATCCAGCCCCCCCTCCCAAACAACACTCATCCTTACAAACACAAATCACAATAGCGTGATGCATCAAATGAACAAATCCACAAGGGCCGTGACGAAGGTTCGAACCTATGTCCGAGAGGATCCCAGACGCTGCCTTAATAAGCGATAAATCCTGTAATAAAATCAACAGTAAATGCACACACACACACACACAAACACACACCTGTAATATGACTGTATAACCTGCATCAATACTCTCCTGTAACCAACACATTGCTAAGGACTCAGAATAATCTGATGTAGAATTAGAGCTCCGTGTTCGTAGTGAGTTTATTGGAGCTCAATGCTAAAAAGCTGAGGCGCTCTAAAGTAGACATAGTGGGTTGACCAGATCACACACTAGAAGGTGAAGGGACGACGACGTTTCGACTTGAGAATGGTCCAGGACGAACCAAAACGTCGTCGTCCCTTCACCTTCTAGTATGTGGTCTGGTCAACATACTTTAGCCACGTTATTGTGACTCAACGCCTAGACATAGTGGGGTTGGATGGAAGAGGGAGAGGAAGGGAGAAGGAGCAAGAGGCTGGCAGAGTCGAAGGAGCTGGGAGAGGGGGAGGATTCCTGGGAGGGAGAGGAAGGGGAGCAGGAGGCTGGGAGAGGGGGTAAGTGAGCGGCACTGGGCTATCTGGCCCATCAGGCTCCCTGGGGAGGCAACACGCTCCCCTGGGTCGCCGTTTTTGTCTCCCCAGCCGGACTCTATTACCCGCTCCCGACCCCATGGGGAGAGGGAGTCGGCTGGGGTTTGGGGGAGGGGCAGAGGATGGGGAGTGGTGGTCAGGGGGATGGGGGTGGTTTGTCCAGGAAGGGGTGTGGGAGGGGAATGGTCAGGAGAGCATAGGTGGTGGTAAGGGAGATGGGGAGGAATGAAAAACGGAATGGGATGGAAGGGGAGATAGGAAAAAGGCAGAGAGAGAGAGAGGAAAGACTTGGGAGAAAGGAGAGGAGACATAGAGGAATACAGATTCAAGAAAGTAAGCCAGTGTTTGTTTTCTAAACCGGGAGTGAAATCTCCGGAAAAATTACTCCTTGATCGCTGCAGATGAATAGAAACGCCGCGCCACCATTTATAGACTGTCCAATGAACTCCAGCAATTATAGTAGCTGATTAGGTGTGTGTGTGTGTGTGCGTGTGCGTGTGTGTGTGTGTGTGTGTGTGTGTGTGTGTGTGTGTGTGTGTGTGTGTGTGTGTGTGCGCGCGCGTGTCTGCCTTGATACACATCTACAAAATACGACAATATCCATAAGCGTTATTAAAGCTTCCATACTTAAGCTGGGCTAAGCTGACTAGTAATATATTACCTCGGTTGGGGGAAGTAAAAATATGAATTTCATTGTTACATTATCCACTAAGTTAGCTAAAATGAAAATGAAATTATATGTGTGCTGTTAGATAAGGGAATTGGATCCAATTGTTGAAATCACCTTTAGACATCCGCAACGTTTCAAGAGGTCCGATTGAAGTATTCGAGAAAAACTTAAACAATTAAAAAAAAAACGTGTAAAAAAGAATGACTATTCGAAAAATATATATTTTTTTTCAACCATAAAACTATAAATTGGAAAGAAAGCAAATTTATATAAATTTTCACAAATGAAAGGAAATGGGGAAAGTGTACGTTGCTTGCGGGGTTGTGTCCTGTACAATATGGAGGTGTGTGTGTAGGAGAGACGTTGTTGTCTTGCCTATATACTGAGATCGTTGGGGCTGACAGTCCCCAAGTGGGTATGTGAAGGCATAGATGACGTTAGTCTCTCTCTAAAGGCGCTTTTCTTGGTGTCTGGAGAGTTCTTCATAAGTAAGTTTGCGGTCTTCCTGTTTTTATAATATATTGTTATTAGTACCTTCTGATTGGTGTATGTGGGGGATAACGTTCCTATCAATGATATCTTTCAGGACTCTTTTCCTCCGTTTGATAAGCCGTGGAAAAGAAGTTCCTGTAAAATAATCTAATAGGAGGTACAGATGTTGCGTTAGTTGTTTCTTCATGGACATTGAGACATATATAAGATCTTCAAGTGTACTAATTTTGGCAGCTATTGGCCGAGTGATTGTTAAAAAAAATCCCTTTGAAGACCTTAATGCCTTAATAGGTAAAGTCGGTGTTTTCTATGAAGCTTTTCAAGGTAAACTAGTATGTTTAGTATGTCACATATGCACGTATTTAATAACTCAATATTGACTATACGAAAGTGCGAGAACGGGTTGTAATGCCACTAATTTCCACATTAATTCCCTCGTGTTGGTACCAAAACACGACACCAGTCACCACCAAATGCATATAATACCGCTGTGCCAAACACTCTAATCAAAAACTGTTATATCTCGAATCGAGACTCCAAACATGCAGATAACTCCATGTAAACAAACGTTCGTAGCCTCCCAGTGGCCGCTGAGAACGAGCCTAATGATAATGAGGCCAATTATAAAGGGAATGATAAAGATCGCATTGATAATGATATAGTTTGCCTCTCAAAATGACCCCACACACCAAAGGGCCTCAACCCTCTTGTACTGATGGGGGTGATATTTCCTTCCCAGTGCCGTCCAGGCATAAGGGTGTTTTTTTTTTTCCTAGGGCCAACCTCGCTGGACGACATTCCAGTCCTCATTGTAAGAACCAAATATATATATAATATCCGACTGTTTTGGTCGGTAATGTCGCTGAGGTCATGAGCTTGGTCAATCAGTTTCAGTTTAGAGGAAGAGGCAGTAGGTGGAGGTGTGAGGGTTGGTACGATTGGGGATGAGAGAGGTTGGCAGGACCAGGTGAAGAGTTGGTAGGGCCAGGTAAGAGGTTGGCAAGGCCGGGTGAAGGGTTGGCAGGAGCACGCAAGGGCTGGGCAAGGTGTGAGGAATCATTAATACAGCACCAGATATGAAATTACACTTGTTGGAGAAGCATAAACGGATGAACGGACAGGTTTTCCAACGGACAGTGGAGAACATTGTTAGTGTCTGCAGACTTAACACTTCTCTTGTGTTCTTTAAGTCTGTCATTCAGTGTACGGCCAGTTTCGCCAAAGTATTGATTGGTCTTCCTCCAAGACAGAGGAGAATCTCCACATCAGGAGAACATCACAGTGAGACGAGAGACATCAGAGGGGCGAGATGCTACGATCGGAGTTCAACAAAGGGTCAGAACTGAGGCCTATCTTGTCTCTGATTGATGTAAATGATCTCCTAGAGGAGCAATATTCTATCACAACATTCGGTGAGGGTTTAATAAGGTAGATGATGGCAAGACACGACATTATATTACCTGTACAAACTGAAATAATGCTCAGAAAGTGGTTACTATAGACTTTAACTTAATCATGTGCAATGTAACGAAACTGAGCAACGAAATTATTGGGACAGTCTCAGGCAACTTAGAATGTACTCCATGGAACAGAGACGAGAGAGGAATTACATATTTTCCATAAATTACATATTTGAAGGTCATTGCAATATTCTGCACAACCAAATAGCAACATAATGAGTAAGATGCTATTTGGACGTTAGAAAGTTCAGAATAGACAGAATGATGAATGAAGATACCATAAAACCAACTAGAGAAGGTTGTATTAATAGCACTGACCTCAAAGCTATTTAATCTAACAGCAATCTAATAAGTATCGCCATAATTGTTGATATTTTCCCAGAATTACTAGTTTCCTGCAGGAAGTGACGGATCCGCCGGGCTGTGATGGTCGTGTGGTGTTCATGCAGCTCGATGCCAGCAATTGCTTCCCTCCGATCAAGTCGTCAACAGGAAAAACCCTAGCCTTAAGCCTAGTTGTGGGAGTAGATCATTATTAGGGATCAACTCTCGAAACCAGCTTCAGATAAAACGTAGTTAAATACATCAGATGAAAGCACACCACACACACACACACACACACACACACACACACACACACACACACACACACACACACACACACACACACACACACACACAGTTGATTGACAGTTGAGAGGCGGGACCAAAGAGCCAAAGCTCAACCCCCGCAAGCACAATTAGGTGAGTACAATTAGGTGAGTACACACACACACACACACACACGCACACACACACACACACCTCACCAGTTGATTGACAGTTGAGAGGCGGGACCAAAGAGCCAAAGCTCAACCCCCGCAAGCACAAATAGGTGAGTACAAATAGGTGAGTACACACACACACACACACACACACACACACACACACACACACACACACACACACACACACACACACACACACACACACACACACGCACACACACACACACACACACGCACACACACGCACACACACAGGAAATAATCAACGGTTAGGAAGGTGGGAACCAAGAGCTAAGAGAACCAATGCTCGGTTCGGCAGGCACAAATAGGTTCATATAGCACTGTGCAGTATACTATAGGAGTTAACAGGAATAACAAAAATTGCAGAAGAGAACGGGTTGAAAGAGAGACACTATTTGTACGACTGATAACGGTCCAGGATGACCAACCCTTCCTCCTCCTCTGTTACCACCCTAGGCGAATAAAACTCTCGACCCTAACCTAACCGACCCGTTGACCAACGGATAGAAAACGCGCGTGTCTCTGACCATCCAGTTGGAGGTTCCTGCAAGCGGCATTATTGACCTCCTGCTATATGTTGGTACTTGAGTTAATTATCTTCGGTAAAAGCGAATATATATGTAGGTCCTTGTGTTTCAAGTCTTTTTCCTCCCGAGGACAATGGTCATAGTTTAATACCTGTGAAGTTTGTCCCCCCTTCATCCTATCTTATCATCCCTCCTTCCTCTTCCCCTTCTCCTGCCCCTCCCTAATTCCCCCCCCCTTCTACACATCCCCCTCCCCATCCCTCCCCTCCTTCCTTCAACTCCCGCATTCTGATACAGATTCC
>WNGS01163519.1:16245129-16257224 GCA_020271785.1 Procambarus virginalis
AAGACATGAAATTAATGTCATAATTAATAGTTTACACAAGTTAATGATTGAATCATACAATTCAAGTAACTGAGACTCTACTGTGAGGTGAATGTCTGGGTCATTGTGACTTGTAGCTGATTGGTTACTAGACATCACAACACAGTATCATCATGATCACTCAAATTGGATGAAAAATTATTTGCTCTTAGTCAGAGCTATAATAGGCTTGTAGTTTCCTTTTACATTGTTGAGCAGCTGCTCTAGTGGGGCGGGTGCTCGGTGGATCAGAATTGTTGTCCTCGGAAACTGTTGAAGCTGGTTCTGATAAACACTCTCGTTCTGCTAATTCGAGAGGTACCAACTTCTCTAATGTCTTTAGAGTAGTAGTGCCTTTGCACAAAACTCGTACTACTCTCAGGATGCCTTGGTGATCTGGGTGGATTGCAACAATTTTGCCTATAGGCCATTCTGACCTTGGTCCATCACTGTCAACTAATACTAGGTCTCCTGGTTTAAGTTGTACTTTATTATAGGGGCTCGAAGCTCCATAGTGGTACTCTCGTAGAGCGGTGAGGTACTCTCGAGTCCACACCTCATTCCACCTTTCAATTACTCTTGAGAGATGTTGGTAACTTTGTACTAAGTCACTCCTGGTTACATAGGAAGGATCGACGGGGTCCTCTTCTGCCAAAGGTATCAGAGGGCTCAGCAGGCCTCCATGTATTAAATGCGAGGGACTCAGAGGCTCTCTCTGTGAGAAATCATCTGATAGATAAGTTAATGGGCGATTGTTGACTCGCGCCTCAATTTCCACGACGAGTGTTTGGAGTTCTGAGTAACTAATTTTCTGTCGATGCAAGGTCTTCCTTAAACACTTCTTGACAGTCCCTATCATTCGTTCGTAGAACCCACCTTGCCAGGGGGCTCTGGGAGCAATAAATTTCCAGTGGCATTGTCGTCTCTGCATGACAGACTGCACTTCTGGATGATTCCATATCTCTCGTAAGCAGGCTTCTCCTGCCACAAAATTTGAGCCATTATCAGATATCATGAGTTTGGGACAGGATCTGCGAGCTGCAAATCTACGAAAAGCTTGGATGAAGGCTTCAGCACTCATGTCAGAAGTCACTTCTAAATGTACGCCTCGTGTGGTAGCACATGTGAAGAGGCAAATATAAGCTTTCACTGGTATCTTATCCGGATTGCCAGTGAGAAGCAAGGCTCCTGTGTAATCGACACCAGTGGTCTCAAACGGACGAAGATGAACTACCCTCTCTTTAGGGAGTGGTGGAGGTCCTGGGTAAGGACACACTCGAGCATCGTAGCGTTGACAGATTATACAGAACTTAATAATTGATTTGACAGTTTGACGACCTTGAGGAAGCCAATATTTCTGTCTGAGGTCGGTGAGAGTGTCTAACACTCCACCATGCAAAGTACCATATTGATGGTGATGTAAAACTAGAAGTTTGGTAATAATGTGGTGACGTGGTAGAAGGATTGGATTCTTTGTGTCCAAATCAATTTTTGCATGAAGCAAACGTCCTCCACACCTTAATATATTATGAGTGTTGGTATCATACCAGATACCTAGAGACTTGGTTAATTTATCTGGAAGATTTTCATATTCACTTCCATATGTCTCTTGTTGTGCACGTTTGATCCAGTAGATGATAGGATTGGGAAACTTATGCTTGATTCCTATCTTAGCAAGAAAGTCAAACACATGTGCTGTCACTCTTAATAACTTACTCAAGTTAGAATAATTGTGAGGATTAATAGCCGAGACTCGATGAGGTTCTGGGTCTTTCATGGGAGTAGTGATACTGGTCACTATGACTTGTGGTTTCTGTTTGGGCCACTGACCACTAACAAGCCATGAAGGTCCATTAAACCACATCGAAGACTTACTTAGCTGTTTAAATGTTAAACCTCTTGATAAGTAATCTGCAGGATTGTCCTTAGTGGGGACATGTCTGAATTTATATCCAGCAGATAATTCATGAATTTCCCTAACGCGATTACTAACGTAGGGAGTTTTATTGTTGTTATTTCTTACCCATTGTAAGACTGCCTCATTGTCTGACCACACTACGATCTCACCAAAGTGAATATTATTGAGTGTCTTGGTCAGGCAATGAGCCAATCTTACTCCCACTAGCAATGCAGTTAACTCCATTTGAGGTAAAGATCTCTTCTTGATTGGAGCAACTCTTGCTTTAGATGTGAGTAAAATTGATTGTGCACTATTGACTAAGTAGGCTGCAGCGCCATATGCTTTGCCAGAGGCATCGCAAAAAATGTGCAAATTTGTAGGTAAGTTTTGTCCTGAAGCATTACGAGGAAATTTCAAAACACCTAATTGATTGAAATCCGCTGCGAGTATTTGCCATTTCTCTTGCAACTCAATTGGCAACGGATCATCCCATCCCATATGTTTCTGCCAGCATTCCTGCATTAGGAGTTTGCCCCTTATTAATATAGGACTAAGTAAGCCTAAAGGGTCAAATGGTTGACTGACATATGAGAGTAATTTTCTCATGGTAAGGGATGAATTATTGGTTTGTACTGACTTGACATTCATCTCGTCAGTACCTGTGTTCCATTCCACGCCCAGAACTTTTAATTGATTAGGCACCTGATAACCTGGAAATTCTTTCTCGATTATCTGGTTTAATGATTTATTGTTTGAGGCCCATGATTGTAGTGGCATATTGGCTCCTAATAACTCACGGTTAGCCTCATGGTAAATTTCTACCAATTTGGATTTATCATTAGTAGTTCCCTGGAAATTATCGACATACAAGTTGTCACTGATCTCTGCCTTATAAGGGCTATTTGACTTCTTCAAATGTGTATCTAATGTGGCTTGAAGTAGAAACGGTGAGGAAGTCGCTCCGAAAAGCACCGAGGCAAACCGATAGGTTATGACCTCACTGTCAGGATCCTGGGGATCTTTAATCCAGAGAAATTTGGTGTAATTACGATCCTCCTCTTGCAAGCCTACTCTAAGGAAAGCTTTACTGATATCAGCAGTATAAGCAAAAATACCAGTACGGAATCGTAACAGTACATCATGTAGCCTTTGTGTTAGGCTAGGTCCCGTTTGGAGACATTCATTCAAAGACACGCTGCTTGCCTTCACTTTGGCACTACAGTTGAAAACAATACGTATTGGTGTTGTCAATGAATCTTTCAACACAGCGTGATGGGGTAAATAGTGACCTGTTTTTCGGTCATCATTATCAACAACTTCAATAAATTTACTGTTGAGTTGTTGCTGAATTAATTGATGGTACATATTTAATTTATCTGGCTGTTTCTTCAGCCGTATTAATTGTGACTGTAATTGAGAGGCTGCCATGAAATAATTAACTGGAAGTTGTGGATGATTCAACTTCCATGGCAATCTCACCCAGTATTGTTTGTCTTTATAGACAACTGTATCCAGATATTGCTGGTAAGTCCACATATCATCAGGACTTGGTTGTTCAGGGACAATACCTAAAGTGTCTAGATCCCACAAACGATGTACAGGTGGATCAGACTCAATATCTTCAGATATTTCTCTGAAATGTAGGGGTGACTGTTCCAAGCCTAGTCACGCCACTATTGCATTGTTATCTTGTTTGTTGGTTGACGCTGCCTTTGTTGGAAAAGCACCGGTCCAGTAAGCAACTTGCCTCCAGCAGATGACAACAAATTCATTCCGTGTTGTCTGGTGCATCCAGTTATAAATTTATAATAATGGTCAGCGCCTATAAGTATACCAACATCTGTGAGGCAGTCAGAATTTATTTTGTGATCTGCTAGCCTCATGCGGTTTCGTTTAAGATATCTCGCAGTGCGAGCTAGTCCTGTGACCTGCAGGTCTGAAGGCAGTTTATCTACTACTACCGCTTGTATTGGACTAGTAGAAGATCCAAGTCTCACTAATACCTTGACTACTTGGTATTCACGAGGTCCACTATTAGTCAAGAACCCAGAAATGTTCAGTCTCACACTTTTGGCAGGTTTTAATTTTAACTGCTCAACTAATTGTTGCGTGATAAAGGTTTTCTGTGATCCCTGATCAAAGAGACCTCTAGTGTTGACTCTAGATTTCTTGTCTATTAGTTTAAGTTGAGCTGTAGGCAGAGTGGTATTATTGCCTGACTCAGTAGCAAGTACACTTATTTCCTGATGTACCTTGCAATATTGTACTGTGGTAGAATTCATAGAATTCTTCCCAGGTGTCACAGATTGGGTAGAAATTGTTCTACATAAGGCATAATGATGTACACCTTTGTGGCATCTACTGCATAACCGTAGCTGCACAACACATTTACTGGGTTCATGAGAACCCATGCACTTGGTGCATCTGTGTAATTCTTGGAGTTGTTTAATCCTGGTATTAAAGTTAGGATAAACCGTACATTTGTAGGTGAGATGTTCTTGATCGCAGAACAGGCACCTTCTCTCTCTGACTGAATTTGTCCTTTTAGTAGACACATCAGTTGCAGTGTCAGAGGGAGATACAGTATAAATACCTACACTACCACTCCCCTTTCCAGTGGATGGAGTAGTCTTAGGCTTAGATTTATTGGATTTATTCAAAGTCAATTTGGGTTTGACTGAGATGTCAATGTTAGGTAATTTAGACTCAGGTTTAATCTTATCATGAGTCTTCAACCTGTTAACTGTTATTCTCAGCCCCTCGAATATTTGCTCGAGAGTGAGAAACTCGGTTTTATAATGTGAGCATATTTCTGCTAAGATATTTTGAGGCAATTTCCTCTGCAAAAGTAACTTGATTGACCATTCTGAAGCTGGTACATCAACTTTAGTACCTAAGGCCTTCACTAGAGACTCTGCTTCTAGCCTGAAGCTTTGAAGTGAGTCTGGTCTGTTACTTGGTGCATTCAGATCTAGCAATTGGTAATAAAGGTTAGCTATACTTAACTCCTGGTTGCAATAATTCAACTTCAGCAGTTTTATAGCTTCCACATAATTACTCTCAGTGAGAGCTAAGTTATTTATAACCTTTTTAGCTTCCCCTTTGAGAAGACTAATCAGGTATGAAAATTTAGAAATTGGGTCAAGATAAGACCTGTTATGGATATGAACTTCAAATGAAGTCCAAAATGTGTCCCAATTTTCTTCATCCAGCCCTGCAAATGTAGGTAAGTCTAAAGTAGGTAGACGAACCTCAGGTAATTGATTACTGGATTGAGACATAGTAGAATTTGTATTGGATTGATGGTTTACTATACTGGATAGTACATCAAATTTATCTTGAGTCTCATCTTCGTGTTGGGAAATATTTGCTACAATTTGATCTAATTCCTCTAGATCAGTTTCAGTAGCATTCAGTGAGTTAAGATAAGACTGACTTGCAGATTTAACTTGATCAAACTTAAGATTAGCTACTCTCACTGATGATTCTAGTAGATAGTAATCAATGGGAGTTGCCTTGGACAAGTCATCAGACTTATTAATTAGTCTAGTTAAATGGCCTTTGAGGCCAATATAGGTTCTCCTTAATTGCTCAGGAGTAGCCATGTTAGCTTTAAGTCCAAATTTCATAGGACTTGATTGAATATTACTAATGAAGCTGGGATACTTGTTCATTAGTTGATAATTAATATTGAGTATAGCCTGAATTCTGGCTAAATTAAACTCTACCTCACTTTGAGGTTAAATGTCCCTACCTAACAAGTATGTAGCTAAAGATTTTGAGTGGTGTCTGCATGTCACCATTAACTTTCGTCCGGCTAGCCCATCATTATCACCATTAGATGTAATGGTGATCATACAGCAACACTCAAAACCACACACAAAAATAATGAATACACAAATAATTGATATGGGTACACTCTAATCAGAGTTACTGTAATGTTGAATCCCACCCTTGGTAGGGTCAGCACAAAAATGTATAATGTATGTACTACTCATTAGTACAGGACTAATTGTAAGAATTTCTTGGATTGTATCCAGTTCTAAGAGACCAAAATGTTGTTTTGGTTTCTGAGAACGGATACAGTTTAATGGTAATTGGTATGTATCCAGTTCGATAAGACCAAAATGTTGTGTTGGTCTTAGAACTGATATAGATTAATTGATTAGTAATCATCCGGTTCGAAAAGGACCAAAATGTTGGGTATCTGGGGCTTGAACTCAGAAATTAAATTATTTAATTATTGTATTGAAATAACTCGAAGGACCACCCACTTTTGAGAAAAGAGGGAAAACAAATAAAAGTGATCATTTGAATGACACTAGAGAACCAGTGTCTATGGAAACTCATTTAATAAATAATCACTTGAAAATAATGAAGACTGTAATTATTAATTAAAGCCAAAGCCTCAAATATCAACATTGGGGGGTTATTTCTAGAAGTTCATATATATCTAGGAACCAGTGTGGTTCGTCACTAGTTCATTGTGGTATTAATAACATGGTAAATCTAACTACAATATATTCAAATATATGGTAATCAAATTATAATTATAATCATTAATCATCATTAATCACTGAGCATAAATATTGAGCACAGTTAAAGCATAAACATTAATTACCAAATCTGGCAATAATCATTCTATGGAAATTGCTATATGAATTATAGAAGCAATAATCAAATTGAATAAATTTATAAGAAAAATGTGTCTTAGCTGTAAGACGATTTCTAACGCCAGTTCATCATTCGTCCTCGTGGTCACGGAATCCCCATAGAGAAAGAACTCGAGGTAAATAACACGATTGATGAGAATCTTGCTGGCACCTCAAATACACGCTGTAATACAAGAAATATAAAGTAGCAATTGACTAGGCTACAAATTATGTTCAGATATTCATGAAACTGAGATGAGTAATAAACATTACTAACATGTTATTTTTGATGTTCATTCTTCCTGACGACAAACTACTCACAAATGTACTACCTACTTTGATGCATCAAAACTAGGAAATACTTGTGAGCGTAACGAGTACTGAGGTCTGCCGAAATTCGCGTCTGCCGGACTCAATGTTCACTGCTGTGCACACTTAATTACGAGTCCTGGTACTAATTGTAGACGCGTTATTAACTGATGAGGCACTAGAGAACACATAGGCAAGTAAATTTCACTTATTAACTGGGTATCAACGTAATTCTTGTCGATAAGAATTCCCAGCAACTGCCATGTGCTTCACCCACGCTGCCTCGTGACCAAGCCTTGTTGAGTAATGGCGTCGCCGCCTCCCTCCTGCCCGCTCTCGCATTCACCACGGAAATTATTAAACACGAATTATTCTTTTCCGCGCAATTATGGATGAAATGCGATAATATGAACTGGGTTGGAATTATAGGGATTTAATAATTATAATATTCTCGATAAATGATCTCTAGCGAGAAATGGAGATGATTTATACTTCTCCAGAGCATTCGATCGTAACAGAATAAAAACTGTTACTAAATAATTTCAATTAATAACTCTTGATTTACATTATCAGGAGTAATATTATCAGCAATATGCTCAGATTAAATTATATTAACACTACTGTTAGTGGTGTTAAGAACTACTGCAATTAGTAAGGTAATGGTAATTTATCATAATATAATAATGGATGATAAGTGTTGGAAATTTCCAACAGTGGTGTTACTGTCAGCTGCTGTGTGTTCTGGTGTTACTGTCAGTTGTTGTGTGTTCTGGTGTTACTGTCAGTTGTTGTGTGTTCTGGTGTTACTGTCAGTTGCTGTGGTGTTACTGTCAGTTGTTGTGTGTTGTGGTGTTACTGTCAGTTGTTGTGTGTTGTGGTGTTACTGTCAGTTGTTGTGGTGTTACTGTCAGTTGTTGTGTGTTGTGGTGTTACTGTCAGTTGTTGTGTGTTGTGGTGTTACTGTCAGTTGTTGTGTGTTGTGGTGTTACTGTCAGTTGCTGTGTGTTGTGGTGTTACTGTCAGTTGCTGTGTGTTGTGGTGTTACTGTCAGTTGTTGTGTGTTGTGGTGTTACTGTCAGTTTTTGTGTGTTGTGGTGTTACTGTCAGTTGTTGTGGTGTTACTGTCAGTTGTTGTGTGTTACTGTCAGTTGTTGTGTGTTGTGGTGTTACTGTCAGTTGTTGTGTGTTGTGGTGTTACTGTCAGTTGTTGTGTGTTGTGGTGTTACTGTCAGTTGTTGTGTGTTGTGGTGTTACTGTCAGTTGTTGTGTGTTGTGGTGTTACTGTCAGTTGTTGTGTGTTGTGGTGTTACTGTCAGTTTTTGTGTGTTGTGGTGTTACTGTCAGTTGTTGTGTGTTACTGTCAGTTGTTGTGTGTTACTGTCAGTTGTTGTGTGTTCTGGTGTTACTGTCAGTTGCTGTGTGTTGTGGTGTTACTGTCAGTTGTTGTGTTGTGGTGTTACTGTCAGTTGTTGTGTTCTGGTGTTACTGTCAGTTGTTGTGTGTTGTGGTGTTACTGTCAGTTGCTGTGTGTTGTGGTGTTACTGTCAGTTGCTGTGTGTTGTGGTGTTACTGTCAGTTGTTGTGTGTTGTGGTGTTACTGTCAGTTGTTGTGTGTTGTGGTGTTACTGTCAGTTGTTGTGGTGTTACTGTCAGTTGTTGTGTGTTACTGTCAGTTGTTGTGGTGTTACTGTCAGTTGTTGTGTGTTGTGGTGTTACTGTCAGTTGTTGTGGTGTTACTGTCAGTTGTTGTGGTGTTACTGTCAGTTGTTGTGGTGTTACTGTCAGTTGTTGTGTGTTGTGGTGTTACTGTCAGTTGTTGTGTGTTGTGGTGTTACTGTCAGTTGTTGTGTGTTGTGGTGTTACTGTCAGTTGTTGTGTGTTTTGGTGTTACTGTCAGTTGTTGTGTGTTGTGGTGTTACTGTCAGTTGTTGTGTGTTGTGGTGTTACTGTCAGTTGTTGTGTGTTGTGGTGTTACTGTCAGTTGTTGTGTGTTGTGGTGTTACTGTCAGTTGTTGTGTGTTGTGGTGTTACTGTCAGTTGTTGTGTGTTGTGGTGTTACTGTCAGTTGTTGTGTGTTGTGGTGTTACTGTCAGTTGTTGTGTGTTTTGGTGTTACTGTCAGTTGTTGTGTGTTGTGGTGTTACTGTCAGTTGTTGTGTGTTGTGGTGTTACTGTCAGTTGTTGTGTGTTCTCTGTGTTACTGTCAGTTGTTGTGTGTTGTGGTGTTACTGTCAGTTGCTGTGGTGTTACTGTCAGTTGTTGTGTGTTGTGGTGTTACTGTCAGTTGTTGTGTGTTGTGGTGTTACTGTCAGTTGTTGTGGTGTTACTGTCAGTTGTTGTGTGTTGTGGTGTTACTGTCAGTTGTTGTGTGTTTTGGTGTTACTCTCAGTTGTTGTGTGTTGTGGTGTTACTGTCAGTTGTTGTGTGTTGTGGTGTTACTGTCAGTTGTTGTGTGTTCTGGTGTTACTGTCAGTTGTTGTGTGTTGTGGTGTTACTGTCAGTTGCTGTGGTGTTACTGTCAGTTGTTGTGTGTTGTGGTGTTACTGTCAGTTGTTGTGTGTTGTGGTGTTACTGTCAGTTGTTGTGGTGTTACTGTCAGTTGTTGTGTGTTGTGGTGTTACTGTCAGTTGTTGTGTGTTGTGGTGTTACTGTCAGTTGTTGTGTGTTGTGGTGTTACTGTCAGTTGCTGTGTGTTGTGGTGTTACTGTCAGTTGCTGTGTGTTGTGGTGTTACTGTCAGTTGTTGTGTGTTGTGGTGTTACTGTCAGTTTTTGTGTGTTGTGGTGTTACTGTCAGTTGTTGTGGTGTTACTGTCAGTTGTTGTGTGTTACTGTCAGTTGTTGTGTGTTGTGGTGTTACTGTCAGTTGTTGTGTGTTGTGGTGTTACTGTCAGTTGTTGTGTGTTGTGGTGTTACTGTCAGTTGTTGTGTGTTGTGGTGTTACTGTCAGTTGTTGTGTGTTGTGGTGTTACTGTCAGTTGTTGTGTGTTGTGGTGTTACTGTCAGTTTTTGTGTGTTGTGGTGTTACTGTCAGTTGTTGTGTGTTACTGTCAGTTGTTGTGTGTTACTGTCAGTTGTTGTGTGTTCTGGTGTTACTGTCAGTTGCTGTGTGTTGTGGTGTTACTGTCAGTTGTTGTGTGTTGTGGTGTTACTGTCAGTTGTTGTGTTCTGGTGTTACTGTCAGTTGTTGTGTGTTGTGGTGTTACTGTCAGTTGCTGTGTGTTGTGGTGTTACTGTCAGTTGCTGTGTGTTGTGGTGTTACTGTCAGTTGCTGTGTGTTGTGGTGTTACTGTCAGTTGTTGTGTGTTGTGGTGTTACTGTCAGTTGTTGTGTGTTGTGGTGTTACTGTCAGTTGTTGTGGTGTTACTGTCAGTTGTTGTGTGTTACTGTCAGTTGTTGTGGTGTTACTGTCAGTTGTTGTGTGTTGTGGTGTTACTGTCAGTTGTTGTGGTGTTACTGTCAGTTGTTGTGTGTTGTGGTGTTACTGTCAGTTGTTGTGTGTTGTGGTGTTACTGTCAGTTGTTGTGTGTTGTGGTGTTACTGTCAGTTGTTGTGTGATGTGGTGTTACTGTCAGTTGTTGTGTGTTTTGGTGTTACTGTCAGTTGTTGTGTGTTGTGGTGTTACTGTCAGTTGTTGTGTGTTGTGGTGTTACTGTCAGTTGTTGTGTGTTGTGGTGTTACTGTCAGTTGTTGTGTGTTGTGGTGTTACTGTCAGTTGTTGTGTGTTGTGGTGTTACTGTCAGTTGTTGTGTGTTGTGGTGTTACTGTCAGTTGTTGTGTGTTTTGGTGTTACTGTCAGTTGTTGTGTGTTGTGGTGTTACTGTCAGTTGTTGTGTGTTGTGGTGTTACTGTCAGTTGTTGTGTGTTGTGGTGTTACTGTCAGTTGTTGTGTGTTGTGGTGTTACTGTCAGTTGTTGTGTGTTGTGGTGTTACTATCAGTTGCTGTGTGTTCTGGTGTTACTGTCAGTTGTTGTGTGTTGTGGTGTTACTGTCAGTTGTTGTGTGTTACTGTCAGTTGTTGTGTGTTACTGTCAGTTGCTGTGTGTTACTGTCAGTTGCTGTGTGTTACTGTCAGTTGCTGTGTGTTCTGGTAGTTTTGCTTATCCTTGATAGCGACTCATATTGGTCGTTTAGTCATTGAAGGAAGGGCCTGACAGCTGAGTGGGCAACGCTTGGGGTTCGTAGTCCTGAGGTTCCGGGTTCGAACCCTAGTGGAGGCGGAAAGAAATGGGCAGTTTCTTTCACCCTGATGCAACTGTTCACCTAGCAGTAAATAGGTACCTGGGAGTTAGACAGTTGCTATGGGCTGCTTCCTGGGGGGGGGGTGTAAGAAAAATGAGGTCTGGTCGAGGACCGGACCGCGGGGACGCTAAGCCCCAAAATCATCTCAAGATAACCTCAAGAAGAATGATAATTAAAGATATCAGAATTAATCGGTATTTATTACACACAAGAGCAGGAGGCGCCGAGAGCGCCCCCTAGAGTACCGTCTGCTACCTCAACTGTACATCTGTCTTCATATTTACATCAGCACCATCCAAGTAAAAACAAATAAATAAAGATAGTCGAGGAATTGTACAGAAGGAGTCTCTAGCAGCTGAGTAATGCAGGGAAGGAGCACCATGTGAGGCCTAGCGTGGAGCAAGGCCACCATGACGCCCTGACGACAGTCACTATATAGGCCTGGCACCACGCTAGGCCACCATGACGCCCTGACGACAGTCACTATATAGGCCTGGCGCCACGCTAGGCTGCCATGACGCTCTGACGACAGTCACTATACAGGCCTGGCACCACGCTAGGCCACCATGACGCCCTGACGACAGTCACTATACAGGCCTGGCACCACGCTAGGCCACCATGACGCCCTGACGACAGTCACTATACAGGCCTGGCACCACGCTAGGCCGCCATGACGCCCTGACGACAGTCACTATACAGGCCTGGCACCACACTAGACCACCATGACGCCCTGACGACAGTCACTATACAGGCCTGGCACCACGCTAGGCCACCATGACGCCCAGACGACAGTCACTATACAGGCCTGGCACCACGCTAGGCCACCATGACGCCCTGACGACAGTCACTATACAGGCCTGGCACCACGCTAGGCCACCATGATGCCCTGACGACAGTCACTATACAGGCCTGGCACCACGCTAGGCCACCATGACGCCATGACGACAGTCACTATACAGGCCTGGCACCACGCTAGG
>WNGS01163519.1:16294556-16327128 GCA_020271785.1 Procambarus virginalis
ATAAATGTCTGTCTGTTCGGGGTTGGAAGCCAGACGCTTGCAGCTAGCCTCACCCAACTTTGCACCGTGATTGCTTTCGGGTACGTGACCAAAAAGGTCAGGTCGAGGGGTCGGGACAACTCAGAAGAGAACAGCGTGCCACAATTAGAGAGAGAGAGAGAGAGAGAAAGCAGGAGCGGAGGGAGGGAGAACAGACAGACCCGGGTACCGCCGGTATAACCCGCTCCAGTAATATTCTGTATTAACATTGTTGTCCCCATGTAAAATTACCAGGAAAATGGGGAAGGGAATATCGTACACACCACCCACTCCACCACCACCACTCACCGCCATCACCACCCACTCCACCACCACCACTCACCGCCATCACCACCCACTCCACCACCACCACTCACCGCCATCACCACCCACCAACAATGACAGCGAACACCCCGCACACAAATGCCTCCCTCCCCCTTCCTACCACCACCACTACCACTTCGCTAAATAACGAGCATGGTTTAACCCAAGCGAACGAGAGCCATTGATTGGTGGAGAAGCGTCAAGGAACCACCAGACTGCTGGCGCTAGCTTTTAGCGATCGTTCGCTGGAGGGCAAGAACTCCCTCCACAAGATATATAGCCCACTAATGACCCTAAATTATCAACTTATGTGTCAACAAACCTCACTCTTCTACTCGAGTCCCCCCCTCCCGGCCAGCAGCCGGGCTGGTGGCGTCCGGCTTTTCGCCGGTATGACGCCCATACTAAACCCCGCGCTACCGGCCGGACTCCGTGGCCTGCTACGCTCAGCTGACGATATACGCATTCTGACGCTCTTCACCCGACACCAATACGCCCCATAAATATCGATAATGATGCGGGCGTAAGGCTTTCATCAAAGTGGAAGTTGAGATGCAAGGAATCGAACGAGGCTGCAGTTGGCAGTTTGCATAATAATAGGTATGTTAATACCTTGGCTGATCATTTGAATTTTATTACCTTCCAAATCACTACGTTCTCCGCTGCCAGTTTAATAAAGTTCTGACTAATGACAACCAAGGATATTATTAAGACTTACTTAAAATACATATATTCGCCGAGCCCATTGTCTGTAGAGTGTTGGGACAGAGCAGTGAGGCGCTCTAACATAAAGCTGCTTTACCTCCAGTAGCCAGGGGCCTCCGCCCTCTCCCCCCTCGGTCTAGGGCCCTCCGCCCTCGGTCTAGGGACCTCCTCCCTCGGTCTAAGGCTTCCTCCCTCGGTTTAGGGTCTACTTCGGTCTATAGGGCCTCCGCCCTCGGTCTAGGGACCTCCTCCCTCGGTCTAGGGGCCTCCTCCCTCGGTTTATAGGGCCTCCTCCCTCGGTCTAGGGACCTCCTCCCTCGGTCTAGGGCTTCCTCCCTCGGTTTAGGGACCTCCTCCCTCGGTTAGGGGCCTCCTCCCTCGGTCTAGGGGCCTCCTCCCTCGGTCTAGGACCCCCTCCCTCGGGCCTCGGGGGTCAATCGCTGCAAGGCGCGGAGACATATTCGTCCGAATCATTTTATTCCGCTAATTAGAATCCGGACTGAGAGCAATTAGCCAACACGCGACCGGTGGCCGACAACGATCCGACGAGCGAGACAGAGACTTCAGTCTTGTTGACGGGTCGTGATCAGGGCTATTTTAAAGGTTTGTAGAAGCAGATTGATTGATGAAGATTAAGCCACCCCCAAAAGGTGGCACGGGCATGAATAGCCCGTAAGTGGTGGCCCTTTTGAGCCATTACCAGTATCAAGAGCTGATACTGGAGATCTGTGGAGGTGCGACTGCACCCTGCGTGACGGGAGATGTCTCCCGTTCAATGTGTCCAATTGGTTGACGATTGATAAAGATTGTAGAAGCATGTTGTTGTTATAGATTCAGCTACTCGGAACAAGTTCCAAGTAGCACGGGCTATGTTGAGCCCGTAGTGGACTTACCTGGCACAGGAGCGGGGCAAGTAGCACGGGCTATGGTGAGCCCGTAGTGGACTTACCTGGCACTGGAGCGGTGCTTTGTGTGTGTGTAGAAGCAGCTAACTTCACGTTTTTATGTCGTCACGGTGGCTAGTTGAGGAGAGGGGGGATAGGGGGGAGGGGAGTTCTGTTAAGGAGAGGGGGATGGTAGGATGGTATTGTTCCCTCCCCCCCCTCCTTTACTGGCTGGTTAGGTCCTGCTTAATTATCATTAAGGTGCTGATGATGATAGTCGAATGATTGGGGTTGTTGTTGTTGTTTAAGATTTGCTACTTGGAACAAAAAGTTCCAAGTAGCACGGGCTATGGAGAACCCGTAGTGTTGATTGGGGAGTTGGTTGGTTAGGGAGGATAGTAGTAGGCTGGGATGGATAGTTGGAGACAGGTGAAGGTATAAGCATGGGGGGGGGGGGGGGGTCAGATAGGGATATGGTATTATGGGCTATTCATGCCCGTGCCACCTCCTGGTTGGCTTAATCTTAATCAATCAATCGGCTATGCTAGACAGGGGTGTGGTAGACAGGGATGTGGTAGACAGGGATGTGGTAGACAGGGATGAGTTAGTGTGCAGGGCGGCTGGGAGTCCCACGTTAAATTCATGATGACTTAACTAATCACTCACTTCTCTCATTACCCAAACTAACTTATTGATCGCCTTGCACAGCACACGGAGGTAATGTTGACCAGACCACACACTAGAAGGTGAAGGGACGACGACGTTTCGGTCCGTCCTGGACCATTCTCAAGTCGATTGTGAGAATGATCGACTTGAGAATGGTCCAGGACGGACCGAAACGTCGTCGTCCCTTCACCTTCTAGTGTGTGGTCTGGTCAACATACTTTAGCCACGTTATTGTGACTCATCGCCTGCGCACGGAGGTAATGACACCTCTCCTGCAACTATAGATATCCTCCCTAGTATATATATATATATACGCGTCAAGCATATTGTAATATAAATTAGTAAAAATCCAAATTATGTTTCACAATGTTGTGATCATCAACAAATCATGCAAGATGACTAATAAGCACTTAAGAAAAAATATCAATTACTAATAAGTTAATTACTATGCTTAATCAATTGAAAACTTATAAGACTGAACATAAACAAAAAAAATGGTAAAGTTTTAAAGCTAATACAATATGTTCAGCCGGTAAGTGTATTACAAGTTCAATTCAAGTTCAAGTATGTTTATTGAGATAAGAAAGAAATACATCTCAAAGGGATAGAGTAGCTTAGGTTATTTCTACCCCCCCCCTCAGTGTATAACAGTGGGCCGGCGCTGCAATGGGCGGTGAATCCAGTGCATCATTGCAACACTGCACAGGTGTTGGGAGCGACATCTGCCGTCTTAGAGCAGCATGTAGAGTCCCTGAGGCCGAGAAAGACTCTACCACGACGCGGGATTTCAAAGCTCTATCTCTCTCTCTCTCTCACACAAACGCTCACCAATAAAAAGGAATTCTAATCAAGCCTTAAAATTTGCAAAACAGCAATTAGTGTTCCACAAAAGCTTCCCGGCAGCGTGGAAGTGGGTGGATGTGTGGGGGTGGGGGGGGGTGGAGGTGGATGTGGGGGAGTGGAGTGGGGGGGGGGGGGGGCAAAAAAAAGGGGGGGGGAGTAGCGAGGGGCAGTTGCAAGACCGAGAATTATGACCGTTGCATAATTACAATATGTAAATGCAATGCTATTTTTTTCAAAGGGGAGGTGAAGAGGGGAAGGGGGGGTTCCCTCCCCCTTCACCGCAACAAAGTGGTCGCTGTGGTCACTTTGGCACTGATCACTATGTGTCACGTGTGTGTCATATGTGTCAAGCGTTCGCTACAGCCGGATGTGTCCCTTTACCGGTCGCTCAACACCCCCCCCTCCCCTCTCTCTCTTCAGCGGACATATTCCCAGCAACGCCAACCTGGCGAATCCATCCCAGGCCGGCCGCCTTAATTCGGATAACGATAATACCAACGTCTTATCCGGCTATTGTGACCCCCTTATCATTTATAGTATCAAATTCGTGTATTGTTGATTTTGATGGCAAACTTTTCTAATTATAAATGTACAATCAATCAAGAAAAAACAATAAAACACTTTTGATTTGATTTGAACTCCTTGGTAGGCCTATTGAAATTGCCCCCGCAGCCCCCCCTACCCCCCCCCCTCCCCTCTGCTATGCCTACCGGGATGGTTCATTAATGCAACTAAACGAGCCAAAACGCTTTTGTGTGTGTGTTTAAATCATTTTTTTTCTTCGTTGTGGAAACACCAGTTTGTTGATCCAGTAGCTTGTTATTCTTCGCATCTGGCATTTGCTCCCCCTTCTCCCCCCCCCCCACATACAACTTTAGGTGATGTCTTCCTGGTCTGCTGAGCATCCGTGAACGATATCGATATATACTCTATAAGGCGTTTCACTTGCTCCAGCAGCTTATTAGAGTTGGCATAGAGTTGTTCAGGTCAGGTTAGGTGTGGTCGTGACGAGTGCTGTTGCAGACCCCGATCATCATTCACTAACTAGAGAGAACACTGAGAAGTCTTTACGCAATGGTTATGTTAAAGAGAGGGAGAGAGAGAGAGAGAGAGAGAGAGAGAGAGAGAGAGAGAGAGAGAGAGAGAGAGAGAGAGAGAGAGGGAGAGGGAGAGATACCCAGATGCATTCGGGTACCCGCATGTAGTACATATGCACACACACACACACACACACACACACACACACACACACACACACACACACACACACACACACACACACACACACACACACACACACACACACATATGATAGAGCCCAGTAGGCTCAGGAACCTGTACACCTTTTGATTGACGGTTGAGAGGCGGGACCAAAGAGCCAGAGCTCAACCCCCGCAACCACAATTAGGGGTGAGTACACCATGTACTTTTTAATCAACATGCAACTATTGACTTTTTGATGTATTTGTATTGTATTCCTCACTGTAGTTGTATTGTTTTATCAAATTAAGGTAGGCCTACCTACCTACCTACCTATGCACACACATACTGTTACCTAGCAGTAAAATAGGTACCTGGGTGTTAGTCAGCTGTCACGGGCTGCTTCCTGGGGGTGGAGGCCTGGTCGAGGACCGGGCCTCGGGGACACTAAAAAGCCCCGAAATCATCTCAAGATAACCTCAAGATAATCTACCTACCTACCTACCTATCTACCTACCTATCTACCCATCTACCTACCTATCTACCTATACCTTCTTTGGTTCCGAGGGTCAGCTTAACCTAACATGTATAATCGCAAATGATTATCTAACATATTCAGTCTAGCAAGAAATAAGAAATTATATCAACTCGTAAAATTGTTCTTGACTACCCTGTGGTAATTATCAACTATCTTCATTGTGTTTAAGACAACTGATAAGAAACTACAAAAAAAAATCATCAATTATCTCTATATCATGTCTTTTAATAATAAATTACAATGAACGAATCGGTTCAATATAATGAAAAAAATATAATTCAAGAAATATTCAACATAATTAAGGAGATTAATTACCGTGCAGATGACCTCAAGCAGCCGTTTGCTTCTCGCCCTCCCGAGTCCTAATGACCGTTCACGTAATAATTACAATTTAATTGCGCGCGTAAACCAACGCGCGTCGTCTCATTTAAGCCCGGCTACTGAAGACGTATTTCCCCGCTTGTGGCGCAGACGTTCGAGTTACAGGCTTGTGCGTAATGAACGCCGGGGGAGATTGACGACCCTTGACCTTCCCGATGCCAGCCTCGTTAGCGCCGCGGTCGGGTCGGGTGAGCCACCGTGGCGATCTGACGGGAATACCAAGAGCCGGTTCGAGCCCCCCCCCCCCCCCCCGTATTAGGCGTGTACAGTGGTCGGGAGAGAGACCACCTGCACCGGGTAGTTTGGTTCACCTACTCTCTTAACAACCCCTCAGCATCTTCATTCTCAATCCCAGCATCTTCTTCACTCTCAATCCCAGCAGCATCTTCACTCTCTCAATCCCAGCATCTTCACTCTCAAACACATGCGCCACGCAAACATCTCGATTGACCATCACTACTAACAAATATTTATTCTGAAACAACAAAAATGTCATTGATGCACATTGATGCACGTTGATACATCACATTGACATAATGCATCAACGAGAAAATCATTAATTTTCCCTGTGGTCAATTCACAAAATCATTGCCGTCTAAGGCGTTGTGCTTGGGGAGTATCCAGGCCACAGGTTCGAATCTCCATCACGGCTCCTACGGATTTTCTAGTGTCATTGATGGTATATAAAAAAATATTGATCCACCAATTGGCTTATAGGTTGTTAGTCTCGGCTTGACACCACAGGTGATTCAACTCGGAGGCTGTTAATGGCTCTGAGAGGTATTTGAACTACAGGGACTCCCTCCCTTCCCTCTTTTTTTCCCCAATTGGGTGAAATTGATTCATCCGTGTCTTGACTGTGGATAGAACAGGCGACACTCAACTCCTCAACTCTTGTTCGATTGATTGACTGATGAAGATCAAGCCACCACCAGCGGAAGCATGGGCATGAGTAGCCCCTCGTAGGTGGTACATAGATGTTTGGAGTGGATGTGGTCTTTGGTCATGTGATGTCTTGAAAAGTGTCTCTGGGCCGCTTAATTGTCTCTTGTTCGACCGCTTAATTGCTGCCTATCTACCCTTCCTTTTTCTCCTCAGACCTACACCCACCTCCCTTCCTCCCTCTCTCTCTCTCTCTCTCTCTCTCTCTCTCTCTCTCTCTCTCTCTTCCTCGTCCTCAAGGTAGCATCATATGCACCTTAGAATCTCGACAACATGAGAGCAGATCACGAGTCCAAATCACTCCTGTGATTTCATTTATCTTCACAGCGAGAACCGATGAAGATTCTATAATTCTGAGGTAAAATATAGCTATATGTCAAAGAGTTCAAATTCTGTCTATAACAGCTGTTCAAATTCAGCATTTTTTGTAATACTGACGATAAATTTGTATACTGATGATCACGTTTCTTTTATCCTTTTCAAAGGCATGTCTTGGGAGGGTCCAAGACGCTGTTTGCAGAGTCTTTAGTGTTATAACAACAACAGCAAGGTTCAAAATATCAATTGCATCTGCAACCTTCTGATGGTACAAGAGGAGCGGAACTGCCATGGTCAAGGGGGGGCAGTCTTCTGGAAATCATCATCCAGGTGTCTGCTGGAAGATACCTGGAGAAAAATAATGTCTGCTGGAAAAATAATGTTTTGCAGGTAAATCTAACTGCCAGAATCCACCCCCCCCTACCCACACCTGGATGTGGGTGGGTGGTGGTGGGTCGGTGTGGATGGGTGTGGGTGGGGTGTCAGGTCTGAATGGCTCAACTATGGATTTCGGCGCCGCACTTGTAACCCACTGTCGTAGCCCACCGTGGCAGCTTACCTTCGCAGCCCACCCACGGGAGTCCTCACTCGTAGCCCACCTTCACATCCCCCCCTCCCCATCCCCTCCCCCCCCCTCATCTCCTCCACGAGGGACCAGACCCACCGCAAACATATTGGGAATTAGGGGATATTATCTCCAACATAATGACCCGGGACAAAAGGAAGTCAGAGAAATGGTCTAAATGTGTGTTTTATTTTACTAATTACCTTAATGCCCGTAATTGTGGACAGAGCAGGTGTGGGTGTGGGGTGGTAGTGGTGGTGTGGTGGTGGTGGTGATAGTGGTAGGTGTAAACTGGAGAGGGTGTGAGTGGTGGTTGTAGTGGACACGTCACAGTACCGATGCATGCTTACACACACACACACACACACACACACACACACACACACACACACACACACACACACACACACACACACACACACACACACACACACACAAACACACTCATTACCCAGAAACAACCCAACAACTAATGACATTGTTTGCAAAACCAGACCACCTTAACCTTTGTGACTGTTCGCCTCTCCCACCTCCATCTCCCTCTCTCCTCTTCTCCTCTTCCATAGGAGAGGAAGGTGGGCAGGCAGTCATCAAGAGCTGCTGGAAATGTCTCCTCTCCCTTATTAAGCGAGTATCGGAAGGTAAGTCACACCTTCGCTCCCACTTGGACGACCCCTTAAGGGCCGATAATTAGCGCTGAGCTCGACAACAGATCTTGAGGTGTTAAGAACGGGTGCTGGTGCACCAGGTGTGTGTCTCTAGGCTGGCTCGGTGTTCTACCTAACCGTCTATACCGACCGTAGACGGAGGTAGACACGTAGATACGTCAGTACGTACGTGTGTGTGGGGGTGACTGTCTGTCTGTCTGTCTGTCTGTCTGTCTGTCTGTCTGTCTGTCTGTCTGTCTGTCTGTCTGTCTGTCTGTCTGTCTGTCTGTCTCCTGCTATTCCTCTCTTGCTTGTCTACCACTTGATCTCACCTGGACGCGAGCAGTACACCAATCAGCTCACTCACTCACTCACTCACTCACTCACTCACCCACCCACCAGCCGGGCCATTAAAGCGACCTGTGACACCAGATGTCGCCCCAATTCACAGTGTTTATTGGCTAATTATAGGGAATTAGAAGCAGTAGAGCGCTTTAATTGGCGAGTGTGTGTGTGTGAAGGGTCTTTCTCCCCCCCAGAGATGTGGGTGGTAATACCCCCCCCCCCACCTTCTGTTTCCTTCCCCTTTGTGGTAGTCTTGGTAGTCTTAATTTCCGCCGGAATTTCAAGAGACAATCTTAAACTACTCGTTTGCCTCGTTTCGTGTTACTGACCTCGAACTAGTAAATCATGTCACGTTATGACGAGGATCGAAACCGAAGGTTTAGAGACCATTTCGTCATTTTTTTTTACTACGAGAAGAGTTAAAAAAAAAAAGAAAAAGAGTTGAAGATCAAAAAAGATTTACATTCTAAACGTTTTCCATTCCTACGAGATATTTATATTAATTTTCCACGAAAAATCACATAAACGTCATATACTAAGTCTTCCTGTCCCAGCTTTCAGCTTACGGACGTCTGAGGAAGAACTGACATTACAAATGAAGTCTAAAAATAAAGAAATGGTGTAGTGTAGTGTAGTGCAAGTCTAAAAATAGCACTAGAAAGTCTATCACAAAACGTCCTAAGACTAATAATCTTGACATTTAGATTGACCAGAGTCGAAAAAAAATCAAAATATAAAATTTTCCACATTTACCATAAATCTGTCTATGCCTGAAGGTGATCTTAGCAAGACTGACCAACATCCTAATTAATTACAGATAAGAAAATAAAAATTATCAGACAATTTTGGAAGAATTGCCAAGAAAACAATTAGAAACTAACTGCGTGACGCCCTCTTAACACTGTCAAAGAAGCTTTGACAGTAGTATCACTGCCTTTCCTGTCAAATAAGCGCCAGTTTCAGACCCCCAAGTCGCAATAAAGTGCCTGCAAAATTAGACACTATTAAACACAAAATAAGGCATTATTAGACACAAAATTAGACTATTAGACACAAAATAAGGCATTATTAGACACAAAATTAGACTATTAGACACAAAATAAGGCATTATTAGACACAAAATTAGACTATTAGACACAAAATAAGACACTATTAGACACAAAATAAGACACTATAGACCCAGGTCTGAAAACAACGGAAGTGACGAGACCTTTCGGACCATCGTAGACCATCATCAAGGCTTAACAATATGGTCCTGGACGAACAGAAACTTAAAAGACAGTTTCTGTTATTTCCGATTTGAGGGATGGATATCTTCTAGAGGTAGTCAGCTATAGCGTACCGCGTATAGGCCGTTCGTTAGATTTGCCTCAACGTACAAATTACGCGGTACTATAAAACGTACTAACCCAACCTACCCACCTAACATAGAAAACGTGAATATATATATATTTGAGAGGTGCTACTTTGCATAGTTCCCCTGTATTTTGGACGTTTGGGACCATTGTGTACGATATGAGTCTGGTCAACTCAATACCGGTCTGGTCAACCCAACACCGGTCTGATCAACCCAACACCGGTCTGGTCAACCCAACACCGGTCTGGTCAACCCAACACCGGTCTGGTCAACCCAACACCGGTCTGGTCAACTCAACACCGGTGTGGTCAACCCAACACCGGTCTGGTCAACCCAACACCGGTGTGGTCAACCCAACACCGGTCTGCTCAACCCAACACCGGTCTGGTCAACCCAACACCGGTCTGGTCAACTGTTACACTGACTTGAACTCTTCCAGTCACGTTACTCTGACGGACTTATCAGAGGGGAAAAAATCACTTTCAATCAATCTCTTTCCGCAGCCACAATCGGCTCACAATCCAATCCGTCCTCCTAATACAACGTCGAAATTTTGACGTATACTCTACCTAAGGCACTCAACAAATTGTTATGCTAGAAAAGGATATCGCGGCTAGCCAAATTTCACATATTGTCCCGTTTTCTGTTGTGGGTCCTCTGGTTAGGTGAGGATAAGTGGGAGGGCACTTTAGTACGACAGTTTCTCGACGTTGGGGTAACCTTAGGAGGCGGGTTGTGGTAACCTACCCTGGGGTTAGGGGGGAAGGGGAATAGGGGGGGGCTCTATCGGGGGGGGGCTCTATCAGGCCAACACGAATTTGCTGTTGAGTTCTCGTCCGCCCCGCCATCGTTATCTCTCTAACATGATTCTGAGAGCATTCGGCTTTTACTTATACTGCAAGTCCCTTCACACACACACACACACACACACACACACACACACACACACACACACACACACACACACACACCACACACACACATACACACACGCCAGCCTGTAAATTGTGTACCTCCTCCCTTATCCTGCTTTCTGGGGGAGGAGGTGGCGAAGGATTTGTTGTCAAGAGCTGAAAAGTGAGTGTTTCAGGAGAGACGAGATGTAAATGCGAGTGGACTTGGGGAAGAAGATGTTACCTCTGTGTGTGTGTGTGTGTGTGTGTGTGTGTGTGTGTGTGTGTGTGTGTGTCTGTGTGTCTGTGTGTGTGTGTGTGGTGTGTGTGTGTGTGTGTGTGTGTGTGTTGTGTGTGTGTGTGTGTGTGTGTGTGGTGTGTGTGTGTGTGTGTGTGTGTGTGTGTGTGTGTGTGTGTGTGTGTGTGTGTGTGTGTGTGTGTGGTGGGGGTTTATGTGGTGTAAGATGATTTTGTGGTCACTAAAAGAGCGTGAGAAGACAGGTAAAAGTGCTAATAACATTGACATATAAGGGAGTTGTGGGGGTTGTGGCTTGTGATATCATGGCTGCGAACATTGTGGTTGATGGCTTTGCTGCAAATCTCATTCCAGTTGTTGTCGTTGTTAGCGGTGTTATAATGAGCAATTCAGGGATTCTAAACATTAGACAAAAACATCCGTTTAGAGTTAACCTTCCCTTAACATAGGGAGAAGAACATAGGAAACATTGAGAAAGGATATTCCCTTAACATAGAGAACATTGAGGGAGGTTATCTTGAAGTTATCTTGAGATGATTTCGGGGCTTAGCGTCCCCCGCGGATCGGTCCTTGACCCAGGCCTCCGTTGTTACACCCCCCCCCCCAGGAAGCAGCCCATAGCAGCTGTCTAACTCCCAGGTACCTATTTACTGCTTGGTGAACAGACTCATCATGGTGAAAGAAACTCCGCTCATTTGTTCCGCCTTCATCGGGGATCGAACTCGGAACCTCAGGACTACGAATCCGAAACGCTGTTCATTCAGTTGTCAGGCCCACAGTAGGGGAAGGTATAACCATTAACTGATACCTCTCGTATCGATTGGCCAACCTAAATCCAGTTTAGGTTGGCCACTGGACCCTAAGCACTAATTAGTAAGCCAGTGGATTCTGTCGGGGCCCCACTGAACGAGTGCCCGGTTCCTACACTCACGTCAAGAAGCGTATTGACCTTCATAACGTAAGGGTCAACACGCCACAGTGGTCACAACAGTCTACTCATAACATGACGCACCTAAGGAGACTATATTTCCAGGTGAAGCAAAACTGGGGAAAAAAACACATGTCCACGGTACAAGGTGACCCGAGGATGCCACGAAGCCTCGGTGGACNAGAAGCATTCTAAGATATGGTTTATCTCGGCTTCCAGCAAGGCCACACATATACAGGTTTAAACTAATATTAGTTTCTGGCTTATGGGGAAAAGGTTTTCCTGGAGCTTCATAGACAATTTACAACCCTCGGTAGTCAAGACGGGAGAAGAATGTAAATTATCAGACGTGATAAAAACATGTTTGTGCCAGGAATGCCTGCGAGGCACTTAATAATGATTTATGGGAATGTGTGCGATGAGGAGCCGCTATTTGCACCCCCACACTGACATGAACCCCCCTCTCATCCTCCCCCCCGCCCATAACCCCCATAAATCTATCCTCACCTTCCTCCTCATCTCCAACCATTCCTGACCAGATTCCCACTCATTCTCGAGACTTTAACGTGAATTTTTCCTCACAAAATCGGACTTCACACATGGGCTGTACTCCCTCTATCATTCCCTCATTCACATATACTCATGATAGGTAAATGCAGCTTCCAGGTTCTCACTCGATACCCGCTTGCATCATCCGTGTTCACGATAGATCATCTTAGGTATATTAAGATGAACATCTGCAGCATCCATTGGCCTCACAATCACTATAGAAGCTGTTGGGGTACTTAAAATAGTGACAGAAACGTAATAGTGGTTAATTTATGAATTTATAGTATATTTCTCAACGATTTGTTATATAGACTATTATACTTGATAGTCGCCCTGGCAGATTTGATTGATTTGACATATTATTTGGGTATGTAAACCTTTATGAAAATGTAAACCTTTATAAAAATGTAAACCTTTATAAAAACAGGGTACAACTTACCACATGGTACTTTGATTCGCAGAGGGAACCAGTCAGCCAGTCAGTCCAGACAGGATTGTTTACACACACCTGTAAATATATTTACAGGTAAGCTCAGGTGTTTACGCTGCTGTGTATTAAATATTCCTCTCGAACCCGCATTTACAATGTACACGATTCTGTTACCTGGAACTAAAAAAAATTAATTTGACCTTCGTCTTTTCATGCTGAATTTTCGAAGCCATATATTATCTGAATTTACAGTGTTCATATACATCCGGGGTAATATTCCTGAATAATGGTATTCTGTAATGGAATAAAGGGTTATTTATCGGAGAATATCTTAGCTACATTGCAGGGGGGATTCTTTTGCTTCTATTGACCTTGATTGAGGAACGAACACGATTGATTGGGGCATATACAACCCCCCAATCAATCCCCCAATATATATATATATATATATATATATATATATATATATATATATATATATATATATATATATATATATACATATATATATATATATATATATATATATATATATATATATATATATATATATATATATATATATATATGTATATTGGGGGATTTTAGTCTCTCTTCAAACCCTCGTCAGTAGAGACTTTTCTCAACGCACGGTTGAGAAAGAGTGCTTAGGGTACACCTCGATACAGTGGTATCAAAAGGGATGGTCCTTGGAAGAAGCGTCTGTGGGGAGGTGGAGGGGGAGAAGCACAAGGCTCGTGGATAGAAAAGCCACATTCCGTTGGAAATTGAATTAACCTCCAAACCGACCCTCAACAGAGAATGTTGTATTCGACCACACTACATGTACTATACTGTTGTGTAGCGCCAGAACTGAGGCACTATTAGAGTGCCAGTACTGGGGCACTCTAATATTGTGACGAAGCCGGGACTCCATTTCTATATTGCTGAATAAAATTTTTTTTGTGTGTGTCTCTTGAAAAATCATGAGTTTTATCAGTACCATGCCGTTATCGTTGTGTCTATTCCAAGCTTATCTTTAACCAAGTTAATCATCAACTTTCTGCACTGCTAACTTGGTGAGCATTCCCGCAGCTGGTAGGACTCAGGTTGACAAGCGTTCATGGGTCGCCTGAGGCTGCGACGTCAAGCAAAGCCTTCTGAGAATTAAATGATCTTGGTTCGGTCTGACGGTTGCTGCGAAGTCAAAAAATAATCCAAACAGGTTGATTTTGGAGCAAAAATTAGCCGGATGAATCAATCTTTTTTTTGTTCTTCAATCTTACTTTTGCTTTCATTCACAGCTGCATCTCATTTCATCCTCTGGAAGTCTGTCTCAGTCTTCTCAGCCTTTCACATCTCTCAGCCCTCTCTCACATCTCTCAGCCCTCTCTCACCTCTCATCCTTCAGTCTCTAGACCGTCTGGTATATCTCAATTTCCAAAACGAATCTGTTCGCTCGCAAAGTATTTCTAGCTTTCACTTGACAAAATCAGCATCCACTTGATTTTCTCCCTGGAATGCAGATCAACATTACCTCATCTCCCTGAAACAGCTCACACCTTTCCATGTGCCATTTCCTTAATGTTCTCTCTCTCTCTCTCTCTCTCTCTCTCTCTCTCTCTCTCTCTCTCTCTCTCTCTCTCTCTCTCTCTCTCTCTCACCCACCGACCTTCGTCGCCTCCCCGTCACCGCTACGGACCTCTCCCAGACGCTCTCACACAACGTGGCATTTGATTTATTCGCCAATCTGATCTCCAACAATCTGTCAGCATCCTTTTATCTCGGCTCAGCATCTGCCATCGGATAGGCGCGATACATCAGCGCTCCTTCAGCTCCAGTCCGCTCTGACGCCACTCATTAAAAACTGGTGTACGGTATGCCAAGCTCGAACGCTTCCCGTGTCCCTCCCGTGTCCGCTATGTGTCCGCTATGTGTCCGCTCCGTGTCCATGTCCGATCCACGTCGTCTCCCATGTCACCTACGCACACCAGAGGGGTGAGGTGGAGAAGGGGAAGAGTTCACTACACCAGGGGGAGTGCGGAGATGGGGGTAGTGGGGGGTGACTTGGAGGACCCCCTTGAGTAGGTCCTCAAGCGTGAGTCGATCTCGCAGTGAACTGGACATCACACTAAAGAGCGATACTATCAAACCCACACCACCAAGTTACAAGATCACGCCCACTGCAAAATCACACCCCTACCTAACCGCCCTCTCAACCATCTCTCCTCCACCTCCCTACAAAACCCACCCACTGCAAAACCACTCACATGACAATTTTCATCCCAGGGGGAAATCTTACAGTTTGCTATCGTGGTTTAAGCAACATATCTCACCCCGTACACCCAGAGCCCAAAACGTTCACTTAACAGTACGATAAAGTGGTGGCCAGGGTCAGATTGGGGGGGCTACCGTTACCTGTGGCAGGGGGCTATACCGTTACCTGTGGCAGGGGGCTATACCGTTACCTGTGGCAGGGGGCTATACCGTTACCTGTGGCAGGTGGCTATACCGTTACCTGTGGCAGGGGCTATACCGTTCCCTGTGGCAGGGGGCTATACCGTTACCTGTGGCAGGGGGCTATACCGTTACCTGTGGCAGGTGGCTATACCGTTACTTGTGGCAGGTGGCTATACCGTTACTTGTGGCAGGTGGCTATACCGTTGCCTGTGGCAGGTGGCTATACCGTTACTTGTGGCAGGTGGCTACACTTACCTGTGGCAGGTGGCTAGGCCGTTCCTGTGGCAGGTGGCTATATCGTTACCTGTGGCAGGTGGCTATACCGTTACCTGTGGCAGGTGGCTATACCGTTACCTGTGGCAGGTGGCTATATCGTTACCTGTGGCAGGTGGCTATATCGTTACCTGTGGCAGGTGGCAACAGTTACCTGTGGCAGGTGGCTATATCGTTACCTGTGGCAGGTGGCTATACCGTTACCTGTGGCAGGTGGCTATATCGTTACCTGTGGCAGGTGGCTATATCGTTACCTGTGGCAGGTGGCAACAGTTACCTGTGGCAGGTGGCTATATCGTTACCTGTGGCAGGTGGCTATACCGTTACCTGTGGCAGGTGGCTATACCGTTACCTGTGGCAGGTTGCTATATCGTTACCTGTGGCAGGTGGCTATATCGTTACCTGTGGCAGGGGGCTATACCGTTACCTGTGGCAGGTGGCTATACCGTTACCTGTGGCAGGTTGCTATATCGTTACCTGTGGCAGGTGGCTATATCGTTACCTGTGGCAGGTGGCTATACCGTTACCTGTGGCAGGTGGCAACAGTTACCTGTGGCAGGTGGCTATACCGTTACCTGTGGCAGGTGGCTATACCGTTACCTGTGGCAGGTGGCTATATCGTTACCTGTGGCAGGTGGCTATATCGTTACCTGTGGCAGGTGGCAACAGTTACCTGGCAGGTGGCTATATCGTTACCTGTGGCAGGTGGCTATACCGTTACCTGTGGCAGGTGGCTATACCGTTACCTGTGGCAGGTTGCTATATCGTTACCTGTGGCAGGTGGCTATATCGTTACCTGTGGCAGGGGGCTATACCGTTACCTGTGGCAGGTGGCTATATCGTTACCTGTGGCAGGTGGCTATACCGTTACCTGTGGCAGGTGGCAACAGTTACCTGTGGCAGGTGGCTAACCGTTACCTGTGGCAGGTGGCAACAGTTACCTGTGGCAGGTGGCAACAGTTACCTGTGGCAGGTGGCTATACCGTTACCTGTGGCAGGTGGCTATATCGTTACCTGTGGCAGGTGGCTATATCGTTACCTGTGGCAGGTGGCTATATCGTTACCTGTGGCAGGTGGCTATATCGTTACCTGTGGCAGGTGGCTATATCGTTACCTGTGGCAGGTGGCTATATCGTTACCTGTGGCAGGTGGCTATACCGTTACCTGTGGCAGGTGGCTATACCGTTACCTGTGGCAGGTGGCTATATCGTTACCTGTGGCAGGTGGCTATACCGTTACCTGTGGCAGGTGGCTATACCGTTACCTGTGGCAGGTGGCTATACCGTTACCTGTGGCAGGTGGCTATACCGTTACCTGTGGCAGGTGGCTATACCGTTACCTGTGGCAGGTGGCAACAGTTACCTGTGGCAGGTGGCTATACCGTTACCTGTGGCAGGTGGCTACTGTTATCTATGGCAGGTGGCTCCACCAACACTCCTGTCATCCTGGGTATACCTCACACTCCTGTCATCCTGGGTATACCTCACACTCCTCCGTCAGCCCCGAGTATACCTCATACTCATGTTGAGTATGTTGTTCTTGGCTATTTGGAACGGGCTTGCAGTTTACTTTGATATATAAGATATAATCTCAAAATATATTTGCACATTTTTTATAATTGGTTGATTTCTATTTTGTAGCTTATACATATATATATATATATATATATATATTATATATATATATATATATATATATTATATATATGTGTGTGTGTGTGTGTGTGTGTGTGTGTGTGTGTGTGGTGTGTGTGTGTGTGTGTGTGTGGGTGTGTGTGTGTGTGTGGTGAGTGTGTGTGGGTGTGTGTGTGTGCGTGTGTGTGTGTGAAAATGCTAATGGATTGATATATTACATATTTACAAACATGTATGACACGTAATACAAACACGCTCCTTACAACAGCAGGGATCAGTCGCTGCAACAAGAAAGTTATCCCCTCTTTGGTCTTTTAGTTACCTTGATCAGTTTATAACCCTCATCACTGTTAGGAACTTTAACCACATTTGCCCCATGATCCAGGGGGGAGGGGTTGAGGATTCAAAGCCGATCAGAACGAGGTGACTATAATGAGGTCTGCATGTGATGGTGTTCTGAATCTCCCATGGATGAAGGAGCATCTGTTCATTTTCTCGTGTGATTTACGACATACAAGACCGAGGTGCGGAATGGTGACTGTATCGGGGCAGTGAGGATGAGGGGGTAGCATTAAGGTGAAGACGACATAAAGGTAATGGACATTATGCATTAAGGGAAAGCGAGATCTCAGGATGAAGCTGGGATTGATGAATGGAAAGATCCTCTCCCCCCTTGATGTTTTCATGTACCTATCCCCCCCCTCCCCTCCTACTACCCAGTAGCGCAGCATAGGCTTATTGTCTTTGTAAATCAGAGGTCAAATGCCTTTCGGAATATTGACCTGAGGAGCTCGTCGTACTGACCTAGACGCGGGCGGCCGAAGGTCACTGCCTCCATAAAACAAAACAAAAATATGCACAACAATCACAAACGCATCATATATCCGCGAGAACAACAACAATAATAATATTTTGGAGCAATACGATGGATTCGAACTCGCGTTTAGGCCTCAAACCAGACGCATGCATTACCCACTGGACAGCGATATGGGCTTAACGCTGCTCGACGTGGCGTCAAGGGTTAGGGCGACGTACGTCTGAAGGAGACACCAGGACGCAATGGGGAGACGCAAGGACGCAATGGGGTGACGCCAGGACGCAATGGGGAGACGCCAGGACGCAATGGGGAGACGCCAGGATGCAATGTGGAGAGATAGATAGATAGATAGATAGAGATAAACAGACAGAGAGAGCCGTCCAAGGAATCATTAACATAGTCGCTGGAACGATGTGGACGGAGATATGAGAGGGGGGGGGAGGGGTTAGATAGACGCGCGTCCCCCAGGCTAGACCCCGCTGATCAGATCCCTCTCCACGATAACCTAACCTCCAGACACTCGCCGATAACAGATATGCAAGGTTATGCTCACATAATTAAAGGGAGATGAGACTGATATCTCGGTACGCGGACTAGGTTGAGATAACGACGCTTGAAACGGCCACAAGCCTGGTGGAAACTGATTAGGTGAGGGGCGAGACTTGGGGAGGGGGTGAGGGGACACTATAACGGGGGTAAGGGGGAGTCGTGAGGGGGGTAGGGGAAGTCGTAAGGGGTAAAAGAGGGGAAGCTGAATTGCATCAAAAGTCACACTAAATTGCCTCTCAGACTGTCGGAATAACCAATCCAGAAAGAGGTAAGAAAATTATGAGACAAATATTATTTGGATCAGGATGTTTTGAGGAAAGAGAGAGAGAGAGAGAAGCGAAAAAATCAGATAAATGAATAAATACAAATTTAAGTGGTAACCGAGTAAAATAATTAAAAGGGGACACAAGTGCAATGGAGAGAACACAAGGAGGTGACATTCCTGGAGACTCGGGCTTCGAGGAATGTCGAAAAGACCCGTTCTTGGGACTCTCTGAGTCTGTGAGATTAATGCCCACTCGTTTATAAATTATAAACGGTGGGCAGGGAGGGTAATTTATTACAACTGGTACCGTTCTTCCACATCACCAAGCCTCCACATCCCCAGCCTTCCCCATGCGTGTCTCTCGTCATTTTACTGGGCAGGGCTCTTGCACGGTCGACTGACTGACTGGTGCCTTGCACGGTCGACTGACTGACTGGTTCCTTGCACGGTCGACTGACTGACTGGTTCCTTGCACTGTCGACTGACTGACTGGTTTCTTGCACGGTCGACTGACTGACTGGTTCCTTGCACGGCCGACTGACTGACTGGTTCCTTGCACGGTCGACTGACTGACTGGTTCCTTGCACGGTCGACTGGCTGATAGAGTGGTTCCTCTGCTAGTGGTCTCCATAAGCATTTGGCTCCAGGTTACCCAAATAACTTTGTTCTCAGATGCTTGTTCACTGCACTCTTAACATGGGGGGGGGGGTGGTTGCTTGCTTGATAACTGCTCATGGCTTGCTTGCCTTACATCCTTGGCTGACTATTTCCCTAGCTGTCTGCAATACTTGCTTGCTTGCTTTAGATTTTTTATTGAACCACTTGCTTGCACGATGTATGTTATGAGTTCATTGCACAAGACGTTTCCTGAATCATTTCACTGGTCTGTAAGCAAGCAATTTAGTTTGCTTGCCTGCTTGTTTGGCTGCTGTAAAAACAATCTTCCTTTTGCAGTATTCGTCATTTTCTTATGTTAGTCTCCGCACCTTTCACTAAGCTATAGCTTCATCATACACGGGTATAAGGGTGCACGGGTATACTGGTATACTAGTATATAGGTATACTGGTATACTAGTATATAGGTATACTGGCATATGGGTATAAGGGAACAGTTTTCCACGACAAAATCTATAAAAATCGCCTTCGCATCGTCCTAATTATATTGTACACCTGTCTTGCCCCTCTAATTGTAAACTACACACTGGTTTACCCAATCTATATCCCCAGATAATATATATATATATATATATATATATATATATATATATATATATATATATATATATATATATATATATATATATATATATATTATCATTTAAATAGTAAACTAGACGTAAGTATGACTTACTGAACACCTGTTCAGTCCAGCCAGTATTGTAGCTATTTGTTCAAGTTGTTCAAAATGAAGTTTCTGAAGCTGATTATCCCAGCTGGCGCTGACACGACACCTTGGGATCCCATTTGTCGTCACGTCGAATAGGGTGTGAGGGTTGCCCAGGATCTAGTTAGGTCTGCTAGGAGCTGGGGTGTCTATAGGCTCTCGTTACTAGGCAAGAGTAACATGTATTACCTCGTCCCCACTAGGCTAGGGATACTAACTATTCCTTGTCTCCACTAGGCGGGGAGCTATTCAAAACAGACGATGAGTCATAATAACGGGGCTGATGATATGATGACCAAAAGCACACATCAGAAGATGTGTGAAACAAACGACGATTCGGTCCGTCCTGGACCTGGTCTTCATAATGGTCCAGGACGGACCGAAACGTCGTTTGTTTCACCATCTTGTGATGTGTGGATTTTGGCCATCACGCCTAAACAGTTTTGTAAGTACTTATCAAAAGAAGGCATCAAGGCCCGGGGGGGGGGGGAATAAGTTATCTAAGTTCGTTAAGTATGCTAAGTAAGCTTGCGTGTGCCTGTATGGGGAATTGTGATTTTCTCATTCATATCTATAAAATATAAATGTCTGTCTGTTCGGGGTTGGAAGCCAGACGCTTGCAGCTAGCCTCACCCAACTTTGCACCGTGATTGCTTTCGGGTACGTGACCAAAAAGGTCAGGTCGAGGGGTCGGGACAACTCAGAAGAGAACAGCGTGCCACAATTAGAGAGAGAGAGAGAGAGAGAAAGCAGGAGCGGAGGGAGGGAGAACCAGACAGACCCGGGTACCGCCGGGTATAACCCGCTCCAGTAATATTCTGTATTAACATTGTTGTCCCTATGTAAAATTATCAGGAAAATGGGGAAGAGAATATCGTACACACCACCCACTCCACCACCACCACTCACCGCCATCACCACCCACCAACAATGACAGCGAACACCCCGCACACAAATGCCTCCCTGCCCCTTCCTACCACCACCACTACCACTTCGCTAAATAACGAGCATGGTTTAACCCAAGCGAACGAGAGCCATTGATTGGTGGAGAAGCGTCAAGGAACCACCAGACTGCTGGCGCTAGCTTTTAGCGATCGTTCGCTGGAGGGCAAGAACTCCCTCCACAAGATATATAGCCCACTAATGACCCTAAATTATCAACTTATGTGTCAACAAACCTCACTCTTCTACTCGAGTCCCCCCCTCCCGGCCAGCAGCCGGGCTGGTGGCGTCCGGCTTCTCGCCGGTATGACGCCCATACTAAACCCCGCGCTACCGGCCGGACTCCGTGGCCCGCTACGCTCAGCTGACGATATACGCATTCTGACGCTCTTCACCCGACACCAATACGCCCCATAAATATCGATAATGATGCGGGCGTAAGGCTTTCATCAAAGTGGAAGTTGAGATGCAAGGAATCGAACGAGGCTGCAGTTGGCAGTTTGCATAATAATAGGTATGTTAATACCTTGGCTGATCATTTGAATTTTATTACCTTCCAAATCACTACGTTCTCCGCTGCCAGTTTAATAAAGTTCTGACTAATGACAACCAAGGATATTATTAAGACTTACTTAAAATACATATATTCGCCGAGCCCATTGTCTGTAGAGTGTTGGGACAGAGCAGTGAGGCGCTCTAACATAAAGCTGCTTTACCTCCAGTAGCCAGGGGCCTCCGCCCTCTCCCCCTCGGTCTAGGGCCCTCCGCCCTCGGTCTAGGGACCTCCTCCCTCGGTCTAGGGCTTCCTCCCTCGGTTTAGGGTCTACTTCGGTCTATAGGGCCTCCGCCCTCGGTCTAGGGACCTCCTCCCTCGGTCTAGGGGCCTCCTCCCTCGGTTTATAGGGCCTCCTCCCTCGGTTTAGGGGCCTCCTCCCTCGGTCTATGGCTTCCTCCCTCGGTCTACGACCCCCTCCCTCAGTCTAGGACCTCCTCCCTCGGTCTATGGCTTCCTCCCTCGGTCTACGACCCCCTCCCTCAGTCTAGGACCTCCTCCCTCGGTCTAGGGGCCTCCTCCCTCGGTCTAGGGGCCTCCTCCCTCGGTCTAGGACCCCCTCCCTCGGGCCTTGGGGGTCAATCGCTGCAAGGCGCGGAGACATATTCGTCTGAATCATTTTATTCCGCTAATTAGAATCCGGACTGAGAGCAATTAGCCAACACGCGACCGGTGTCCGACAACGATCCGACGAGCGAGACAGAGACTTCAGTCTTGTTGACGGGTCGTGATCAGGGCTATTTTAAAGGTTTGTAGAAGCAGATTGATTGATGAAGATTAAGCCACCCCCAAAAGGTGGCACGGGCATGAATAGCCCGTAAGTGGTGGCCCTTTTGAGCCATTACCAGTATCAAGAGCTGATACTGGAGATCTGTGGAGGTGCGACTGCACCCTGCGTGACGGGAGATGTCTCCCGTTCAATGTGTCCAATTGGTTGACGATTGATGAAGATTGTAGAAGCATGTTGTTGTTATAGATTCAGCTACTCGGAACAAGTTCCAAGTAGCACGGGCTATGGTGAGCCCGTAACTTACCTGGCACAGGAGCGGGGCAAGTAGCACGGGCTATGGTGAGCCCGTAGTGGACTTACCTGGCACTGGAGCGGTGCTTTGTGTGTGTGTAGAAGCAGCTAACTTCACGTTTTTATGTCGTCACGGTGGCTAGTTGAGGAGAGGGGGGGGATAGGGGGGAGGGGGAGTTCTGTTAAGGAGAGGGGGGGTGGTAGGATGGTATTGTTCCCTCCTCCCTCCTTTACTGGCTGGTTAGGTCCTGCTTAATTATCATTAAGGTGCTGATGATGATAGTCGAATGATTGGGGTTGTTGTTGTTGTTTAAGATTTGCTACTTGGAACAAAAAGTTCCAAGTAGCACGGGCTATGGAGAACCCGTAGTGTTGATTGGGGAGTTGGTTGGTTAGGGAGGATAGTAGTAGGCTGGGATGGATAGTTGGAGACAGGTGAAGGTATAAGCATGGGGGGTGGGGCTCAGATAGGGATATGGTATTACGGGCTATTCAAGCCCGTGCCACTTCCTGGTTGGCTTAATTTTAATCAGTCAATCGGCTATGCTAGACAGGGGTGTGGTAGACAGGGATGTGGTAGACAGGGATGTGGTAGACAGGGATGTGGTAGACAGGGATGTGGTAGACAGGGATGTGGTAGACAGGGATGTGGTAGACAGGGATGTGGTAGACAGGGATGAGTTAGTGTGCAGGGCGGCTGGGAGTCCCACGTTAAATTCATGATGACTTAACTAATCACTCACTTCTCTCATTACCCAAACTAACTTATTGATCGCCTTGCACAGCACACGGAGGTAATGTTGACCAGACTACACACTAGAAGGTGAAGGGACGACGACGTTTCGGTCCGTCCTGGACCATTCTCAAGTCGATTGTGAGAATGATCGACTTGAGAATGGTCCAGGACGGACCGAAACGTCGTCGTCCCTTCACCTTCTAGTGTGTGGTCTGGTCAACATACTTTAGCCACGTTATTGTGACTCATCGCCTGCGCACGGAGGTANAATCAAATCCATCTCAAAAACTCAGCGTGCCCTCGCGTGATAGGTCTGATGACCTGACCAGTCTAGACATCTCCCTTGTGAGGAACGGGCAGCAGCAGCAGCAGCCTGGCAGACCTGCCTGGGGTAACAAGGTGCTTCCACTGCCATAGTTGACCTCAAAGGGGGTTGTGACTGGTTAAGGGACTTGACCGACGGTCCTGGTTGTTCGTGGCTGGCGTCAGAGGACTGGAAGGACATTATTTATTAAAAAGATATTCCAGCCTCTGGTTCTCATTGTGGATTCATCACTAATGGAAGTTATAGGGATGATCTAGTTACGTGTAGATCATCGCCAGATAATCACCAGAGATATCCCGACAAACAACGCCCAAATAATCGACATATTCGCCGACACCAGAAGACTGACGGGGCATTATTCATCAAACCAAGCCGTCTGTCAACAGCCAACACTGAAATTACAATCTGTCATCTTCGAGAACACGATAAAACATGCAATAAACTGCCCCGGCCATCATGGGAACATAGGAGAGTGATAAGCTGCAATGGATCTATTGACCCCATAAGAGAGGTGCTTCACCCTCACCTCATCCTTGGCTATATATATCCGGCAGCATAGAAACATGTAGGCCATTTGGTCACCATTTGGTCCGGGAGACATCTCCCGTCACGCAGGGTGCAGTTGCGCCTCCACAGATCTCCAGTATCATCTTTTGATACTGGTAATGGCTCAAAAGGGCCACCACTTACGGGCTATTCATGCCCGTGCCACCTTTTGGGGTGGCTTAATCTTCTTCAATCAATCAATCATCTCGTAACCAGAGACACTTCAAGATGTTAATAAAAAATCACTTTCACTCCGAAAGTCTACCACCGGCAGGCTATTTGTGCCCGTGCCGCCTCTTGTGGTGGCTTAATCTTCCACAACAAACTTGTAACCATTCGAAATCTGCCCTTGATAATGGTGACAAGGCTCAACGAGACGCATCTCTTAGCGTCAGGCCTTAATAACATTGTAAAAGGAACTTTGGCGAAATATTTTTTTAGCTTTCTTTTCAGGTGAAGAAAACATTTTCTGTTATATTCAACAACATATGCCTACAAGAAAGACCTATGTGTGTGTGTGTGTGTGTACTTTGTAACTTCATTATTAAGATATTTTATATTCTATTGGTGAGGAACATTTAGGTTTTCACAGAAAAATGTAAGTTTTTTCTTCACTTAATTTATTATGTTCTATGATGCCTTACTTTGTCAATAAAAAGAAAACGTTTATCTTGCTGGCCGAAACGTTTGACAACATCCCAGGAAATTCTATTACCCGTGCAGGCAATCTTGACTAAACTATTGTTTTAAAAAAATAGTAGATTTCTGATCCTCGTCTTTTCTTTCTCCATTGTTTTCCACCTTCCCAATCCCCTTCTTCTTCCTTCCATCCTCTCCCATCCTCTCCCACCCTCCTCCCATCCTCTCCCACCCTTCCACATACCGTCCACCGTCCCACCTCACTCCGTCAAAACTCCGTCAAGGAATTCTGGTCGAGGTCCCTATAGGTCTTGATGAGCTAATACAATATATTTACTGCCCCTGTCCTATGTTTAGAGAAGATCGCCTCGCCCTAAACATGGGTGGCTATAACTTTTAAGGTCGTAAACATTGCTGTCCTTTGGAACTTTCTGGCTTTCAACATTGAATCCTGTATAACGCCACGACCTTATCGTGGAACTGGTGAGTATGATACTGACGTTTGATTATCTTTCAGACGTACGGCTTTCGTTACAGTAATAGTTTTTCTCGTGTTTTGTTATACAGATTACATTCGAGAGGCTTCACTGCTGCCTGTGTGACTCTTTGAAGCTAAACCACAATTGTCGTGGTGTATTTTGTGGTCAACACGACCATAGGTTAAACACGACCTGTCGTGTGTATCCGGTAGGTTATTTTACGATGCTGATTAAATAAGTTATAGAGATCAGTGGCTGACTGATCAGTTGAACCTCTATCAAGTCTACCACACTAGAGTAGGTTCCAGTCTACCACAGTAGACCAGGTTCCAGTTTACCACAGTAGAGCAGGTTCCAGTCTACCACAGTAGACAAGGTTCCAGTTTACCACAGTAGAGCAGGTTCCAGTCTACCACAGTAGACCAGGTTCCAGTCTACCACAGTAGACCAGGTTCCAGTCTACCACAGTAGACCAGGTTCCAGTCTACCACAATAGACCAGGTTCCATTCTACCACAGTAGACCAGGTTCCAGTCTACCACAGTAGACTACCCTGCGTGACGGGAGATGTCTCCCGTGTGGTCGATTACGCTGTGCTGTTGCTGCTGCTGTTAAGATTCGCTACTTGGAACAAAAAGTTCCAAGTAGCACGGGCTATGGTGAGCCCGTTGTGGACTTACCTGGCGCAGGAGCGGGGGTCGATTACGCCTCGAATTGCTTTATATAGCCCCTTTGCAACGCCCCTCGACCCCGTGCCTCTCTTCCAACAGAGCCAGACTTGTTGCCACGCAATTCTGCATAACTTTTGTTATTGTGCTGGAGGGAGAAGTTAGATTAGAGTGCCATGTTATGGCATCATAATGCCATTATGGCATCATAATATGGTCGAGTGCAACTGCGCATGTGCGCAGGAGAAGAGCGTGAGGGGTGAGAAGAGCATAAAAGGATGAGAGAGAGAGGAGCATGTGAGAAAGTGGAAGCAAGACGTGTGGGGAGCGTAGAGTGTGTTACGCTCCTCTATAAGTGCTTCACTATTAGTGTCTACGAGGGAAGTGAGGTCTATAGCTCTGTAGGCCTCGCGGCGCCTATACTTTGGATGCGCCTATACCAGCCTTGCTGCATAGGTTCTCGTTAAAGTTTGAGTATTTTGAGTTCCGATTTCTTTGTCGAATCTAGTCATAAAGTTGTCGATGGAGGTGGTTCCCTCAGCTTCCTCTTTCGGTGCAAATGTTGACTACCCGTACTTGGTATACGAGTATTTCCATACATTTCTTTGACTCGCTTGTGTTTCCAGCTTCCACTCATGTCCACTTGTCCTAATTTCTTTCCAAGTTAAAGAGGCTGTCCTTCTCTACCTTGTCTATTCCCACTTGCGTCCAGGACATCTGTGGGAATGAATGAGTTTGGGCCCAGCCAAGTGACCGTAACACAACGTCAAGGTACGTCAAAACATCAAAACGGTACATCATCAGTACAAAGATACATCATCAGTACAAAGATACATCATCAGTACAAAGATACATCATCAGTACAAAGATACATCATCAGTACAAAGATACATCATCAGTACAAAGATACATCATCAGTACAAAGTACATCATCAGGTACAAAGCGGTACATCATCAGGTACAAAGCATCAACATCAAAACGGTACGACCACTTAAGACGACCTCCGGGGTAAACAGGGCAAGTATATATATACACATATACGCATTTTAGAGCCTCAAAGAGGTACGCAACTTCAGCTCTTCAGTGGCGTCACACAAGGCGTAATATACGGGTCTTCCACTCATCACACGTGAGGACAGAAGTCTCAAATGGGCAGTTTGTTACGCATCTTCCTAAGAGGAGGGAGATGTCATGAGCCAGACATCTCCTCTCAGAGATATACGGGCTCACCATAGCCCGTGCTACTTGGAACATTTTGTTCCAAGTAGCGAATCTTAAACAACAACAAATCTCCTCTCCAGGCCGTCTGGAAGGTGTGCCAGCCACTACGACAAGGAACCACTCATAACAGGGTTTTGCTGAAGCTCTTGCAATATACTTAAAAAGCTTCTAACAGGATGTTGTTGTTGTTAAAGGTTCGCTATCCGGAACAAAGATCCAAGTAGCACGGGCTATGGTGAGCCCGTAACTTCACCCTTAATTCTAACAGGCGGTAGGTCAATTAGCATAATGGCTTTCAACCCTCTTCATTTTTAATTGTGAATTGAGTTAGCCCATTATTTTCCCCATTTGGATCTATTCCACCTATTCATTATAAAGAAGAACTACTACTACAATGAAGAGCTGCTCAATTGCATCCGTCTAACTCCCATCCAAGACCTCATTATATCCTGCTGTTCATACGTAACTACTTAGATTTGTATATTCTGTCTGTTCGCCCCTTTCTGATCTTTCACGTCGTGATCATGTCCCCGCCTCCACCACTGCCGTGAGGTCGAGTTCCATCAACTTTTGTTCTCAACTCAAGGGCCAGTCTCCAGATAACCCTCAGCTCTATAATCTAGTTTCATTTTATGTTTCTCTAAACGGGGTCTGCAAGCACCTGCTGTATTTAAGACTTTTGCAGACTTTAGTAGACTTTCTTGTCTATGTTCTTGAACGTTATTGCGCCTCGGATATTTAAGACTCATGAATACTCTCAGACTTTTCCAGAAAAAACTCCCCTTTTTTGTAGGGAGAGGGGGGGGGGGGTGATTTCCCCTGTTCATTTTGGTCCCCATTTCCTTACCCAACTGTAATTTAAGCTTAATTAAAGCGGGAACTTTTATTACGGGCTCACCATAGACCGTGCTACATGGAACTTTTTCTTCAGAGTACAGTAGCTGAATCTTAAAAAAAAAACGGGAAATTGTCTCAGACTTGCTCTCCCAGGATACACCGAAAGTCTGATCAGTCATATATGTGTCGCAGGAGCCGTCATGGCAAGATACATATATGCATGTATCTCGCTAAGTCTATTACGGGTTATTCATGTCCATGCCACCTCTTAGGTGGCTTAATCTTTATCAATCAATCAATCTGAGTCTACCCAGGTGTATAATGAGGGGCTATATGTATATATGTATATTTCCCCTCATGTTTGGGCTATATAATCCCAAACACTTAAGTTATATCCTTCTGTATTTCCTTGATAAATGTGATGAAACGCGAAAACGTTCGGAATTTTTCTTTCATTTTGCTTGTGGATACTTACGCAAGTGTGTACGATCAGATCTATATATATATATACGCACCGCTGAGCGTGCAAACGCATTAATAATTACGCTGTTACTAAGAGTGCTGATCGTGACGCCTGAACTTGCAGATAGCAGTGCGTATCACTCCGCCTCCCCCCACCCCCCCCCCACACATACACACACTTCGGCCGCCCCCTTATCAACACGACATGAAAGTCTATCAAGAGGCCCTCTATAGGCTTTCGTGACGTGGTCTTGGACTTCAATGGGCTTACAGGTATTTGGGTTACAAGAATATTGTGAATATCTATTCTTTGTTTGTGTTGTTTATGCAATGATCTCCCTGGTAATATTCTCTCGTTCAAAACGAGCTCTTGGAGCCTAAGGCTTAGACTATTCTTTGGCAAATCTTCGACAAATAAAGAACGCCTCACAGTACGTCCGCACTCATCCATGCCTCAGGCCAGACTGACGTCCCTTGGGCCAATGAGCTGCCTCGCAGGTTCTCCCTGGGAGTCACGTGTAAATATTATCCCGCCAACCGGTCATGCTCCGATTGGCGGACTGATACATAACTTGCCCAATCAGGTCACCCGCCCACATCCGGGGGTCCGTGGCCCTGGTGTGCGCGCGAAATCTCTGCCTGGATTGAGAACACTATACCGGTCGCCATATTTGATATCATACCACCTAGGCTATCCACCTTAAGCACACAAATACGAAAATGATACAGTAGATATTTATCTTATTTCTATCTAATTTTAACTAAAGGTTACCGTGAGCCGTCTGAAAGGTTTACATGTATGATTCTTGAAAGCAGACGAGGGCATTTTTAACATAGTTGATATCCCCGATGCTGAATCAGGGATATCCCTGTCTCTGGCACTCCAGAGTTCTTCTTTTTCCAACCCCGTCCTCATTAACAGAGGGCAAATGCTCGTCAATCCAACCGCCAAAAAACCACAATCCAACTTTTCACAAGACTCACAACTGCCTTACGTGTATTTTTCTCTCCAGCAACGCTTCGATCACGTCCTCTGCTCCAGTTACATTTCTCTAAATGCGTCACCTCACGTGCCGCAAATTACCAGTAACTGCCAAAATGAACCTGTAACTACCTATAATCTAGGCCTTAAGTTAGACCTAACATTTCAACACCTTATGGTACAATAACCATAATATTAACTTATATGTAAGAGAATACCAATTTTGAAAGACGTAGCTCGTTAAACATTGACGTATCGGCTGCGGCGTGGACGAGCCTTGCCTGAGGACACGGGGTGGGGGGGTGTCTTTCACCCTCCCCCCCAAAAAAAAACACAGTACAAAAATACGACATTGATATAACGTTCGAACAAGGTTTAACACCTCCTGACAAATTGTAACAGCCAAAATATGGCAAGTTGTAATAACGATCTAATTCGTCATAAAAACAAGACCATAACAAGACATAACAACTGTATTACGAGTTGTAACAAGCGGAAAATAGGGAAGAGTTACGTTATGTGTGTGTTTGCAAGGGTTCCTACACCTTGATCAGAAGAAACCCTGTATCTAAGCAGCTTATCTATATATAAGATATATATTACCTTATCTATACTCGTATCTAAGTATTTAGATAGGGGTGACTAAAATAGATGGATCTTCTCAAAAGGTTCTTCTTACCTTGCTTCATCAGCATTTCGTTGTAGCGTGTCCGGTACACTTTATTCCATCGTCCTCACAACACTCACCCTGTAACCGAAAGAATTGAAGGGCTTTACAACAAACTTCTTCAGTTACATACGTTAGCTAACACACACACACACACATTCGCTTATAGTTAACTAATACACACATTCAGTCACAATGAACTTAACCACCCACAGTCGCATACATTCAACTAATACATATGTATTAGTACTAACTAATACATATGTACAAATATATACATAAGTAGACAAACAACACATACAGTGTTCAGAAATAGTAAATATTCCTTTATGGATTATTTTTTGTTTTGTTAGGAAAATACCAAATTCATGAATATTAATTAGTTTACAAACCTGGAAAAGTCCCACAGGGAAAGTAACAACCCTCAGCTCAAGGACCAGTCTCCAGACAAACCTCAGCTCAAGGACCAGTCTCCAGACAAACCTCAGCTCAAGTACCAGTCTCCAGACAAACCTCAGCTCAAGTACCAGTCTCCAGACAAACCTCAGCTCAAGTACCAGTCTCCAGACAAACCTCAGCTCAAGGATCAGTCTCCAGACAAACCTCAGCTCAAGTACCAGTCTCCAGACAAACCTCAGCTCAAGGACCAGTCTCCAGACAAACCTCAGCTCAAGACCAGTCTCCAGACAAACCTCAGCTCAAGTACCAGTCTCCAGACAAACCTCAGCTCAAGTACCAGTCTCCAGACAAACCTCAGCTCAAGTACCAGTCTCCAGACAAACCTCAGCTCAAGGATCAGTCTCCAGACAAACCCTCAGCTCAAGTACCAGTCTCCAGACAAACCTCAGCTCAAGGACCAGTCTCCAGACAAACCTCAGCTCAAGGACCAGTCTCCAGACAAACCTCAGCTCAAGGACCAGTCTCCAGACAAACCTCAGCTCAAGGACCAGTCTCCAGACAACCCAGCTCAAGTACCAGTCTCCAGACAAACCTCAGCTCAAGGACCAGTCTCCAGACAAACCCCAGCTCAAGGACCAGTCTCCAGACAAACTCAGCTCAAGGACCAGTCTCCAGACAAACCCCAGCTCAAGTACCAGTCTCCAACAAACCCCAGCTCAAGTACCAGTCTCCAGTCAAACCTCAGCTCAAGGCCATATAATTTCCTTCCTGAACATATGATTTATACAATCATGTCAACCTGGAGTCAAATCAGTCACATACAGAAATTAACGGGTTGATAAATTGTCAAAGGAGCAACAATGATACAGGAGAAAGACAATGAATATATACAATGCCCCAAGGCTATATAATATACAATGCCCCAAGGCTATATAATATACATTGCCCCAAGGCGGTATATTACAAAGCAAAAGCTTTATAAACAGAGAGGATAATTATGAGCACTTGTGAACGCAGAACTTGTGGATGAGTCATGAGCACTTGGGAACACAGACCTTGTGGATGAGTTATGAGCACTTGGAACGCAGAACTTGTGGATGAATTATGAGCACTTGGGACACAGAACTTGTGGATGAGTTATGAGCACTTGGGAACGCAGAACTTGTGGATGAATTATGAGCACTTGGGAACACAGAACTTGTGGATGATTTATGAGCACTGGAACACAGAACTTGTGGATGAGTTATTAGCACTTGTGACACAGAACTTGTGGATGACATTACGTCAACAGAACATGGAGAAATGACTTTACGGAGCTTCTAACTGAATTATATAATAATGGACGAGAAATTTATCTTTCTTAGTAAAAACCACTAAAACGAGAATGCTGCGATAGGAATTTTGGAATTATCATAACTACTTTCTCAAACAATATTTTCTCGAGACGAACGGGAAAGTAATGCATTAAGAATTTTTCTCCTAGTAAACAGGAGAAACAGTAGTTAATGACACAAACACGTGTAAGAGAAAGAATTAGGGAGCCTGTAATCATGAAGCCGTTTAGTACACACACACCCACACCACACACACACCACACACACACACACACACACACACCACACACACACACACACACACACAGTTAACAAATGGAATGCATAGGCAGTGATGTGGTGGAGGCTGACTCCATACACAGTTTCAAGTGTAGATATGATAGATCCCAGTAGGCTCAGAACCTGTACATCAGTTGACTGACAAGTTGAGAGGCGGGACCAAGAGCCAGATCTCAACCCCCGCAAGCACAACTAATGATTACACACACACACACACACACACACACACAACACACACACACACACACACACACACACACACACACACACCCACACACACCCACCACACACACACCACACACACACCCACACACACACACACACACTGGGAT
>WNGS01163519.1:16336798-16349249 GCA_020271785.1 Procambarus virginalis
CCGCTGCGCAAGCTCTTATTACGTTCTGCCAGGAGTGTCGATTGCAGGTTGGCTGCCCACGCGATGCGTATGATCTGGGAATGTGTTATACCCGCCCCAGGATGTCGATATCTTCGGTGTATTAATACAGGGAGAACGGAAAGGTCTCCAGGGAGTGTATATCCTATACGAGATGTGTTGATATTGTATCACTGGATCGGCGATGCTGTCTCCCTCCGCCTCCTTCTATCCCCCCCCCCACCCACCCATTCTCACTATCCCCCCCCACATCAACCATCTCCCCCCCCATCCCCTCCACTCACCCCTATCCATTCCCTCTCTTGTTCCAGGCGTCACCTCTGTGGTTTCGGTTCATTACCAACGTGGCGTTTTGTGTTGCTGCTTCAATCCGGGTGGAAATTGGGTAACGAGATGTTCACCATTCGAGAATTGAACACACACACACACGCACGCACGCACGCACATTATTCCCTAACGTGCTGCCACCCTCTTCTCCTCTTGTCTCTCTCTCTCTCTCTCTCCTCTCTCTCTCTCTCTCTCTCCTCCTCTCTCTCTCTCTCTCTCTCTCTCTCTCTCTCTCTCATGATGTGGGAATTTTCCGTGTGAGTTTGACATTGTTATATATATATATATAATATATATATATATATATATATATATATATATATATATATATATTTATATATATATATATATATATTAATATATTATATTGATATTATTATCTCAGTTAATATTTCTTCTATTTTTTTAAGTTTATAGGTATCGTCCATATCCATTTATTTCTTAATTTGATTTAATATTTCTTTTTGAAATATGATATATATTATTTTTTAATGACCCACTGTCCTCCCCCGTTAGCATGGTAGACAAATAAATTTTCTTACATCAATCTGTTCAATTAATTGTATTCAATTATCACCAGACAGGTTTAACATTGTGATCCGTATCTTGCTTCTCTGAGTTCTGGCCGGCTCGCTGATCTCAGCTGTCTTGAGCTAGCCAGTGTACAGTGCAGTTGTTCAGTTTACAGTCAGTTGTAAGCTTGAGGCACGGCTTATCGTGAGAGGCAGAGCTTACCGTGAGAGGACACAGCTTACCGTGAGAGGACACAGCTTACCGTGAGAGGACAGCTTACCGTGAGAGGACACAGCTTACCGTGAGAGGACACAGCTTACCGTGAGAGACACAGCTTACCGTGAGAGACACAGCTTACCGTGAGAGACACAGCTTACCGTGAGAGACCACAGCTTACCGTGAGAAGGCACACATGCGACGGCCATCACCAGGGGTCTGGTTATGGTATCGACAAAGCGATCTCTACTTGCGAGAGAGATCAAGTCGTTTGAAGGAAAAGTATGTGATGCCCTCCCTGACCTCACACCTCTAGATGCTGCATCTTTGGGATCATCCCTGCATCCCCGGCATCATCCCTGCATCCCCGGGATCATCCCTGCATCCCCGGGATCATCCTTGCATCCCCGGGATCATCCTTGCATCCCCGGGATCATCCCTGCATCCCTGGGATCCTTGGGAACAAGTCTTGCGTTCAATGCTCATTTGTCTGACTACACTCTGCGTGCGATCCTTTACGAACCGGCGCAACAGAGCGGCTATTCTCTTTTGTTTTTGTTGATAATGGTGGCGAAACGAAGCGGTTGAGCTGTCAGAGCCTTGCCAGAGGAAAGGGGGCGGGACAAAGGAGGCTTAAGCCAAAGATATAATAGATGAGTTCGCTTCCCTTTGGTGCTTAATAACAAAGGATTAATTGGCTGTAAAGGTTAATTGTTTCCTGACGGCGAAGGAAATAGCCATTAAGTCCATGTCGCCAGAACAATTACACAGCGCCGTGTTCAAAACACCAAAAAAAAGTCATATGAAAAACACGGACAATTGACAAGAACACATCTGGTTCATCTTTACTGTCCGAGGAAGAATGTAATTAAATCAACACGAAGAGTTAGCAGGGTTTGGGCTGCCGGAGGTGGGAGCGTCCATTGGTCAGGACTCCCAGTGTGTGTGTGTGTGTGGGTGTGTGTGTGTGTGTGTGTGTGTGTGTGTGTGTGTGTGTGTGTGTGTGTGTGTGTGTGTGAGTGTGTGTGTGTGTGTGTGTTGTGTGTGTGTGTGTGTGTGTGTGTGTGTGAGTGTGTGTGTGTGTGTGTGTGTGTGTGGGTGTGTGTGTGTGTGTGTGTGGTGTGTGTGTGTGTGTGTGTGTGTGTGTGTGTGTTGTGTGTGGTGGTGTGTGTGAGTGTGTGTGTGTGTGTACTCATCTAGTTGTGCTTGCGGGGGTTGAGCTCTGGCTCTTTGGTCCCGCCTCTCAACTTGTCAGTCAACTGATGTACAGGTTCCTGAGCCTACTGGGCTCTATCATATCTACACTTGAAACTGTGTATGGAGTCAGCCTCCACCACATCACTGCCTAATGCATTCCATTTGTTAACTGTGTGTGTGTGTGTGTGTGTGTGTGTGTGTGTGTGTGTGTGTGTGTGTGTGTGTGTGTGTGTGTGTGTGTACTAAACCTGGCTTCATGATTACAGGCTTCCTAATTCTCTCTCTCACACGTTTTGATGTCATTAACTACTGTTTCTCCCTGTTTACTAGGAGAAAAAGTCTTAATGCATACTTTCCCGTTCGTCTCGAGAAAATATTGTTTGAGAAAGTAGTTATGATAATTTCCAAAATTCCTATCTCCGCATATAAAAACGAGGAATGCGGAGATAGGAATTTTGGAAATTATCATTTGTTTTACTAAGAAATTTACTAAGATAATTTTGAAATTATCATTGGTTTTACTAAGAAATATAAATTTCTCGTCCATTATTATATAATTCAGTTAGAAACTCCCTAAAGTCATTTCTCCATGTTTCTGTTGACGTAATGTCATCCACAAGTTCTGTGTTCACAAGTGCTCATAACTCATCCACAAGTTCTGTGTTCACAAGTGCTCATAACTCATCCACAAGTTCTGTGTTCACAAGTGCTCATGACTCATCCACAAGTTCTTCATTCCAAGTGCTCATAACTCATCCACAAGTTCTGCGTTCACAAGTGCTCATAACTCATCCACAAGTTCTGTGTTCACAAGTGCTCATAATTCATCCACAAGTTCTGTGTTCACAAGTGCTCATAATTCATCCACAAGTTCTGTGTTCACAAGTGCTCATAACTCACCCACAAGTTCTGCGTTCACAAGTGCTCATAACTCATCCACAAGTTCTGCGTTCACAAGTGCTCATAACTCATCCACAAGTTCTGCGTTCACAAGTGCTCATAACTCCTCCTCTCTGTTTATAAAGCTTTTGCTTTGTAATATACCGCCTTGGGGCATTGTATATTATATAGCCTTGGGCCATTGTATATATATTCATTGTCTTTCTCCTGTATCATTGTTGCTCCTTTGACAATTATCAACCCAGTTAATTTCTGTATGTGACTCTGATTTGACTCCAGGTTTGACATGATTGTATTAAATCATATGTTTAGGAAGGAAATCATATGTCCTTGAGCTGAGGTTTGACTGGAGACTGGTACTTGAGCTGAGGTTTGCCTGGAGACTGGTCCTTGAGCTGAGGTTTGACTGAAGACTGGTACTTGAGCTGAGGTTTGCCTGGAGACTGGTACTTGAGCTGAGGTTTGTCTGGAGACTGGTCCTTGAGCTGAGGTTTGACTGGAGACTGGTCCTTGAGCTGAGGTTTGTCTGGAGACTGGTCCTTGAGCTGAGGTTTGACTGGAGACTGGTCCTTGAGCTGAGGGTTGTCTGGAGACTGGTACTTGAGCTGAGGTTTGTCTGGAGACTGGTCCTTGAGCTGAGGTTTGTCTGGAGACTGGTACTTGAGCTGAGGGTTGTCTGGAGACTGGTACTTGAGCTGAGGGTTGTCTGGAGACTGGTCCTTGAGCTGAGGGTTGTTACTTTCCCTATGGGACTTTTCCAGGTTTGTAAACTAATTAATATTCATGAATTTGGTATTTTCCTAACAAAACAAACAATAATCCATAAAGGAATATTTACTATTTCTGAACACTGTATGTGTGTTTGTCTACTTATGTATATATTAGTACATATGTATTAGTTAGTACTAATACATATGTATTAGTTGAATGTATGCGACTGTGGCTGGTTAAGTTCATTGTGACTGAATGTGTGTATTAGTTAACTGTAAGCGAATGTGTGTGTGTGTGTTAGCTAACTGTATGTAACTGAAGAAGTTTGTTGTAAAGCCCTTCAATTCTTTCGGTTACAGGGTGAGTGTTGTGAGGACGATGGAATAAAGTGTACCGGACACGCTACAACGAAATGCTGAAGAAGCAAGGTAAGAAGAACCTTTTGAGAAGATCCATCTATTTTAGTCACCCCTATCTAAATACTTAGATACGGGTATAGATAAGGTAATATATATATCTTATATATAGATAAGCTGCTTAGATACAGGGTTTCTTCTGATCAAAGTGTAGGAACCCTTGTAAACACACACATAACGTAACTCTTCCCTATTTTCCGCTTGTTACAACTCGTAATAGAGTTGTTATGTCTTGTTATAATCTTGTTTTTATGACGAATTAGATCGTTATTACAACTTGCCATATATTGGTTGTTACAATTTGTCAGGAGGTGTTAAACCTTGTTCAACGTTATAGCAATGTCGTATTTTTTACTGTGTTTTTTTTTGGGGGGGTGGGGGGTGAATGACCCCCCCCCCCCACCCCGTGTCCTCAGGCAAGGCTCGTCCACGCCGCAGCCGATACGTCAGTGACGTATTCGTCAATGTTTAACGAGCTACGTCTTTCAAAATTGGTATTCTCTTACATATAAGTTAATATTATGGTTATTGTACCATAAGGTGTTGAAATGTTAGGTCTAACTTAAGGCCTAGATTATAGGTAGTTACAGGTTCATTTTGGCAGTTACTGGTAATTTGCGGCACGTGAGGTGACGCATTTAGAGAAATGTAACTGGAGCAGAGGACGTGATCGAAGCGTTGCTGGAGAGAAAAATACACGTAAGGCAGTTGTGAGTCTTGTGAAAAGTTGGATTGTGGTTTTTTGGCGGTTGGATTGACGAGCATTTGCCCTCTGTTGATGAGGACGGGGTTGGAAAAAGAAGAACTCTGGAGTGCCAGAGACAGGGATATCCCTGATTCAGCATCGGGGATATCAACTATGTTAAAAATGCCCTCGTCTGCTTTCAAGAATCATACATGTAAACCTTTCAGACGGCTCACGGTAACCTTTAGTTAAAATTAGATAGAAATAAGATAAATATCTACTGTATCATTTTCGTATTTGTGTGCTTAAGGTGGATAGCCTAGGTGGTATGATATCAAATATGGCGACCGGTATAGTGTTCTCAATCCAGGCAGAGATTTCGCGCGCACACCAGGGCCACGGACCCCCGGATGTGGGCGGGTGACCTGATTGGGCAAGTTATGTATCAGTCCGCCAATCGGAGCATGACCGGTTGGCGGGATAATATTTACACGTGACTCCCAGGGAGAACCTGCGAGGCAGCTCATTGGCCCAAGGGACGTCAGTCTGGCCTGAGGCATGGATGAGTGCGGACGTACTGTGAGGCGTTCTTTATGTGTCGAAGATTTGCCAAAGAATAGTCTAAGCCTTAGGCTCCAAGAGCTCGTTTTGAACGAGAGAATATTGCCAGGGAGATCATTGCATAAACAACACAAACAAAGAATAGATATTCACAATATTCTTGTAATCCCAATACCTGAAAGCCCATTGAAGTCCAAGACCACGTCACGAAAGTCTATCAAGAGGGCCTCTTGATAGACTTTCATGTCGTGTTGATGAGGGGCTTGTTGTTGTTGTTGTTATAGACTCAGCTACTCGGAACAAGTTCCAAGTAGCACGGGCTATGGTGAGCCCGTAACTTACCTGGCACAGGAGCTGGGCAAGAAGCACGGGCTATGGTTAGCCTCGTGGACAGGAGATGTCTCCCGTGGATGAAAGGGCGGCCGAAGTGTGTGTGTGGGGGGGGGGGCGAAATGATACGCACTGCTATCTGCAAGTTCAGGCGTCACGATCAGCACTCTCAGTAACAGCGTAATTATCAATGCGTTTGCACGCTCAGCGGTGCGTATATATATATATATTGATCTGATCGTACACACTTGCGTAAGTATCCACAAGCAAAATGAAAGAAAAATTCCGAACGTTTTCGCGTTTCATCACATTTATCAAGGAAATACAGAAGGATATAACTTGAGTGTTTGGGATTATATAGCCCAAACATGAGGGGAAATATACATATATACATATAGCCCCTCATCTATACACCTGGGTAGACTCAGATTGATTGATTGATAAAGATTAAGCCACCTAAGAGGTGGCATGGCATGAATAACCCGTAATAGACTACGGGTTAGATACATGTATCTAATGCATGTATCAGCGAGATACATGAGTATATGTATCTTGCCATGACGGCTCCTGCAACACATATACGACTGATCAGACTTTCGGTGTATCCTGGGAGAGCAAGTCTGAGAAAATTTCCCATTTTTTTTTTAAGATTCAGCTACTGTACTTTGAAGAAAAAGTTCCATGTAGCACGGGCTATGGTAAGCCCGTAATAAAAATTCCCGCTTTAATTAAGCTTAAATTACAGTTGGGAAAGGAAATTTGGACCAAAATGAAGAGGGGAAATCACCACCCCCCCCCGTCCCCTACAAAAGAAGGGGAGTTTTTTCTGGAAAAGTCTGAGAGTATTCATGAGTCTTAAATATCCGAGGCGCAATAACCTTCAAGAACATAGACAAGAAAGTCTACAAAAGTCTTAAATACAGCAGGTGCTTGCAGACCCCGTTTAGAGAAACATAAAATGAAACTAGATTATAGCTGAGGGTTATAGACTGGCCCTTGAGCTGAGAACAAAAGTTGATGGAACTCGACCTCACGGCAATGGTGGAGGCGGGGACATGATCACGACATGAACGATCAGAAAGGGGCGAACAGACAGAATATACAAATCTAAGAAGTTACGCATGAATTGCAGGATATAATGAGGTCTTGGATGGGAGTTAGACGGATGCAATTGAGCAGCTCTTCATTGTAGTAGTAGTTCTTCTTTATAATGAATAGGTGGAATAGATCCAAATGGGGAAAATAATGGGCTAACTCAATTCACAATTAAAAATGAAGAGGGTTGAAAGCCATTATGCTAATTGACCTACCTCCTGTTAGAATTAAGGGTGAAGTTACGGGCTCACCATAGCCCGTGCTACTTGGATCTTTGTTCCGGATAGCGAACCTTTAACAACAACAACATCCTGTTAGAAGCTTTTTAAGTATATTGCAAGAGCTTCAGCAAAACCCTGTTATGAGTGGTTCCTTGTCGTAGTGGCTGGCACACCTTCCAGACGGCCTGGAGAGGAGATTTGTTGTTGTTTAAGATTCGCTACTTGGAACAAAATGTTCCAAGTAGCACGGGCTATGGTGAGCCCGTATATCTCTGAGAGGAGATGTCTGGCTCATGACATCTCCCTCCTCTTAGGAAGATGCGTAACAAAACTGCCCATTTGAGACTTCTGTCCTCACGTGTGATGAGTGGAAGACCCGTATATTACGCCTTGTGTGACGCCTCTGAAGAGCTGAAGTTGCGTACCTCTTTGAGGCTCTCCAATGCGTATATGTGTATATATATACTTGCCCTGTTTACCCCGGAGGTCGTCTTAAGTGGTCGTACCGTTTTGATGTTGATGCTTTGTACCTGATGATGTACTTTGTACTGATGATGTACTTTGTACTGATGATGTATCTTTGTACTGATGATGTATCTTTGTACTGATGATGTATCTTTGTACTGATGATGTACCGTTTTGATGTTTTGACGTACCTTGATGTTGTGTTACGGTCACTTGGCTGGGCCCCAACTCATTCATTCCCACAGATGTCCTGGACGCAAGTGGGAATAGACAAGGTAGAGAAGGACAGCCTCTTTAACTTGGAAAGAAATTAGGACAAGTGGACATGAGTGGAAGCTGGAAACACAAGCGAGTCAAAGAAATGTATGGAAATACTCGTATACCAAGTACGGGTAGTCAACATTTGCACCGAAAGAGGAAGCTGAGGGAACCACCTCCATCGACAACTTTATGACTAGATTCGACAAAGAAATCGGAACTCAAAATACTCAAACTTTAACGAGAACCTATGCAGCAAGGCTGGTATAGGCGTATCCAAAGTATAGGCGCCGCGAGGCCTACAGAGCTATAGACCTCACTTCCCTCGTAGACACTAATAGTGAAGCACTTATAGAGGAGCGTAACACACTCTACGCTCCCCACACGTCTTGCTTCCACTTTCTCACATGCTCCTCTCTCTCTCATCCTTTTATGCTCTTCTCACCCCTCACGCTCTTCTCCTGCGCACATGCGCAGTTGCACTCGACCATATTATGATGCCATAATGGCATTATGATGCCATAACATGGCACTCTAATCTAACTTCTCCCTCCAGCACAATAACAAAAGTTATGCAGAATTGCGTGGCAACAAGTCTGGCTCTGTTGGAAGAGAGGCACGGGGTCGAGGGGCGTTGCAAAGGGGCTATATAAAGCAATTCGAGGCGTAATCGACCCCCGCTCCTGCGCCAGGTAAGTCCACAACGGGCTCACCATAGCCCGTGCTACTTGGAACTTTTTGTTCCAAGTAGCGAATCTTAACAGCAGCAGCAACAGCACAGCGTAATCGACCACACGGGAGACATCTCCCGTCACGCAGGGTAGTCTACTGTGGTAGACTGGAACCTGGTCTACTGTGGTAGAATGGAACCTGGTCTATTGTGGTAGACTGGAACCTGGTCTACTGTGGTAGACTGGAACCTGGTCTACTGTGGTAGACTGGAACCTGGTCTACTGTGGTAGACTGGAACCTGCTCTACTGTGGTAAACTGGAACCTTGTCTACTGTGGTAGACTGGAACCTGCTCTACTGTGGTAAACTGGAACCTGGTCTACTGTGGTAGACTGGAACCTACTCTAGTGTGGTAGACTTGATAGAGGTTCAACTGATCAGTCAGCCACTGATCTCTATAACTTATTTAATCAGCATCGTAAAATAACCTACCGGATACACACGACAGGTCGTGTTTAACCTATGGTCGTGTTGACCACAAAATACACCACGACAATTGTGGTTTAGCTTCAAAGAGTCACACAGGCAGCAGTGAAGCCTCTCGAATGTAATCTGTATAACAAAACACGAGAAAAACTATTACTGTAACGAAAGCCGTACGTCTGAAAGATAATCAAACGTCAGTATCATACTCACCAGTTCCACGATAAGGTCGTGGCGTTATACAGGATTCAATGTTGAAAGCCAGAAAGTTCCAAAGGACAGCAATGTTTACGACCTTAAAAGTTATAGCCACCCATGTTTAGGGCGAGGCGATCTTCTCTAAACATAGGACAGGGGCAGTAAATATATTGTATTAGCTCATCAAGACCTATAGGGACCTCGACCAGAATTCCTTGACGGAGTTTTGACGGAGTGAGGTGGGACGGTGGACGGTATGTGGAAGGGTGGGAGAGGATGGGAGGAGGGTGGGAGAGGATGGGAGAGGATGGAAGGAAGAAGAAGGGGATTGGGAAGGTGGAAAACAATGGAGAAAGAAAAGACGAGGATCAGAAATCTACTATTTTTTTAAAACAATAGTTTAGTCAAGATTGCCTGCACGGGTAATAGAATTTCCTGGGATGTTGTCAAACGTTTCGGCCAGCAAGATAAACGTTTTCTTTTTATTGACAAAGTAAGGCATCATAGAACATAATAAATTAAGTGAAGAAAAAACTTACATTTTTCTGTGAAAACCTAAATGTTCCTCACCAATAGAATATAAAATATCTTAATAATGAAGTTACAAAGTACACACACACACACACACATAGGTCTTTCTTGTAGGCATATGTTGTTGAATATAACAGAAAATGTTTTCTTCACCTGAAAAGAAAGCTAAAAAAATATTTCGCCAAAGTTCCTTTTACAATGTTATTAAGGCCTGACGCTAAGAGATGCGTCTCGTTGAGCCTTGTCACCATTATCAAGGGCAGATTTCGAATGGTTACAAGTTTGTTGTGGAAGATTAAGCCACCACAAGAGGCGGCACAGGCACAAATAGCCTGCCGGTGGTAGACTTTCGGAGTGAAAGTGATTTTTTATTAACATCTTGAAGTGTCTCTGGTTACGAGATGATTGATTGATTGAAGAAGATTAAGCCACCCCAAAAGGTGGCACGGGCATGAATAGCCCGTAAGTGGTGGCCCTTTTGAGCCATTACCAGTATCAAAAGATGATACTGGAGATCTGTGGAGGCGCAACTGCACCCTGCGTGACGGGAGATGTCTCCCGGACCAAATGGTGACCAAATGGCCTACATGTTTCTATGCTGCCGGATATATATAGCCAAGGATGAGGTGAGGGTGAAGCACCTCTCTTATGGGGTCAATAGATCCATTGCAGCTTACCACTCTCCTATGTTCCCATGATGGCTGGGGCAGTTTATTGCATGTTTTATCGTGTTCTCGAAGATGACAGATTGTAATTTCAGTGTTGGCTGTTGACAGACGGCTTGGTTTGATGAATAATGCCCCGTCAGTCTTCTGGTGTCGGCGAATATGTCGATTATTTGGGCGTTGTTTGTCGGGATATCTCTGGTGATTATCTGGCGATGATCTACACGTAACTAGATCATCCCTATAACTTCCATTAGTGATGAATCCACAATGAGAACCAGAGGCTGGAATATCTTTTTAATAAATAATGTCCTTCCAGTCCTCTGACGCCAGCCACGAACAACCAGGACCGTCGGTCAAGTCCCTTAACCAGTCACAACCCCCTTTGAGGTCAACTATGGCAGTGGAAGCACCTTGTTACCCCAGGCAGGTCTGCCAGGCTAGCTGCTAAACACACACCGAAACTACGACGTTGGTACAACGTTCGAACAAGTTTTAACACCTCCTAACCAGTTATAACAACCAATATAGGAAGTTGTAACAACGTTCTAATACGTCATAAACACGTTAAGCCAAGTTGTAACAACTTTATTACAAGTTGTAACAAGCGGAAAATAGAGACAGTTACGGTTTGTGTTTCCAGGCGCGCTGCTGCTGCTGCTGCTGCCCGCTACTCACAAGGGAGATGTCTAGACTGGTCAGGTCATCAGACCTATCACGCGAGGGCACGCTGAGTTTTGAGATGGATTTGATCCAGACCTTTGACAGGAGGGTCGACGTCTGCTGTCACTGAGGGTAGCATCGTCTGCTTGATTGATATAGATCCTGTTATTGGTTTCCTGACTGGAGAAATGTCCTGAAAGTCAATTGAGCTGCTCAGGACTCCAATATATATAAATATATATGTGCAGAAAACCCACATGTGAAAAATAGAAAATGCTTAACGCGTTTTCGGCTAATTTGCCTTCATCAGAATAGAGTAGAATCCATTTCTCTATTTTCTCTATTCTATATCTTTCTGTATCTTTCTCTATTTTTCACATGTGGTTTTTCTGCATACTTGGATCAGTGTTTTGTGATCATTGTTGTATATATATATATATATATATATATATATATATATATATATATATATATATATATATATATATATATATATATATACTCTTAAAACACGTTACCTTCGTGTTGGCGTAAAGCTATTTGTCGTCAATATTAATATATATGCTAAGAATCGTATTAAGCCGTTGTTAATCAAGTCTCCCGAGGTGAGCGCCACTGACGTTCCACGTGTTGATGCAGGCTGGAACTAGCAGGCTGGAACTAGCAGGCTGGAACTAGCAGGCTGGAACTGACAGGCTGGAACTAGCAGGCTGGAACTGACAGGCTGGAACTAGCAGCTGGAACTAGCAGGCTGAACTCCCCGGCAAATTTCCATAATCATCCTCTGATGACCTGTGATTCTTTTTTCAAATCCATCGTACAATGCAGATTTCGCTTACATGTTGGTATGCGGCAAAGTTCTCGTTCTTGGTGAGGGGAAGGAGCATGCAGGAGCATTGGTGAAGGGGGGGGGAGCATTGAAAAGGGGAGCATGTGGAAGCATTTAAAAGGGGTGGAACATATAGTACATGACTCTGTTGTTGCTCGGTGATCCATGGCTGCCTGGGAGCGAAGTGATTTAGTCCTAACAACCAAATTTGAAGTGTTATAGTTTAGGAATTTTTTAGATAACATATCCTGACCTTTTCTATAACTATTCCATTCCTGAATTTAGAAAATGGGTCAAGATATGCAAGTCCAACCATTCAACTACCCCTGAGTGACCTTTCACCCTCCCTTCCCCCCCCCTTCAAGTATCCCCCCTAAGGTCAGTTCTTGTTTTTGACGACTAAATATATAATATATATATATATATATATATATATATATATATATATATATATATATACATATATTTCCTGTTCGTATGAAACAATTTATTTTTTAA
>WNGS01163519.1:16353353-16368058 GCA_020271785.1 Procambarus virginalis
AATCATCATCGCAGGGTTAGTGCGGTCTCATCTGCCGAAGCTCTATCGACTGAGCTATTGATAGTATTAATAAGGAAATTAGGTGAATGGAATGGTTATTTCCACGAATGTGGATGACAATGTTATCACAAATAACATATCACTGGCTCTAAAGAAACATATTACACTAAATAAAATTAAATGTTCCTAAACCATAAATGACCAGGCCTGGTCGAGGACCGGGCCGCGGGAAGCTAAGCCCCGAAATCATCATCGCAGGTTAGTGCGTTCATTCAATATACATCCTTTAAATGTTGCAGAATCAAGCTAAGTAATTAATTAGAGTTGGGACAACTTAGACTGGACGGTAAAACGACGGTCTCGTTTCCTACAGGTCGGCGTTCAATTCCCGACCGTCCAAGTGGTTAGGCACCATTCCTTTCCTGCGTCCCATCCCAATCCTTATTCTCATGTTCCTTCCAAGTGCTATATAGACGTAATAGCTTAATGCTCTCTTGATGATTACGTTATCTATGGGTGAATTTTTTTCTAAAAGGTATACCTAATTAACACAATTATTGTGTTATTAATACAATATTAACACAATTATTGTGTTAATTAATACAGTTATTAACACAATTATACGAGTTTCACTAGATGAAAAAGTCAGGTCAGATGGTGACGTTCTAAAGCACACGAAACGCTAAGTTACCCACTACGGGCTCACCATAGCCGTGCTGCTTGGAACTTGTTCCAAGTTCCGAGCAGCTGAATCTATAACAACAATACATTAAGTACCTGTGTGTCGAACCTAGGAATTGGAACCGCATTATTTGGCCTAGTAAGCAAAAGCTATTTTCTCTAACAGAGACTGTGCATATTTTCAGTATCTGCTGACCAACCACCACTAGAAAATGAAAGGACGACGACGTTTCGGTCCGTCCTGGACCATTCTCAAGTCGATTGTGTGTATCAAGTATCAGCCTTCAAGTATCTCTTTCGAAGTTAGTTCACTTATAAATTAACATCTTGAGTTTCAAACAAAGTCTTGCTTTTGTCTCCTCGTTAATGATATGTAATCAGCACAATTAGGTTAAAATTTGATAGACAGCTGTTAACGGAGCTTGTTTATGATCCTGGCATTTGATGTTAAATATGTAAATTTAAGTTAGGTTTTAATGTTTCGACGCAAATTAACAATTACTAATGTGTAATATACATAATAAGTCCCCCACAGGCCTTTTATTAAGTCCTTTTTAATAAGTCCCACAGGAATGATAATTTTCGCTACAATGTTCAATGTATATTATCATGACAGTTATAAATCCGTAAGGCCTGTAGGACTTATTATGTACATTACACCATGAATAATTTTTTCATAATCATTCCTTACGTATTTAATAGGATCTGTGGTATACAGGCGAGTTATTAATCTTACAATTAGTTAATAATTCAGAGTTTCTTGGGGCAAAAGCGTTCAAAGCCAAGATTGTCGCCTCTTGACACAAAAGAGCGTGTTCAAAGCCAAGATTGTCGCCTCTTGACACAAAGAGCGTGTTCAAAGCCAAGATTGTCGCCTCTTGACACAAAAGAGCGTGTTCAAAGCCAAGATTGTCGTCTCTTGACACAAAGCAACGTGTTTCAAAGCTAAGATTGTCGCCTCTTGACACAATTATAATTCAAAATCTCACGATTATCGAAGATTATAATAGGACCTCAATCGTAACCGCGCGCACTACGATCCCCCCCTTTGAAGAATAAGACTTAGCCAGTTACGATATCCCTCCCTCCCTCCAAGAGGCAGATCTTACGCTTCTTGACTGATGATACAGCAAGCAAATAAACATCATCAATGAAGCCATCATGTAGCATCCTACGAGACGATCATCTGCTGAGTTGATGACGCTACGAGCCACACACTCACACACAAGTTACGACCTAATGGCGAATTCATCATACGCTGATTAAGTTAGTATCGAACGAGGGGGGGGGGAGCGATTTTTGTGTAATTACGATCACCTAATGAAGCGATCGTAGGAGTGGTGAAGCCATTCTGATTTACGAGTTTTTTTTATACGTGTCGTAAATTCGCTCTGAAATACGCGGATTGGGGTGAGGGGGGTTCGAGAGTATGCTGGGGCGATGCTCTTGTGTTTAATGAATAAACATGGACAGTTTATTTGTTCAGTTTGGTGTTTTTGTTTTGTTTTGTTATTGTTTTTTGTTTCTTTACGTGCAATGAACTACGAGATTATAAAAAACAAACTGACATTGCAAAACTATGCAAGAGGCGACTGTAGAGAGATTATGATCGATGCAACTATAGACGAATTGATCGACGTTTGTGAGATGATTGATCGACGTTTGAGAGTTTGATCGACGTTGGTAGATGATTGATCGACGTTGGTAGATGAGTGATCACGTTGGTAGATGATTGATCGACGTTGGTAGATGATTGATCGACGTTGGTAGTGATTGATCGACGTTTGAGAGATGATTGATCGACGTTGTGAGAGAGGAAGAAGGGTAGAAGGGAATCATCAGGGAAATCACCAAGCCATTACGTGTATATAGCCCTTGGAAGGATCAGGATAAGAGTTGGAATGCGGAGGGGGGGAGGGGGAGAAGGAATGGTGCCCAACCACTTGGACCTCGGGGATTGAACGCTGACCCGCAAGAGGCGAGACCGTCGTCACTCTACCGTCCAGCCCAAGTGAGAGGAATCGAAGGGGGGAGTTTGGGGACGAGTATTGAGAGGAATTGAGGGATATTAGGTATATATATATATCTGTCAGGGTGAAGAAGAGGGACACGGGAGACATCTCCTGTCCACGAGGCTAACCATAGCCCGTGCTTCTTGCCCCAGCTCCATGCCAGGTAAGTTACGGGCTCACCATAGCCCGTGCTACTTGTTAACTTGTTTTCCGGTTAGCTGAATCTATAACAACACAAGAAAAGGGGATAAGAGGAAGATGAGGATGAGGTTAAGAGGGAGGAGGAAGAAGGAAAGTTGGCATATAATTAACAACAAAATGAACTGGAGGAGCCTATTGACAAGCACCATTAAGTTGGACGTCTTAAAGAGCCATAAAGTCTTGCGCTTTGACGAAATAAATTCCTGAGGCGCGACAGCCAGAGCCTCGAGTATGGAGCTCCAGTTTCATGCTGGCGGAGGAGGAGAGGTGAGGAGGGGGGGGGGGGGGAAGGTGAGGGAAGGTGGGATGAGGGAGGGGGAGATAAGGAGAGGGGGGATTTGGCTGCTGTCTCCTTACAAAACAATGAGCTCATTATATCTTACCATCTACCAAATGTACTCAAATTCCTCTATCAGACTGACTCGATTCAAAGCCTCGATTCACTTTCATTTTCAACACCCCCCCACACACTTTACCTCATAGTCCCCTCCCCCCCCCCCCTCTCTACCCCCACCCCATAATTTCCATAAATTTCCCTTCGAATTTCCATGTGATTTCCCTGCTTACCAATCTGTAATCATTCAAACCATCTTTACTGGGAATACCCGCAGCAAAGATTTTTGTTTATATTAATAATAATAATAATAATATAATAATAATAATAATAATAATAATAATACATAAAGAAACAACATTAACGTGATGAATCATTAAGAAAATTAATAGCAGCCCTAAGTAGGATTCGAAACTGTGCCCTGGAGACTCCCAAGCTTCGCCAATCCCATGCACAAGTTCGAATCCGTCCTTATGGCGTCAACTAATCTTCTCACGAATACTAATCCAAATTCTGTTCTGTGGGGCAAAATTAAACTCATCAACACGTCAATAATTAGTTAAATGAGATTTCGCCAAGATTTGGTTGCAGCGATGACGAACGAGGGCGACAGAAGGATAAGTTAGCGAAATGCCGCCTTATTTCGACTGCGTTATTAAGGAACTCGTTGGTTCACGTTAAGTGAAAATGGTTTTCTTTTTTGAGGGCTCTCAGAGGCAAGACGGAGGCTCGTTATTACTGTGAGAGGGTAGAGGGGGGAAGGGAGGGAGTACGGGGCAAAGGAGAGGTGAGGGATGGGTAAGGAGAGAGAGGTAGAAGAAGAAGAAGGAGGGAAGCAGGGAGAGAGATAGAGAGATGGAGGGAAAGAGAGGAAGAGAAAGAGAGAGAGAGACTGTTAGTAATTGCTGTGTGAAAAAAAGGCAGTGTCCAAGCACGTGTTAGTTAGAGGAATGTTCAGTATACCAGGAGCCTATTGAGCTCCTCATTCTATAAAACTAGGGCCAATTAACCCCTTAAAGATCTTAAATAACACGTGCTTGGACACGCCTTTTTTTCACACAGCAATTACTAACAGTCTCTCTCTCTCTTTCTCTTCCTCTCTTTCCCTCCCATCTCTCTATCTCTCTCCCTGCTTCCCCTCCTTCTTCTTCTTCTACCTCTCCTCTCCTTACCCATCCCTCACCTCTCCTTTGCCCCGTACTCCCTCCCTTCCCCCCCTCTACCCTCTCACAGTAATAACGAGCCTCCGTCTTGCCTCTGAGAGCCCTCAAAAAGAAAACCATTTTCACTTAACGTGAACCAACGAGTTCCTTAATAACGCAGTCGAAATAAGGCGGCATTTCGCTAACTTATCCTTCTGTCGCCCTCGTTCGTCATCGCTGCAACCAAATCTTGGCGAAATCTCATTTAACTAATTATTGACGTGTTGATGAGTTTAATTTTGCCCCCACAGAACAGAATTTTTGGATTAGTATTCGTGAGAAGATTAGTTGACGCCATAAGGACGGATTCGAACTTGTGCATTGGATTGGCGAAGCTTGGGAGTCTCCAGGGCACAGTTTCGAATCCTACTTAGGGCTGCTATTATTTCTTAATGATTCATCACGTTAATGTTGTTTCTTTATGTATTATTATTATTATTATTATTATTATTATTATTATTATTATTATTATTATTATATATAAACAAAAATCTTTGCTGCGGGTATTCCCAGTAAAGATGGTTTGAATGATTACAGATCTGGTAAGCAGGAAATCACATGGAAATTCGAAGGGAAATTTATGGAAATTATGGGGTGGGGGTAGAGAGGGGGGGGGGGGGACTATGAGGTAAAGTGTGTGGGGGGTTGAAAATGAAAGTGAATCGAGGGCTTTGAATCGAGTCAGTCTGATAGAGGAATTTGAGTACATTTGGTAGATGGTAAGATATAATGAGCTCATTGTTTTGTTAAGGAGACAGCCAGCCAAATCCCCCCTCTCCCTTATCTCCCCCTCCCTCATCTCCCCCTTCCCTCACCTTCCCCCCCACCCCCCCCCTCCTCACCTCTCCTCCTCCGCCAGCATGAAACTGGAGCTCCATACTCCGAGGCTCTGGCTGTCGCGCCTCAGGAATTTATTTCCGTCAAAGCGCAAGACTTTATGGCTCTTTAAGACGTCCAACTTAATGGTGCTTGTCAATAGGCTCCTCCAGTTCATTTTGTTGTTAATATATGCCAACTTTCCTTCTTCCTCCTCCCTCTTAACCTCATCCTCATCTTCCTCTTATCCCCCTTTTCTTGTTGTTGTTATAGATTCAGCTACCCGGAACAAGTTACAAGTAGCACGGGCTATGGTGAGCCCGTAACTTACCTGGCACTGGAGCTGGGGCAAGAAGCACGGGCTATGGTTAGCCTCGTGGACAGGAGATGTCTCCCGTGTCCCTCTTCTTCACCCTGACAGATATATATATATACCTAATATCCCTCAATTCCTCTCAATACTCGTCCCAAACTCCCCCCTTCGATTCCTCTCACTTGGGCTGGACGGTAGAGTGACGACGGTCTCGCCTCTTGCGGGTCGCGTTCAATCCCCGAGCGTCCAAGTGGTTGGGCACCATTCCTTTCTCCCCCCTCCCCCCTCCGTCCCATTCCAACTCCTTATCCTGATTCCTTCCAAGGGCTATATACACGTAATGGCTTGGTGATTTCCCCTGATGATTCCCTTCTACCCTTCTTCCTCTCTCACAACGTCGATCAATCATCTCTCAAACGTCGATCAATCATCTACCAACGTCGATCAATCATCTACCAACGTCGATCAATCATCTACCAACGTTGATCACTCATCTACCAACGTCGATCATCATCTACCAACGTCGATCAAACTCTCAAACGTCGATCAATCATCTCACAAACGTCGATCAATTCGTCTATAGTTGCATCGATCATAATCTCTCTACAGTCGCCTCTTGCATAGTTTTGCAATGTCAGTTTGTTTTTTATAATCTCGTAGTTCATTGCACGTAAAGAAACAAAAACAATAACAAAACAAAACAAAAACACCAAACTGAACAAATAAACTGTCCATGTTTATTCATTAAACACAAGAGCATCGCCCCAGCATACTCTCGAACCCCCCCTCACCCCCAATCCGCGTATTTCAGAGCGAATTTACGACACGTATAAAAAAAACTCGTAAATCAGAATGGCTTCACCCACTCCTACGATCGCTTCATTAGGTGATCGTAATTTACACAAAAATCTCCCCCCCCCCCCTCGTTCGATACTAACTTAATCAGCGTATGATGAATTCGCCATTAGGTCGTAACTTGTGTGTGAGTGTGTGGCTCGTAGCGTCATCAACTCAGCAGATGATCGTCTCGTAGGATGCTACATGATGGCTTCATTGATGATGTTTATTTGCTTGCTGTATCATCAGTCAAGAAGCGTAAGATCTGCCTCTTGTGGAGGGAGGGAGGGATATCGTAACTGGCTAAGTCTTATTCTTCAAAGGGGGGGATCGTAGTGCGCGCGGTTACGATTGAGGTCCTATTATAATCTTCGATAATCGTGAGATTTTGAATTATAATTGTGTCAAGAGGCGACAATCTTAGCTTTGAACACGTTGCTTTGTGTCAAGAGACGACAATCTTGGCTTTGAACACGCTCTTTTGTGTCAAGAGGCGACAATCTTGGCTTTGAACACGCTCTTTTGTGTCAAGAGGCGACAATCTTGGCTTTGAACACGCTCTTTTGTGTCAAGAGGCGACAATCTTGGCTTTGAACGCTTTTGCCCCCAAGAAACTCTGAATTATTAACTAATTGTAAGATTAATAACTCGCCTGTATACCACAGATCCTATTAAATACGTAGGAATGATTATGAAAAAATTATTCATGGTGTAATGTACATAATAAGTCCTACAGGCCTTACGGATTTATAACTGTCATGATAATATACATTGAACATTGTAGCGAAAATTATCATTCCTGTGGGACTTATTAAAAAGGACTTAATAAAAGGCCTGTGGGGACTTATTATGTATATTACACATTAGTAATTGTTAATTTGCGTCGAAACATTAAAACCTAACTTAAATTTACATATTTAACATCAAATGCCAGGATCATAAACAAGCTCCGTTAACAGCTGTCTATCAAATTTAACCTAATTGTGCTGATTACATATCATTAACGAGGAGACAAAGCAAGACTTTGTTTGAAACTCAAGATGTTAATTTATAAGTGAACTAACTTCGAAAGAGATACTTGAAGGCTGATACTTGATACACACAATCGACTTGAGAATGGTCCAGGACGGACCGAAACGTCGTCGTCCTTTCATTTTCTAGTGTGTGGATTGGTCAGCAGATACTTGAAAATATGCACAGTCTCTGTAGAGAAAATAGCTTTTGCTTACTAGGCCAAATAATGCGGTTCCAATTCCTAGGTTCGACACACAGGTACTTAATGTATTGTTGTTATAGATTCAGCTGCTCGGAACTTGGAACAAGTTCCAAGCAGCACCGGCTATGGTGAGCCCGTAGTGGGTACTTAGCGTTTCGTGTGCTTTAGAACGTCACCATCTGACCTGACTTTTTCATCTAGTGAAACTCGTATAATTGTGTTAATAACTGTATTAATTAACACAATAATTGTGTTAATAATTGTATTAATTAACACAATAATTGTGTTAATTAGGTATACCTTTTAGAAAAAAATTCACCCATAGATAACGTAATCATCAAGAGAGCATTAAGCTATTACGTCTATATAGCACTTGGAAGGAACATGAGAATAAGGATTTGGGATGGGACGCAGGAAAGGAATGGTGCCTAACCACTTGGACGGTCGGGAATTGAACGCCGACCTGTAGGAAACGAGACCGTCGTTTTACCGTCCAGTCTAAGTTGTCCCAACTCTAATTAATTACTTAGCTTGATTCTGCAACTATTTAAAGGATGTATATTGAATGAACGCACTAACCTGCGATGATGATTTCGGGGCTTAGCTTCCCCGCGGCCCGGTCCTCGACCAGGCCTGGTCATTTATGGTTTAGGAACATTTATATTTTATTTAGTGTAATATGTTTACTTTAGAGCCAGTGATATGTTATTTGTGATCATAACATTGTCATCCACACTTCCGTGGAAATAACCATTCCATTCACCTAACTTTCCTTATTAATACTACTCAATAGCTCAGTCGATAGAGCTTCGGCAGATAGACACACGAGGAGACCATGGTCGAGCCTCCTAGAACCCAGGTGAATTTGTGATTATACAATGTAACTTTCCGTGTGTGTGTGTGTTCCAGATTAGTGTTCCGATTGCTTACGCCCTCTAAATCATAGAAAATTGTTGTTTTCCACATCCCTCAAACTTTGTCTAGATGTTGTTGTTGTTAAAGATTCGCTACCTGGAACAAAGTTCCAAGTAGCACGGGCACGGGCTATGGTGAGCCCGCAGGACAGCTTCTTAGGGAAGATGTCTTGATTAAGGTACTTGGAGGCTGCAGAGTCCTTTATTTTTAGCTGTGACACATTGTTTCATAAGATGGTAGCCTAGTAAGGTACATGAAATGGAATATTAGATAAATTATAGCAATTTTTTTATCTATACTTTGTAATTTATATAGCATAGGGAAGGAGAACATTGCTTGTATACCTACGTTTGTTAATAAACAAAACAAAAAAAGGTACCATCTAGTCTTCTTACCTAAGCTTTTGTGGTACAAAAGTCAGGACAAATTTTAAGAGAAATAATAGCAAATTTCTATACTTTGGAACTTTGGAGGCATAAGCCACCAAAAAATAACAGTAGCCGGAACAAAAAAATGGTTGATTGTGCTTATTTAACTTCTAAAAGTTTAGAAGAATATCATAAGGGAGACATTACTGTTAGAATTATTCATCTTGCCCATTTGGCGGAAATTCGATATGATGAATATAGTCTTGATATAACACTGGAATGAATGAGACACAATTTCATATTGTAAAACTGTATTGAAATGGGACCACATAAGTAGTAGAGAGAGAGAGAGAGAGAGGAATGAGCCTTGGGATGCCCCTTGCGACTCTCGGTTCTCCTACTTGCTGCCTAAGTCATGTCAAAGCCAAAAATTACTCAGATTTAGTAACACTTAATCTAAGGATGAGGTACTCACATAGGTACATTCACTAAGTTAGTAAAGTTAGCACAGTTCATGGACGGATTAGTCCCTTGCAACACAAGTATAATTGTTAAAACTTAAATACTGCAATACTTGGATTCACAAGAAGCACCTTAAGTGGCTGGCTGCTAGAGCATAACGACCATTAAGAGTAGCGGGTTCCTGTTTTATTGCGGCTGGTGGCACTGTCGTGGGAGGTCGCCACGGCTGGTGGCACTGTCGTGGGAGGTCGCCACGGCTGGTGGCACTGTCGTGGGAGGTCGCCACGGCTGGTGGCCACTGTCGTGGGAGGTCGCCACGGCTGGTGGCACTGTCGTGGGGCACGGCTGGCGTCGTGGGTCCACGGCTGGTGGCACTAGGTGGCCAGGCTTGCTGTGAGTCCGCTGGCTGTCGAGTCGACGCGGGCATTGAGTCGCACGGGGCCTGCGTGAGGTGCCGCGCGGTGGTGTAGTGGATCGCCGGGGCCTGGCCACGCGTGCACTTGAGTCGGGCACGTCAGTGGGAGGTCGCCACGGCTGGTGGCACTGTCGTGGGAGGTCGCCACGGCTGGTGGCACTGTCGTGGGAGGTCGCCACGGCTGGTGGCACTGTCGGGGGAGGTCGCCACGGCTGGTGGCACTGTCGTGGGAGGTCGCCACGGCTGGTGGCACTGTCGTGGGAGGTCGCCACGGCTGGTGGCACTGTCGTCGGGAGGTCGCCACGGCTGGTGGCACTGTAGCAGTTGAGGTGAGGTGAATGGAGGCCTGAAAGGTGACCTAACCTAACCACTGTGACCTCTAAGGAGGTGAGGCAGGGTCACTTAGCCCCACCTCGATAGTTTCCAAGGTTGGTGAGCTAATCCCTCGGCCGAGAAGTTACCATATGAGCTAATCCCTCGGCTGTGAAGTTCACCATATTCAGCTTCAGCTCTGTTAATCAACCGGAAACAGGAGGTAAGTCAGTCGTATTTTGTCCTCAGTTTTTTATATTCTTCGTTCCCTCCTGTTTCCGTTGGATTAATAGAGCTGAAGCTGGATATGGTGACTTCCGGCCGAGGGATTAGCTCACCAACCTTGGAAACTATCAGAGGTGGGGCTGCCTCACGTCCCTGCCTCCTCCCTGCTCCCTCGCCTTAACCCCTCTGCCTCACCTCTCTGGGGTCACAGTGGTTAGGTTAGGTCACCCTTCAAGCCTCAACTCACCTCAACTGTTACAGCACTGCAGCTGGTGGCACGCAGCTGGTCGGGCACTGGTGACGGCAGCTGGCCGCCGTGGTGGCCGTGGCTGTTGGTTGAGCTGGGCACGTAGCGTCACGAACTGGCGGCCACCGTGGCTGGTGGCATTGCAGCTGGCGGCCACCGTGGCGGTGCTGGTGGGCACCGTGGCTGTCATGCAGTGGCGGCCACCGTGGCTGGTGGCATGCGCTGGCGCAGTCTGGACTGCGTGGCTGGCCACCGTGGCGTGGTGGCACTGCAGCTGCGGGCCACCGTGGCTGGTGCACTGCAGCTGGTGGCCACCGCGGCAGCCCGCTACCTCACTACCTACAGTACTCACTGTTGCCTGGTCCTATACACAGCTTCCAGTGACTCACTACTGCACAGTATATTCACTGTCTCTGGTGACTACTGCTTCGCTAGTCACCGCAATCACCCCAGTTCACTGCTTCCATAATCAACCGTTTCAGAGCGTAATGCGCACAGGTCTTCCTTGTCCCAACGTGCGGGCGGAAGCGCAGTGGTGCGCCGCTGCGCTCAGGTCACAACATCGCCGTGTTTGCGCTGCATCTCCAGGCGCAGTTCGTGTTCCCGCGCTCGCAGGCGCAGCTCGGCGATCGACGACGCTCGACGGTCTTGATCGACGCCTCCTGAGGTAAACCGCCGGGGGAGAAGAGCGCCCCCTGGAAGAAGCCCCGACTCTGGGGGGCTCTGGGGGCGTGACGGGGGCCGGCGGGGCTACCAATGGCGGCTGCAAGGCTGGAACTGAAGCCCAGAAGAGCCGCGTAATCCGCCTCCGGTAGTTTAGGGCGGGAAGAGAGCCCCGCCAGGAGGTGCGTGAAGGATGGTGGGTAGTGGTGGGGGCGCCATGAGCCTGCGCGGTACTGGTGCAGTTCGCGCAGCCCCGACATGCCAGCCAGGTAGCCTGCGCCCGGAGCAGCTGCGCAGCCGCAGCCTGAAGGTAAGATGACGGGAGTCTGGAGGCCGAGGGTGGTAATATCGGCGGGGAGTCGAAGGAATGGGGTTTTCTGAGGTAGCCGAGGCCGGCGAAGGGGCTGGGAGATGGTGGGCGGGAGGGCGGGGTTCTGCAGCGTGCATGGGCGTCGAGGGCGGGAAGGCGCCGTATGGGTGGGTCGACGGGCCGACCTTCTCTTGTTTCCTCCACTTGGCCCGACGGTTCTGGAACCACACCTGGCGGGCGAGACAAACGAGTGTTACATGTTGCTACAAATGCACTCAGATTGCACAAAAAAAGTTAATTTATAATGAAATTTATTTTGTTTTGTAATCTATATATATATATTATATATATATATATATATATATACATCACATATATATATATATATATATATAATATATAGTATATATATATATATATATATGCGAACAAGCCTGAATGGTCCCCAAGACTATATGCACCTGAAAAACTCACACACCCCCAGAATATGGGTTCGAGTCACTTCTGGGGTGTGAGTTTTCATTATATATATATATATATATATATATATATATATATATATATATATATATATATTATCACTAAGCTCTTCTAGTTACATAATCCATTTGCCATACAGTTCTAATATTTCTCATTTCGTGAAGTAGTCCATTTCTTATGTGGCATTTTATTGGGATAACGAGATATTGACACTAATACACTCTAACCATTATAGGTAGGTGAAATTACCATTTAGGTAGGTTAGGCAAAAATCAATGTAAGGCTCGGGCCTTGATGTAGCTGCGTTTGCACGGTAGCTATATATAATTATTTATAAATATTTTTTATATAAACTTTAGAATACCGTAGTTTTAGGATCGTTACAGACTTAGAGCGCATCCAGTGTAACTACATAATAACGAAGGTAATTGGCTCGCCGAAACAGCTGCTCTACAGTAATCAGCGGATATTACCCCCAAATGACAACCTTAATGAACAGTGGTGAGAGGGAGGGAAGGGGAAGGGTGGGAGGGGGGGGATAGGTAAGCGGGAGGTCGAGCAGAGGGAAAGGAACGGGATAGGGAGTCGAGCACGTTCAGGGAAGCGGAAAGTCGATCCTGAGGGGTCAAATTCACTCTGGACGGTAGATCGACGGTCTCTCTTTTTAGGAGCAGGTCGGGTTCAATCCCGGACAGTGGTTGGGCACCATTCCTTTCCCGCGTCCCATCCCAAATTCTTATATCCTGACCCCTTCCCAGTGCTTTTTTGTTGTTGTTGTTGTTTAGTGTTGGGTTGTTGTATTGGGTACCCCGAGTGACTGTGGATATTTTGTTGTTGTTTAAGATTTAGCTACTCAGAAAGCGAAGTGTCCATGTAGCACGGGCTATGGTGAGCCCGTGATGTGGATATTTGTCACGTCTGCTGTTAATACTTCTGCTGTTCCTCCTCCTCCTCCTCCTGCTGCGTGCTGCTGCTTTGAGCTTCTGCAGCTGTTCCTGCTCCTGCTGATGCCTCAAAACAAAACAAAAATGACGATTTAACTATCGCTTCATAATCCAGTCTTAAAGCTATACTTAGTGTTAATGCTATGCTGAGCTATGCTGAGGTATGCTGAGCTATGCTGAGCTATGCTGAGCTATGCTGAGCTATGCTGAGCTATGCTGAGTACCGTGAAGGTGTATGTATGGCTGGGCGCGCTATGTGTCCCCCTACCGAAGCGCGAGCGGTAATGGCCAGGGGTACAGATTGATGACTGATGAAGATTAAGCCACCCCAAAGGTGGCACGGGCATGAATAGCCCGGTAAGTGGTGGCCCTTGTGAGCCATTACCGGGATCAATAGCTGATACTGGAGATCTGGGAGGTGCGACTGCACCCTGCGGACGGAGATGTCTCCCGTCACAGGGGGGGTACAGGCCTCTCTAACAGGGTGAACCGACGCCAATAACCCGAGCTGATGGGCGAAGTCTCTGGTTCTCAAGCCAATGTTTCAGGTTTTTCGTCCTTAAACAAGGACGAAAAGCTTGCCGCTGGGTTAACGAGCATTGGGACAGTGTTCGTGAAGACGGGATGAGCCAGCAATGAACAAATTAAAAATTCTGTAGTAAAAATCAAAGCACTTAGATACAAGATCACTTGGAGACATCTGAGATACGAGTCGTTACCCAAGATCACCTGGAGAGACACCTGATGTTCCAAGATCACCCAAGATCACCTGGAGAGACACCTGAGGTGCCAAGATCACCCAAGATCACCTGGAAGCTACATATAATCTACTAACAGCTGGTGATGTCACATGTGGAGGAGTGGCGGGTTGGGGGGGGTGGGAAGGCGACGAAGTCCTTTATAGTCGTCTCCCAACGACACATAAAAATACATAGTGCAGGCACAGCTCCTGTGCCAGGTAAGTCCACTACGGGCTCACCATAGCCCGTGCTACTTGCCCCCGCTCTTCTGCCAGATAAAGTTACGGGCTCACCATAGCCCCGTGCTACTGGAACTTGTTCCGAGTAGCTGAATCTATGACAACTTCATCAGCGTACACAAAATACCCGTGTCGATCAGCAGAATTTATTCAACAATAATTTCATTGAGGCGATTAAAGAGGTACAGATTGAGTACGACAATGGCTGAGGTATTAGACGCCTTGCCACGCACATGTCGGAATTCAGTGTCGTTTTTTCCGTGGCTCTGGAGCCAGATTCACTAAGCAGTTACGCAAGGACTTACGAACGAGTACCATCTTTCCTCAATCTTTGACGGCTTTTGTTATATTTATTAAACAGTTTACAAGCATGAAAACTTCTTAATCAACTGTTGGTATTGTTATAAAAGAGCCTCCTGGTGCGTTCGGAGCTCACTAACTGTTAAATAATTATAAACAAAGCCGCCAAAGATGGAGAAAAGATGTACAGGTCGTAAGTGCTTGCGTAACTGGTTCGTGAATCGGTCCCCCTAGCCTTCCAGTGGTCTTTATTAACACTCCATGATCCACCCAAACGTGGGCGGTGGTGTGTGTGTGTGGTGGTGTGTGGTGTGTGGGTGTGTGTGGGTTGTGGTGTGTTGTTTGTGTGTGTGTGTGTGTGTGTGTGTGTGGTGTGGCTGGTTAGCTGTGTAACCAGTCAGCTGGGCTGCCCTCCGCTATACCTGGATGGCTGTAATTTTCTCAATGTTATTCCTTCTGACTTGTTTCGAGTT